>CM076579.1:463240068-463637960 GCA_034641835.2 Pinus albicaulis | reverse complement strand
AAACATGACCCGTCCATGGGAGGTGAAACCCATGTCCTACAACAGTTAATGGGGTAACCATGGTTAATGTCAAGGGAGTGCTCGACGATCAGGTCAGGGTGGACAACATAGAATGGAAATAGGGGCATACTTGTAACAGAGATCAAGTAAAAGACCCCAGAGTTCTGCAAACCCATGAGCCTATGGTTTCCAGTGCCTGAGACAATCTGTTAAAATATAACATGACAGTTACAAACCGGTGATGACAAATCCTTCATAACTATAAAAAAAGTGTTAATAAGGAAATCTGCAATTGCAAACAGATATTTGGACCCGCATCACTTACCGCGGAGCCGAGGAAGGAAAATTCGGTGTTGAAGCCATTTCAAAGATTGAAATCGCATATTGAACCCGAACTGTGGAATGATGAAGAGGGAAGAGCAGGATGGCCGATGGTAAAGTAAGTAGTTGTAGAAACCTCCTGTGCGAATAAATTGAAATGTATTAAAACACCCCTGTAACGTAGTCCTTAGAACAATAAAAGTGGAAATAGGTACAGCTCAAAGAAAACCTCTAACTTTACCCTCATTGTTGATGAGAACTAGTGGAACGAACCCTCTCGGCGGCACCGTGACTGTGTAAAAGAAAATACCCAAGAATCAAATCTGAAAACTAACAACTTATAGAGCAGGGCTTCGAACTTCGTGGCAGAAATAATGACACTTTTGTGAGGGTTTGCAGGATGGGTGGTTACCCTAACCCTCCGCCTTGGTCAGATCTACCATCAATTGCACCCGTAGAGGATCGAATGACCCAACATTTTCCAGAGGATAAGCTCGGACAAGTAGAGATCATCGTAACTTCCCAGCATATGGTAATGGGTAAGGAACTCTTTAGTGATTTAAAATCACAGTATAATAATTTCAAGCGGAAAGGTAGAGGCCAGTACAAGCAGATCTGAAATTTAACCAATCCCGATATGGAATAATAAAAACAAATGAATATTGGACAAGACGTCTAGTAAGGGTTTCGAACCCAAGTTCCAATAGATTAGGAAAAGGTCGGATATTATAAACGTGGTTGATCAATGTAATCTATCAATGTTAATAAACATGAAATTTGTTAAGGGCATGGTTATAGATAGACTTTGGAGATTGGGTTTAATCTATATAGTGTTGCAAGTGCATGAATAGACTTTGGAGATTGGGTTTAATTTAATAGATATATAATGAATAGTCAAATCTAATATGACTAAGTCCAATTTCAAACACAACTTCTAGAATATTAATTTAATTATCAATAACTAATATATAGTTAGTTTGGATTTAATCTTTACATAATATTGACATAATGTTTTTAATAGGAGTGAGAGGCTTGAGATTTATCTCAAAAGTAGGTATGCCTTTTTCTCTTTTCCAAATTAATTAAAAAAATGTTGTAAAACTATACTAAACTAATATATATATATACTACCCAAATGTCCAAAAAACCATAACTCATTTCATACTCAAAATATTATATATATGTGTGTTTGGGGGATAATATTTTGAGTATGGAATGAGTTATGGCCTTTTGGACATTTAGTATTGATAATCCATGGTAGTGATCCATAATATTGTAAGAAATGCTATTTACAAATAAAAATATCCATCATAAAATAGACATAAATCGTAGTGATTAAAAAACTTTTATATGTTTTTGAAGGAAATATATATTTGACTTATATAATAATAATATTAAAAGTAACCATTTAGTTAATTTTTAGATTTTTTTATTTTTAGATTTTTTTTTTTTTAAATGTAAAATATATTATGAGATAAGTGTTTTGATTTCTCTTATAAATTGATTATTAGCAATTTCATTTATATAATTATTTATAATAAAAACAATAATTGTTTACCATATTTGTGAAAAAAATTAAACATTTATGATTAAAAAAAAAAAAACCTGTAGTATGAGCAATTTTCATAACTCCACCTTACGCTTTATCTAATTTTATGTAAATAATTGAAATAAAAAAATAATAACTGAAAATCAGAAATTGAAATAAATCTATTCTAATTAAAAAAACGTAAATAATAAATGAAAATTAAATATATTCCAGCCAGATATAATGGAAGAAGAAATCTTAATCAAACTTGAGTACACTCACATTGACAGGACCTTTCCAGAGATGGAACCAGAACATAAATTCTTGATCAAATAAATATACCGTCCAAAATGTAATAAGTAAAATAGATATCAAACCGAGTAAAATTTCCTAGGCTTCCATGAGGGCCGACTTCCATCGCTCCACCTCTCTGCCTGTTTTTCGGTGATATTCAAAGGTATCGCCATAACGTCCCCTATCAGCGTGACGAATGTGAACAAGTTCAACATCTCCAATATACTGGTATAAACGTGCTCTAATGAGATAATCAAACACAGCTCTTCCAAATGATCACTTGATTTAGCGTAACGTTTAGAAAAGAGGACGATATAACCGGAGGCACTCTTAAAGGCTTTCTGAATTGAAGAGACGAAGTATTCTCCTGCTTGAATTTCCTTATCATGCAGAAAATTGTACAGCCCTTGACAAGTTGTGAGATGATGGCAGATGACGCTGGAAAGTTAATGGCCAGTATAACTTTGACTGAGTGATATTACTATACTTGTGGGTATACTCATTCTATGTATCAATTCAGATATTTCACATAGAGTGATTGACGCGATAAAAAGGTGACGAACACATTACATATATAAAACCGTGAAACGCGGTGTGAAAAGGAAGACTGTAGACTCCTCTGTTCCTGTCTCTATATTTCCACTGATGCCGATATTCTAAGACGCGCGCAACTTTCTAAGCCATTCGTAAACCTAATAACATCCATGAATGTTGCAACGGGCTGTCACTGTTTAATGTCATGGATAGAACGATGCTTACAAGAGGAAGTTAAGAATACGAATGCGCCGTATTTTTTTTCTCTCCAATGTCACATGTTCACATTTAACAAGCCAGAACATGTTCATTTTTATAGGTTTTCCGTAAATTTAAATAGGAAGAAACCTAAATACTTATGTGGTGATTTTAAAGCATGGCATGTTGATATAGTTTGACGATGAATATATCATATCATGATATGATACAGAAGACTGCCCAAAGACGTGGTTATGGCTGCAATTCGGAAATATGATTCTTGTGGGTTAGATTAAAAGTGATATTGATCTTGTTGAATGCGTATCCGCTATTTGCAATACATTGCGGAAGTTGATCAAGTTTTCGTTTCACCCAGCACTCATTTTTGGTTGAGGAGTTATTGGTTTTTCTTAATTTATGTTGTGTGTATGGATATAGTAGGTTTAATTAGTTTTAGTTTTATTTTAGTTATTGTATGTAATAGTGTATTTGGATTTAATTAGTTAATTTTAGTGTTTACATGTAGTGTAGTGTATGTGCACATTAACATAGTATAAAATGCACTTAGTTTCAATTACTTTTAATTATCCATAATTATTGTATGTATAATTAAGTTTAACTTAGTTGCTTTTATATATGGATTCTCAAACAAATACTAATGAATAAAATTCATTCTCAATTCTAATTTTTCTTTTCAATTCTCACAAATTTGTACAGTTATTTTTTAGCTAATTAATGCTGTGAAGTTATTTTTTAGCTAATTAATGCTATGCTCTAATAATTTTAGAATACTTAAATGCAATATGCACAAACTCAACAGAAATACAACTAATGAAAAATTATATTATTGTAAAGCATGGGTGTTGGTAGTAGATGTTTATGGTGATTTGGGTACAGAGAATAAATTCTAAAATAGTTAAATTAATTTATTTGCAAATGTCTATTCATAATCACTTATAAGTCTCTAAAACAACATAATCACTTATGAGTCTCTAAAACAACAAAATTACCATCTAAAGTTGGTCGCATCATTGCATGTTTAACGATAACCATGACACTAATAGAACTCATAACTAATTTCAAATGATATTTTTGGACACATAGACACTAAAAACCAATTTCAGAAAAAATAACCTCAAAGCCGATATTTTTTCCATCAAAAGAAGGCACATCCTCCATTAATAAAGATAAGTTTATATAGTCATATTTCTGTAATCTATGAACCCAACTACATACTCGGTCATAACGTACATCCTTCATTAATAAAGAGGAGTCTATATCGTCTTATATCCGTAATCTATGCACCCGAAGCCAACTACATACTCTGCCATAGAAAAAATAGGTTTACTGTGAGAAAAGGAAATATCCATAATAACACTCAACAGAAACTAATAATCGATATTTACTTGTCATCTTTGAAGACGGGAGTGGCTTGGCTTTCCAGGTTCTTTGATGGAGGGACTGGGCTGGCCTTTAAATTTAGAGAAAGTTTGAAGAAGTAAGGTTATCTAATGAGAAAATAGATAAAAGTTAAAACAATGAATAAATATGTAAAATGCATTTATATCAAACTTAATCCTTTTATGTCTTTTTAAGTATAAGTAATTTATATAATTAATATTAATATTTTGATATTCGATATTATGTTAAATATATAATTTTATAATAATAATATGAATAATTAAAACACTATAATAATATGATATTTAGATATTTAAAATTAATTTGATTTACTGTGTTTATTTTAATAGTAATCCACTCATAGTGATCCTATCCATGTTATTGATTTAGATTTTAATGTCTAAATAGTTTATAATTTTTATTTACAGAGTTTAAAGATTATTTTGTTGATTGTGATTAGTTTTCAAAAATATTTTCATGAATAATTTTAATTTACTTTGTATTAATAAATTATACTAAATGATTAATTTGATTGGAGCTATGGATTTATTTTTTAACCATGTAAAAATATTAATTTCATGATATTGATCTGGTTTTGTTAGTGGATATTCAAGATGTTCATATCGTCTCAGTGTTTTTTCTTCCCCGAACATTGTATCAAACTCTATTTGACCTACTCTTTATCTTAATCAAGATCTTCACTTGTCTAATCCATTTTTCTTTTTTCTATTTATTATTATTTTTTTGGGATGATCCAAAACTATGAGCACAAACATACTTTTATTATTATTATTATTATTATTATTATGATTTTATGTTAATCTAAGTTTTGATTTTTGATGTGTTATACTATTTTTATTATTTTCTTTTTTTTATGGTATGTATATATAGTTGTCAACTTTATACAATTGTGAAGAAATTATTTTTTTACTTGTTATTTATTTTGCTGATGGAATGATGGAATGTTTTGTTAAGGTATTTTTGATGTGAAGTTACTTTTTCAAATCTTTATGATGATACGAAACCTCTAAAAATAAATAGAAAGAAAGAAAAAATTTACACTTTCTAGATAAATTGAGAGTCCACCCCATTATTACTCATTTATTTTTATTTTTATTTTAAAATCACTTATTTTTATGTCCATAAAAATAGAATATTACTTTAATGCAAAAGGTTTAAAAGACATAAAACCTCTCCTCTTTCATCAACTTTTCTATATATTAAGTATTAACTCATTTGATTGGAAATCAATTTATTTTAAAAATATTTTTCTTTTAAATAAAATTTTAAAATGAATCATATAAATATTTTATACAATTATCTTAAAATATAATAATATATTCTTTTGCTAAATTTATTTTTTACATATAATTTTAAATTATAAAAAAAATTCATTATAAAAATAAACAAAGAAAAGAAAGCCATTTATTTATTTTAATCTAAATGCATAGCACTTAAATTACTTTTATGCATTTTGTTTAAAAAGCATGACTTTCACAAAATTTCGTGAGCTTTGTCAAACATGTGATTTCTTTTTCAATATATTAGTTTTGTATATTTTGACCTCTACTTCGAGAAATATTTTACTTATGAATCAACCTCTTCTCATCTAAATATTTAATCTAGGTTATACTATGGAGTAAAGAGCTATACTAAATTATCTTGGGAAAAGAAAATTCCCTCACTAATGCAGAAAAGAAAGCAGAATGCGATAATAATAAAGATAAAGTGCACGGACTAATCAAAATACCTAGATTTAATCGAGATTATACTATGGAGTAAAGAGCTATACTAAATTATCTTGGGAAAGAAAATTCCCTCACTAATGCATAAAGAAAGCAGAATGTGATAATACTAAAGATAAAGTACACGGACTAATCAAAATACCTGTTTCTTCTTATTTAATATTCAAGGAATTGATAACTCAAATGAAGCTGGGATACCATAAATAACTTATTTAGAAAGCATAATGTGATTTGATCTCACTTGATTGAAAATAAATAAATTTTTTAAATGTTAACGACTTTTACTTGCATTCAAGATAATATTTTTAATTTCAAAACACTTAAACTTTTACCTAAATATTGTAAAATTTATATGATAATGAATGGTTATATGTTATTCCTGATAAGGTTGATACTACATATTCCATGTTCGTACACTTTTAATACCACTAAAAAGGCTCCGAGGCTTTTACATAGAAATCTTTGTTAATTTTGATTTTGTTTTTGTCTTTAGTGATTAATACTTTATGCATATAAGCAAAAAATAAAAATAAATATATAAGGAAACAACATTTTTATAACAAAAAATAAAAACAAGTGTTTTGAAACTTTTAGCCAACTTCAATTTCCAATGGTGATAAAGAACCAAAATCAAAATGTAAAAAGAATGAAAAATATTTCAATTTTTGTGGGTGAAAGTTTTATCTAAAGTTTAAATGTTTTAAATATGAATTTCTTAGAGACATAATGATAAAGCACACTATCATTAGTGATCACCTTCTAACTCTTATTTTCATGGACATGTGTGTTTTTCTTCCCAACATCATCTTCTTCTTCAAATGAGTGCATTATTGATCTAGAGCATCTTATCATATGGCTAAGAGTCAAACCATTTTTTCGTACTCTTTATGTTGTACCACCAAAAAATTATTTTTTGCGATGATATTAACTCTTAGTGTTATATGGTTTGGAAGAACCCAAAAATATAATGTCAACTTTAATGATGTATTATGTGTTCCATGTCCTTTGTGCAACCTTATATCAATATATTACCTTGTTCATTTATATGAAGGTAAAACAATATAGTTTTCACATCATGAAATTGTAATCAAGGATTTAGAATATAAATAAGCATGTCATTGCAAGCCAGAAATTAGTGTTGATATTACTAGATAGTATAAGTTTTTTTCGTGGAATAATTGTAACATTTTATTAAGATTATAAAAAGTTACATAAGTTACATTGTTCTCTAACGATGTGGATAATCCAGGAAAGCTCCTTAAAAAATGATCACCACATGAGGTTTGAAAACCAAAAAAGTTACATAAGCACATGATTGAGGCATAAAATATAATTGTCATATGTGCATGAGAATAAAAAAAATGGGATTTATAGGAATGATTCATTCCACACTATCCAAATAAAATCCCATAAAAAAAAGTGACTTATCAATCAATACTAGCAAAATAAGCATATGTATCTTCCCTTTATAGTACATGGGAGTAGCAGGATCCACCATCCACAAGAAATTTTCAACTATGATCCATTGAAAAAGGAATAGTAGCATATAAAGGAAGGGATTTTAGAGCACAAGGAAGGATTGATGATGATGGAAGAGATATTAACCCTCTATTGAGTTATTGACACACCATACACCTTGATTTTATCCAACACACTGCTTTAAATAATGTGTCTACTTCAACATTTCACTCTTTGTATAGGTGACAACAGAGTGAAAAAATCAAATATTGATTTTAAGCGCAGTATATTAAATAGGAAATAGATTTAAGTTGTCGAATCTCTAGATAACATTGAACCAATTGACACTATTGAGGAGTCTCCAAAGTTTTCCCGGTGATACGCATCCCAATTCCAACACCCAACTTACATCTAAATATTTAGGGTGAGATTTTCATAATAATTTTCCCTCTTCCAAGGCGGTATTTGACTTCAAAAAGTGATGATTGTCTAGGAATAGGACTATACCACCTCACGTATCCTTGGATCACTTTCTGACCACATTAAATAAATCCCATGGAATGTTTCTTAATTTGTTGTGCTTCTATTCTATGAGCTTGCTAGTATTGGCCCCCAAGAGGGAATCATGGAGAAAATGATAGCGATTTCGAAGCTATGACAAGTTTGTTAGATTTGTATCTCTGAAAAACGACTTGTTTACGTTGAGAAAAATTCCCAACGAGAGAAGGGTAGGGATATTTACGAACATCTTGTTTTGGACAACATCCCACCATTGTTTCCATACTTCCTCAAGAGATTTTTCCATCCTGGATGAATGATTCCGAATATCTGACCAATTAAATACAAAATTACTCCTCTAAAGGGACATTTTAGGAAAAGGTGCTCTTAGATTCTTCCTCATTTATGCACAATGTAGGCTAGCCTAATCCATGTTTGCCTCTGCTTGTAAATTGTTCCATGTTGGTAATTATTACGAAGAACACACCAAAAAAAAAGTCATTCTTTGGTGGGACAAGATATTTTCGATATTCATTTCCCACAAACCATACTTGATCGTGCAGGTTGTCTGCGCATTTGATAAAGATAACCATATTTAGGAGCATAATAATGTGAAGGCACATAGATCCACTTTACTTCATCATCTCTCCTTCGATTTTTATATGTTATATTTTAGCTCATTTAAATATTCCTACCACATAGGAGCATACTCCTTATTCAAATATAATTAATCTATTCTTAGCGACCATTGGACCCAAAGGGTAGTTCTTTGATCATCGACCACACGACTCACTGAACATAATTCCTTGGTTGTTTAGGATTTCCCCACCATTTCATGTGGTAACTTTGTAATTGTCCGAGCCTCCAATCCATGGGTCCGGACCAATCCGGAGGTTTATTTTTTTGCTACCTTCCATGCTGAGCCCGAACCGAGAATGTTAGGAGATGCTCTGACTTCCTTCCAAATGACAAAAGAATTAGGGTCAATTTTATGGGGTTTCTTATCTAGTCTTCAAATGTTTACGAGAATATATATTTCATATGAACTACGAGGAGGTCTAGATATTTTCAACAACAATTAGACTCCAATTAGATTTATAACGATAGAAGTTGGCAAAGGATTGGATGCCTTTCAAACCCATCCACCCCAAGATTTTAGCATTGAAATCTTTTAACACACTACCCATGGGAGAGTGTTTTCTTCTTTATTTCCTACCCATGGGAAACTTCCACATATCCTCATAATGGTTTGCATAATTCCTTTTAGAACCCATGTCGGCGATGTCCAAAATACCATAAAATCTTTGAACTAACTTTATCATCACTAGGCGCTCTACTCTCAACATCTATTTGAGGATCTAATAGTTTATTCTTTTTCAACCTTTTCCACTAACACCTATTCCTCCTTCTTGTAGTCATTTTCTTTACGGCAAAACCTCATACATTTTAAACTTTCCACTGATTGGATTTTCCTTAAAAGGAAGTACATGGTGGGCTTCTAGAATTTACGGCTAGGACGAGACTTGAGTATGACATAAGCGGTTATTTCATTGAGAACCATTCATGTACCTTTTTAAAATAACATAAAGACATATTTTAAACAATCAAAATCTTGTTTGGAACCATTGGTGAACAATAAGATATCATCGAAAAAAATAATATGGGTGATGAAAAATTAGGTGGTACTTCGATTCCCATACCATTCGATTCTTTTTGCATCTAAGATAATTCGGCTAAGCCTTCTATACGATTTAAGGAAAATAAGGGTGGATAAAGGGAATCATTGTACGAGACATATACGAAAGTGAAAGAAAGGGGATTCTAAACCATTTTATTTGGATTGTGAGACACATTCATTATACACCCCATGACCCATTTTATAAATGGGGATTCCAAATCCTAAATGGGTTAAAAACATATCCTTAAATATATCTAACTTATTTTGTCATAGAATTTTGAGAGATCAATTTCTCCTATGACTCGTTTTACCTTCTAGATTTTATGCTATGTAGGCCTTCCTAGGGCACCCCAATTGCTTCATGTATTTACCTCCCATCAAAAAAACTAAATTTTTTCTCTTGAAATTTTCTTAAAAAAGAAAATGGGTCTAAAGGAGCAAAGTTTGCAATGATCTTAGAAATAAACTTATGTGAAACGGTTACATAATGAAATTTTCTTATGATATTCAAAAGTTAAAGAGGTTACCTACCCTTGAAAAAAAGGATCGAAAGGTGGAGTTGAATGGAGCATACATAATTCGATTAATCCTAGAGTCTTAAACAACCCTAATAATTCATCTCATATTAAATCAAATAATCCCTCGAAGAATCTGATAGAAAATAATAGATTATAGAGCAATGGAAGACATTAAAATATGTGGAAATACAAATGAAAAAAATATATCAAACAAGAGAGACATAGATATATGTGGATTAGCAGCAGGCTACATCATGTAGAAACAACCAATCCTTCCTTTCTATTATCCAAAAAATGAAGAGACACAACCTACAACGAGATTTGTTGTAATATCCTCTACTCTCTCACACAATCCCCCTTTCTCGTTCTCCTCGAGAATACACATACACAAACAACCATAATACAATCCCCTCATGTGAACCAAGGGGTTTCCTTATAAGTAAAAAAATCATAAATAAAACATAAATTCTACGAAGCAAGATCATCCACTTTAATGAGCAATTAAATGACTATGAAATAACATTATTTTACTAGGAAATTTTACATCTATTTTAAGCTTTTTAGGGGAAGTTTCTGAATCCCCACCCCAAGGGGAGGCTGGGGCACTCATTAAATCACCGTTTCCCCCTAGACCCTGTGACGGTGATCAAGCAACGGGAGGCATTGGCGTCTCGATAAAAATAGTTGTCGAATGCGGCAATACTTCTAAGAAAAAGATATAAGTACAACCATCCAACCCGGGAATCTTGTCCCACTCCATGGAATTAAAGAATTGCATTCTAGCTCTCATCTTGTCGTTGGTACCATCAACATATCATTGTCTTCTCCCTATATAAAACCCACTAAAGAGTTTTGAAACTCTAATTACTTCTTCCGGGGCTCGATAGAGACTTTGGAAGAAGAAATTATTCCCTGGGAGAAATCTCCTAAAAATATTTTGTTTCACTCTCATCAACTTTCTTCATTTCCCAAATCATATTTATATTTTTTTCTTCCCTTACCATAATTGTGAAAGAATTTAGAATTTTCATTTCCACTTTTTAACTATGCAACCATGTTGTTAAGTCTCCATTATTCTTCTTGGTCTAGAAGAATCCTTATTTTTATTTTTCTTAGCTCTATAAGACTATTGGCTTCTTCTTACTCATATCCACCTACTTGTCTTCCATTCTTTCAAGTTCTTCCTCAATTCACTTGATATCCTCCTTGTCCCTTAATATCTTGAGATTTCCCCATGAATCGTGGTTTGTTTCACTCCTTTTAGGTTTCCCATGAATTTGTGAGATGTTGATAAAGGGGCTCATGATTTATTTAAGGGATACACTTCTCTTGTACTAGCCTAATGTAACTCTCTTCTTGAAGCCATGAGGAGTTAAACTTGAGGGCTTCCTTGATTTTGAATGCCATTTTTATTTTCCAGAAATATTGGGTGGTGATCCAAGTCTCCACGAGACCCGACCCATTGCAAAAAAAATTTGTACCTTTTCCACCATATCCTGGAAGTTATTAAGAACCTATCTAACATTTTTCCCACCATTATGATTTTTATACATTGTTCCTCTAAGTGGGTTTAAATTGGATTACATTCGGGTCAATAAGCCTATGCTCATTCAATTTTATTGTGGAAAACACTACCAAATGATCTTCACCGGCGTGGGGACCCCATACCTCCGCCTTTCAAGCGAGAAATTCAGGTCTCCTACTACCACTAGGTTACATATATTCATAAATGATTTTGAAAAAAAGGGATATCCAAAATTTATGTCTCTCCTCTTATGGAACATATATGTTTATGAGAGTTAGTTTCATAAAAATGTGAGTAAGTAGATTTACTTGCACCAGAAATTGCTCACAAATCCATGGATTTAGAACACTAAACTTGTTCAAATTAAATCTTGTTGATAAGCCAATTCGGTGCCCTCTTGCATCGAGGAGAGGAAAAAACATCCAAGAAACATCTTAAAAAATAATTTTAGTAACATTTTCACCCGCGCCCAATGTTTCTTGG
The DNA here is from genome assembly GCA_034641835.2 of Pinus albicaulis. Lineage (NCBI taxonomy): Eukaryota > Viridiplantae > Streptophyta > Pinopsida > Pinales > Pinaceae > Pinus > Pinus albicaulis. The sequence goes on along the minus strand of CM076579.1, from coordinate 463,625,779 downwards.
AGCATGATGATATCGAGGACATGTGGATACAACAAGCCTCTTCAAAATCTAGTTTCTTACGGGTGCTAGCTAAAATCTTATTGTTAAAGAAGAGAAATCTTTGAGACACGCACGGGGCCTATGTTGCTCTAAGAACCCCTTCCAAATATATTTGTTTTCCATACGCAATGTCCATTTTTAGCTTTCAAATGGGCTTTTGAGATATTGGATTTCCTACCCTGAATTTGGCTTCCACTTCTTTGTGAGAGAAGTTCCCAAAGCCCCCTTGACTACCCTGGGACTAATTATTTCTTCCCTTTCAATTAAAGGTTATATGGAATGGAGTTTTTATGTGAGGATTTAGATGTCTGCGAGACTCAAGTGGGGGTTGCGGGGGGTAGAATGGCGGTTACAATATTGTCCAAACGTTCACAAGGTCTACTAAATTTAGATTTAATAGTATTCAAAAAGGGCTTGGAAGGACTAGGATCCATCCAATTTGAAATAGAGGCATACGATATTTGAATTATAGGCAGAGTATTGAAATGTACCCAAGGAAAGATATTCTTCTCAAGGGTGACAATTTTTCTTGAATCTCTAGTGGTACATTGAATCTAGCACAGACTCCGCCTCCTCCCCTCGTCCGGATCCATTCCGGTAAACTAACACAGCAATGTTTGCATAGTACAATTTTTACAATCTCGGGTAATCATATTTTCAATTACTTTTTATTACTCATGGTAGTGACTTGATCAAAATTTGTCGAGAAAATTTTGTTCCTTCAATGTATTTCTTATTCTAGGCTGAGATAATCAAATATGGTTACTAGTATTTCTCTTCTTACTCACATAGATGGTGTTTATTTCAATTGTGTTCTTATAAAACATAATCAGATAGTTTTAACAAATTCGTTTCCTTTCATGCCTCGGCCCTCTTGTAGCTTGTTCATATGTTTTTTAATTCTCATTATTTCTATGGGTTCAAGTAATTTTTAATTTTCATTGAAGAGCTCTCGAGACCCAAGTATCATTGGATTTGAAAATCCTATACAACATAGTAATTCATGAATTTTTGTTAACAACAAATTCACAACTTGCTTGCACTAGATAGAGTATTCAAATGAAACACATTAGTGCTTATACATAATAAAAAAATTATGTTGTTGAGAGAAACAATCACACAATAAATAAATAAAATGGAAAATTAGATGATCCAATTTAGAGGACTAAGTATTCATTATTAGGTAAATCGATAATCATGTCAATTACTTAGTAAATCAAATTTCGATAAAGTTTAAAACATGTAACACTAAAAGAGGCATGGACTAAAAGTAAACAAAATTTAGGCCACTTAAATTTATTTGGTGGTGAAACATAGCCTTACATATGAGTAGAGGATAGCATTACAACCTAAAAGTTAGAAGTGCATATTTTTTTTGGGATATTCTAATGATGTGAAAGGTTGTATAATTTTTTAACGTCATTCCCATGAAATAATTATTAAAATGGATGTCAAGTTTGATATTTATGAGTCTAGTTCAATGGTTAAATAATCTTTAGCTTTCAATAAATATTTGACATATGTGACTTCTTTTGGTCTTATTTTGGTTCCTTCTTTAAATAATGACAATGTTCACTCAATTAATTCAATTGTATGTGGGCTTGCGCTAGAATCACTTCATTAATTCCTAAAATAGGTTTGTTCAACATGGTGATCATACCAATTTTCGTATAGATTATTGTTCTACATGGTCATAATTCTAGTTAGTCTTCTCTCTATTGGCTCAAAGTTCCAAATTCTCACGATTTGAAAACACTTGCAAAATATTATATCCATCGAGATTATAATATGACATGACAATTAGTTGAGAATATCATTTCTTAGTGAAAATGATACTAGAATTGTAGTTAGTCTTCTCTTATGGCTCAAGTTCCAAATGCTCACGATTTGAAAACACTTGCAAAATATTATATCCATCGAGATTATAATATGACATGACAATTAGTTGAGAATATCATTTCTTAATGGAAAATGATACGAGAGATATTGTCCCAAATCTTATTTGATTTCCTTCCTATTAGAATATTTATGGCTTGTTAATTAATGATCGTTATAAATATTCTTCGTCCTTGAGCTTTCCCCACCCCTCAATAAATAGAAACTTTTGCGAGTGACTACTCCCATCAAGGCCAGTAGTGGCCCCACAACCCAAAGTAGTTAAGAACAAAATGATGAATTCACTACAAAAGTAGGGTGAGATTTCACGATTATTGAGGTTGGGTTGGGGGGGTGGCATGAGGGTCAATTAGGCATCGATATGTTGTGTGTGCATTGACAGAGATTTCTATGTGGAACTATTTTGTCAAATAGATATGAGCATTGAGACACTTGTCTTGAAGTATATGTACATGCCCACGTTTTATAAGATTTTAGAATTAAAACTTGTTCTTGAATTCTAAAAATATACATATTGTAAGGATTATAATAAAAAAATTATTATATATATATATATATATATATATATATATATTTTAATTTTATAATGTAGAAACAACACATATTATATGGTTTATGATAATATAATATAGTTATGAATATAATGTAGAAACAAAGTGCATTGTAAGTTGAATTTTAATTTTTAATCGAACTAGTCAAGATTGCTTGCTAAGTAGGGGAAGGAGGATGCAAAAACAATGATTATTAATATTTAAATTTTCGTTTTAGGTTACAAAATATCATTTTATATAGGGATTTATGATTATTTTAAATGAGAGTAATTATTTATTAAATATCTTTAATAAAATAATTAAATGTATTTAATATTATTTTCACAATTATTATACATATATTAATTAAAGTATTTGTAGATATAAATATTTAAGCGAATTTTAAATCAAATTAATTTATTTTTTAATTTAAGAAATACACTTATTACCTGGATTATGATATAAGTTAATGAAATGAATTATTTTCTTTATTCTTAATCATATTTAGTTAAGAATATGATGGAAAAGTAAAGTGCACTTTATATTTGATTTTTAAATTTAAAGAGATTTGTCAAGATTGTTTTTCTATGTACTCTAAGACGAGTACAAATGGTTGATGATTGATATTTAAATTCTATTTTTTCTATAAAATATAGAATATTTTTTATTGAAGTATTAGTATATTATTTTAATTTTAAAATATCTTAACGTAATATATATTTTATTTACTTTTTTTACGTTAAATAATATCCAAGTGATGCTGATGGTTTATGATGCACTACACTGATTATATAAGTATATAGAAGGAATGAATCAAATCAATATTTCTATACGTAATAAAATCTTACAACTTATGTAAGACACATCTCATCAAAAACCCATTTACAAGGGATAAAATTAACATATTTTGTGTAAAGAAACATGTAAGTGAGGAAATCAGAAATGAATGCCATATGCCTAATCTAGTATATCCTCATATACCTAATCCAATATATCCTCATGGATATTGTATCTCATGCAACTTCTCCTCTCCTGAGATATAGTTGTCAAGTAGCTTTCCTAAGAGATATTAACCAAGTAGGCCCATAGATATTAAATTGGAAGGAAGGACACCAACATTTGCAAGGACATGAATGAATTTTTGGTTTATGCACGTTACCAATGAACATGTGTTTTCCTAGAGGACCACCAGTGGGGCTGTGGTACCACTGTTGACTAGTGCTTTTAGTCGATTATGGTAAGTAGGATTATCATAACATGTCTATGATTTGATGAATTATTCTGCGAGTTTTCATATATGGATTGTATGTATACTAAAGTAGTACTAAAAGGTACTTGGATATAAAGGAATCATTAAGATTTGCAATAGGAACATCAAATATTACTTTATCGAAGCTAGTTGAGATGATTGACTTTGGTTAAAATTTAGGAAGAATTAATAAAATAATTTAGGAACAACATTGAGAAACTACACCTAGAGCATACTTGCGGGCCTTGATATTCGACCTCAACTCATATTCCTAGGGATAATAAATCCATAGTGTGGCTCACACTGACGAAGGATGTGAACTTAATTCTACTTACATTTATTTAAGACATGCGTATGATTCCATGATTAGAGTCTAAGTATTGTCTAGTAAGGCTTATTCTCCATGTTTGGTGACATTTTCATTTCATTAAGTATTGCACGACAATTTATTTTCTCTAAGTATAAAGTGTTTCTTAAAGCTATGTGAGTATCATAAAAAGGAATTACACCTAACAATGTCTTATAAGTAGAGAAATCTCTCATCACCCTGGAGGTATTGATCATCTCAAACATAATTTGAAATTGATATTGTCATCATATGAAACCACTAATATAAACATAAATCTAGTGTGTGTCATAAATACGTAAGTTTGGGTAGTAATATTAATCATAGGGTTAGTGATATACCTAATATCAATTCAAGTTATTCTTATATGTTAAATGGGTTGGTTTCCTCAAATAAAAGTGAAAGGGAGTCGGATCCATCAACATAAAGGCGGAAACTTTTAAGCTATAGGTGGAAATTTTATCATATACACTAGTGATTTTATTCCTTATTTTAGTAGAGCTTATCCTAATAGATTTATTACCCTATATTTCAAAATGGAAAACATCCATAGAACATTTCTTTTTTCCTACTAATTAGATAAGAAGAGTTACGCCCCTATGAGGTTGTAGCTGAGGAAGTTACCTACTGAAACTTCATAGGAGTAATATTCGCATAGTAGGATCTTGCATCCACTCTGCGAGTTAGTTGAGGTGAAAAATGTAACCTTTTATTAATTTAATTCTAGCCCTTCTACATGTCGAGATGATGTACATGGATTTTCAATAGATACCTAGTATTTATTTAAGGAGATATGTAACACATTAAGGATGCCCCATCCCATTTGAAGTTGATCATTTTTTTCCTCCAACAGCGCCAAAAATAGACCTAATCCTTACTTAATATAAGTCAATAATTTAAATAAACGCTTCATCAACTTGAATACCTTTCATGGTTGACACATTATTATGACACGTAGATTTCAAAATAGATGAAAGATTTAAATTCATAACAATGGTCCTTTTAGGACTATTTCTTATTATTAATAGATAATAAGAAGATAATAAAACCTCATTCAAAATGAAAATCTGGTATGTTATTGTTTTTGTTTTAAAATATTTTGCATTGAATTCATTATTTGAATCAATCTAGACATATGTGTGAGATTTTCTTTACACCTAATCAAGCCCTATATTGATCGATGTGCTTTATGAACAAACGAAAAAGTCACCTTATCATTAGGGTTTTCTACCAGCTCTTTTCCATGTAGAAAAATAATTTGCTTAAGAAAAGACGTTTTCCTCAACCATTACATTAAAAATATGAAAAGGATGAGGGGTGATGACACAAAATTAATGTGAAAACGTGATGACGTGTGCATTGCATACAAATCCAACACGTCATGTTGAAATTGTTTACGAAACGGCACATGCGTCTAGAAAACGGTAACATCTAAATAGTAACCCATTTTCATAGTATGAAAATTATATTTTAATATAAAATATTTAATAACAAATGCTAAATGAAAAAAAAAACTTAATTCATGTTAATTCAATAAATAATAAAAGTCTTTCAACTATTTTCAAATTCATCTTAAAGTTATATAGAAGCACTTCATAAAAAAAAATATAAATATAAATAGAAAAATAATACACAAATTTACATAAAGTTTTAAATGTGTATAAAATATACAAATATAATATAAAAAATAAAATAATTACTATGTTGCCAAAAACAAAAAACAAAAATTGATAACATAGTCTTTACCTACTATTAACTATATTAAATTTAAAAATCTAAAAATAAAATTATTGAAATTAAAAAATATATATAAATTAATTAAATTCGTTCATTATAATACATTGAAGTACTATTGACGTATCCTATAAGTAGATTTTTCTCTTGACACATTCAAATAGATATGCACCTTGTTCAAGGTTGATTTAGTCTAAAATAAGGTTAGTGGAAATGTTATTACATCTATGTTAACACTTACAAATATGTGTAAATTAATTAAGATCATATATTTGTATTTTAGTACTATTTTCAATATATTAAAAGGAATTGGATATTCAACAATGACATATTCAAAGTAATACGGGTTACATTTTATAAATAAATTATTTTATAAAATTTTAAAGTTTTATATTAGGTATATTATTAGCAATTCATTATAGGTTGTAAAAGAAACCTTGTAAAATAATAACCACGGAAAAAATAATATAGAGGAAAAAACTTCTGGCCCAAGTTTAGGCGTTCAAGTTCAAGTGTTTAGAGAATAAAAACTTTCAAAAAAACTGTTTGTTGCATGGTACAGTTGAACACAGAGAAAACAAACTTAGAACATGCTGACTGTTTGTTGCATGGTACAGTTGAACACAGAAGAAACAAACTTAGAACATGCTGCACTTACATCGACAACCTGATTCCGTTTCTCAGCCACAGAGGTTTGTTCTTGATGATCTCTGGCTTTTCAAAATGTCATCTGCAAGTTGTTGGGCTTCATTAAAACTTCCTTTCCGACCACTCGAAACGGAATTATCGTCCTTATCACTGTCCTGTAAATCATAAATCATATTATCACCGTAACCAGATCTAATGAGTAAAATATACTCTCCATGTAACTGTAAAATGCCCATAAATAGCTAAAATTTGTGAATGGGTTACATAAAGCATTTAGGAAAAGGAAAAAACTTACAAAACTTAGAACTGACCTCAAATTCCATTACAGGCAAATATAAAAATTAAAGAGTTCATGCAAAACTCGGTAAATCACAGAACCAAGTTTCTCCAGTGGATACACTAGAACCTACCGATTGTGCAGTGGAACAAGCAGCCAGGACAAGTTTCTCCGGCCTCTGCTGGAGGGCCTTGCAGTATCTTCACTGTAAGACCGATCCTTTGAACTTTTCATAGTTTTCCAATCTTCTTTGGAGAAACATGGCTTGAAAATTGAAATTGCTGCATTTCTTCGGCAAATTTCTCTCTGAATTCTAGGTTCTTTCGCAGTTTTTCAAGAGAAAATTGTATCGCCCTTCGTTCCCCGTAGCAATTGAAACTTTCGCAGTTTTTCAACAAAATTGATAGCTTATACAAGGAAAGACGGGTAGGAGCATACGTAGTAACACATGTTGAAGAGGCCTCCGTCGATCGTGTACGAACGGAATACGAGTCCAACGGCAGAGTCGTAAAGGGTTTAGCTGATGGAAATATTGACTCTTCCGTGAACCAAGGACGCGTAAACCATATCGAACTAATCAATATCCGAACAGAACGAATTCTATCTTCTATCAGAGGAGTTTTCGATGCCAAATTTATATGATATTGATGAAAGATTCGAACAATTTAAGCTCGTCCGTCTAGCCCAATGGAAATTTTTTTCTACTTAAACATACCCTTTAAGCACAGTTACCTATAACAGGAGGGATTGACCCGTTTGAGCGCGCACCGATCTGGTTCTGCGGGGTTGTTTGCAGCACGACTTTCTGCATTCTTTTCATCCACAATATTCTTCCACCCTACCAGAAAGGACATTAGATAAACTGTTAACACACATTACAAAGAACACTGACCTCCAAGACACATAAAAGAAAGGAATAATAATCTAAGCCTATCGAAACCTAAACAAAGGTTCAATGACTGCACATGAAAATGCAATTTTCAATCAATTTCTCAATAGAAATGAATACACTCAAATACATACATTCAAATACATAGACCAAATCAATATATAATGGTGTTGTCTAAACAAGAGATAATTTCATTTGGATTGGAGATTTTTCACAAATAAGATATTTTTTTATTTTACAAAATCTTGATTTACAAGTGTTCCAATCTGGATTTTGAGAGTAAAAGAGATTTAACTCTGGAAAACCATAGAACACACAAATTCTAAAATTTTATAGTTTGAAAAGTTAACATTTAAAAAAAATTCTATAATTTGAAAGTTGTAGCTTAAATAATAGAATTTATTCTTTTCAAATGCTTCAAATTATCACCACCAATATTATCAAATCTCATTTAAATACGGGTAATAAGTCCATGCCCTAAGATCATAAACCGGATTAATATATGGTAGTTATTTTTCCTTGCAAGGTGCTTCAAATGATCACCATTGCTATCTCTTCATGGAGAAAATGTAAATGAACGGTGGAATATCAATCCCAACATCAAAAATGTAGTATCATAAACTATTGAATATCAAGCATAACAACAAAAATTACAAGAAATAAGCCAGCAGCTATTGTGTTCCATAGACCATCTCAACATATGGCAAGTCTTTTTTCTTTTAAAAGACCGGATGGACACTTCACCAAACTTCACTTAAGATTTGGAATTTGGTGGATATCTAAAATTAAGTAGGCATATTCACATTATATTTAATTTCAATATTACAAAAAGATTAAGGCCCTCTCCCGAATAGAGGCTTTGCTAGGTTGATTCTTGTAATGACGGGAGAAGACCTAGATGGATGAACGACCTTTGGGAAGCATCGGATACATGGTGGTGACTACACGAGTGTCTTAATCATAAATATGAGAACTTGGCCATGATAAGTATCTTGAATCTTGTTGTTCCAGAGACCCATTTTGTTGATCTTGTCTTACTATGGATCTTGAAGATAGGTCGACATTAGAGACCAAGAGCTTAGAGACTCTACAATCACCATGGTGTGAGAACAAAGTGAAAAACATCTCCAACCATAGAACATAGTAAAAATAAAACAACCTTGCCATAAATATCAATCCAATGCAACTAGTTATACGCAATTCCTTTATTGTTCTACAAAATGGCTCCTGCGAAATTTTTGCGAGAAGTGAAGAAGAAATGAGACTTAATGGACAAGCATATTGATCTTGAAGCAATGCGATGATCTTAAGGCGGCAGTATAAATATATATAATAATGATATAGTTTACGTAAAGATCGGTACATTTGTTAGTGTATTTTCAAGACAAGTGTGGGTTGGTTGGTTAGTTCCAAGAAAAATATGTCTTTCGTAATCCCTAATCAAATTCTATCATACCCGGTGCTCCTAATGTGTTTTGCGGATATGGATGACATGGAATAACCCTTCATGTGGATCTATCTTTATACCGGGATGTGATAGTTGACTAATAGCTGTGTTTTTGGTTTGTGGTATCATAGTGAGTTGTTTTATAAGCATTTGGTTCATATTGAGGTGTTTCTAATGTGTTTTTGGATAAGAACAATATGGAATGAACCCTTCATGTGGATCCTTAACTCTAGGGATGTGATAATTGACTAACCCCTTTGCACCTTTGGCTAGTGGTATCGAGTAGGATTACGTAAGCATCTTGTTCACAATGGAGTGAGATTATTGGACATTAGATAAAACCCGTTTTCCATGTGTTTCCTAGCGCTTCAAATGTGATCATTGATTAACCTTTGCTAATTTAAAATTTTAATCTAATGAAAATGGTGATTTTGAAAAATCCAAACTCAAAAACCTAAAATTAGTGGACAAGGTGATCCAATTTTTATCATTAGGGGAGGGAGACATGAACACTTAAAGTTGTTGTGTGTGTGTTTTTCACATTGTGTAGCTAGTGAGTCTAGGCCATCCTACTCCTCATGTCATAGTTCTATAAATATTGTCGATAGTAGTGGAAGCGTCTACCATGCAATATGGAATGGGGTGTAATTGTCTGATTTATTCGAATGAAAAGCTCTAAATGTTGGGGGAGTTTTTTTTGAGGCATGTTTTCTTGATGTGGTTTGTTGGATCGTGACGTGAAAGATATGTTGGTTGAAGGGAGTTGTAGCCACGATTGATTGATTGATTTGAAAAACTTGCATGAACTTGATTTTTAAAATCAACATGTTATTTCTTTTATGAGTTGCTCCTGTAAATGAGCCTTAATTGATGCTTGGAAAATGATAATACATACAAGGAAGGAGTCACCCTCTACGGTCTATTTCATATTAAGCGAGAGCTTGTGCATTAAATGTAGTCATTGTTGCAAAAATTGTTCATTGACTAAATTTTTGTGTTACTCTACCCCCAATGTACACTACGATTGTGAAGCTTTCGGTGGTTTATGAGACATTATCACCTTGCATGTCTGCTCAAATGCCATTTTAACATTTGTGAAATTGTATTTTTGGACCCGAGCATCCTATAAATTATTTGCCAACCTATGCTTAAAGGTTTAGCATTTATTTCTACTAACCTCTTCAACACGTTCTTTAATTTACCATATGGAAACCTAAATGTGCTATATACACTAAATTCAAACTAAAAGGGTAACGTGTAAACCATATCAAACTAATAAATATTTGAATAGAACGAATTCTATCTTCTATCGGAGGATTTTTTTGATGCCAAATTCATATGATATTGATGAAATATTCGGACAATTCAAGCTCGTCCGTCTAGAGCAATGGAGATTTTTATCTATTTAAACATAACCTTTAAGCATAGTTACCTATAACGGGAGGGATTAACCCGTTTGAGTGCGCCCCTATACGGTTCTACGGGGTTGTTTGCAACACAACTGCAGCAGGAGGATAATTGTAACAACAATGAATCGTCAACATCAAAATCAATGGTGCATAATAGTACTGTGAGTTAGGAGAGTTGTTTTCAAATAGAGATGATTTACGAGCGTAATTAGTCACAGTCATCGGGCCTAGGACTATAGTAATCGAAATAACCTATTTAGTATTAATCTCCAACACAATAACGTTAGCTTTTATGATAAATACCTAACTTTTGGTTATTTTACATTCAAGAAGACCAATACAAATTTTCTTCATTTTATTAGCCTCTTCGAGGGCGGGGATGCCATAAATATTGGTATTATTTATAATGAGCGATTGATATTTCAAAACGAAAAACTAAAGCTAGCATTAGTTCACCGAGTGCGAAATGCTAGCGAGATAAAGTCTTGTCAAACATGTTTCAAGGTTTTATCTTCATGGGAATGTTATGATTTTGTATTATGCAAAGTATTGAAGGAGTTTGAATAGTGGTTGAAGGTTAAACCAACAACCAACGGAGTGGATGCCTGTTGTTATGGTAGCATGCGGCTACCGGCGGGTTGTTGTGGTGGCATGCATTACGGAACATAGCCTTGTGGCCCTTACCGGCATGTGAGATCTTTGGATGCATGTCACTATGGTGACGTGCATTATAGAATAGAATCGAACAATCGTCGTAAATATAGGCCAGCACGCGCCATTCCAACTATGATTTCATACCTCTTTTTTCGAGGTAGAGGCGAAATTCCATTTTGTCGTATCGCATTAATGCACTAGGTGATTAAAAATATCGATATACACAATTTAATGGATCAATCCGGCATTATTTAAGTAGATCAGAGTGAGTAGAGACCAAATAAAATATAGTCGAGACTACGCCTCCGTAGATATTCGTAAATTAAGCGACCTCTATGAGCTTTCAAAGGAGCGACCAAGCAATTTCACTAGATTCTGTCTTTGAGTACGATTGATGAGATTTTGTTCATTCAAAAATTCAATGTCCCCTTGCTTCGAACCTACACGCAATCGTTTTCTTTACTTGATATCTTTTCCATCTGTGAATCCCTTTTACCAAATCAACCAATATTATTGCTATTCTTAGTTGATAATCTTGAATTTATATTGATTCCATAAATATTTAGGAATTTAATGGTCGAAAAGATGGTTTTTTTTATAATCGATAAAGGGTTCTAACAATTAACTTCTCGACCCTCTCCACGAAAATCCATTAACCTCCTCTCTCCTGGCGGTTAAATTCCTAAATACTTTGAAATCATATTAGGAAATATTACGCAATGGACATAAAGATGAAAAGTACTTATAAGCTTTAAAATCCATATGTATAATTTCAATGAAATTTAGTAATGAATCACTTTAAAAGGCGATCCGAAACCTCCTTCGCCAAGCTTATTCTTTGTTTTAAAATCTAACGTAGCCTCTCTCACAATATCATAATTCATAATAGGATTGGATTCGCTATCATTGGTGATAGGGTAAATTCTCTCTCTCACACGACAAAAAATCACATTACATGATTTCTTTGAATTTTGAATACATGTTTCACATAATACTTCAACATCATCAATTAAATTTCTTCAAAGATCTACAAAAAAAATCAAGTTAATGGGACACATCTTAAATCTTCAACAATAAATCTTGACATCTTAAATATTCAACAATAAATGTAGAAAGTAGTAACTTAAATACCTCTCGTTCGAGAATTTTGTTCCCAACATTTCATATGAGAGAAAAAATTCCACTTCCCAAATCCTATGGATGCAATCAATCCAAGCTTGTAGTGGCTACAAAGCCCAAAGCTATCCTCAACACTTTATATATTTTCCTTAACGCCATAATTTACAACATCGAAATTTTCCATGGCTAATTCTTCTGTGATTATAAAAAATTATGAAAGAAAGATACGGCAAATACAAATAATTGAGGAGAAGAAGCAAAGTTACAAGCCCTTCGCTTACCGGTGGTTACCATCGACCCCTCCATAGAAGATGAACGGTTGAACGCCCCATCTCCATTGATGCTAGCTCCATTGAAGATGAGTTACATCTTCGTAGCATAAAAAATGATAGATGGTTAAATGCCAAATCCATTGAAATAGGTTGCCCCTTAGTAGCATAAAAATGAGACAAACAAAAGACTTAAAAAATTATATTGCATCCTTTGGACTCCATGGGAAGGGGTACCTAGATTGTATCCCCCGTGCCAACTAAAACATTCATCTTTTTATTTTTTTATTTTTAACTATGTTTATTTTTATTTTTTAAAATATGTTTTATTTTTTTAATTTGAACATAAATGTATTTATTACGAAACAAACTTGCATGTGGGGCATTTGTCTACCTCATAGTGTTTTTAGGATGTTTGATGTGGATCTTACAAATACCCTTTCATTAAACGACTATTAATAATTACATAATGATTATGCTATCGATTCGAAGGTGATGGAGTAGCTAAGAGGCTTGAGACCATTCTTCTCCCAATAGAAAAGGTGTTGGCTCAACATGCCCGGAGGCATGAAGTCATATGCGTGAAACCTTTCGTATTCTTAGTGCAATGCGGAAGGAGTGCAACAATATTTCAATGGCGGACCTTGCCCCAGCATGCGTCCTCTTGCTTCAAACTCTTGCGGTACTTTGCTACTCACAAACTCGGGATCCATTCTCTTCAACTTTGCAATTGTCGAACCATCCTCGTGCTTACCTTTATAAACAATTCCAAACCCTCCTTTTCTAAATAGATTTTCTGATAAATTTATTTGTGACCTTTTGAAGAACCCACAAACCATAAGCGACATTTCCATGAGACCCAACCAATATGCTACCGAAGCTTCACCACTCCCTGCCCCATTGATTGTATCCCACAGAACCGAAAGATGTGACAGCAACTTTAAGAACTTGGATTTCATAAACATAATCGTAGCCCTTCTTAAAAGATAAAAAAAATAGCACAACCAACAATAATCCCAATGATCATACACGATGCCTTCTTTTTTTTGGAAGTCATTTCACTTTCAACGGAGACCGGATGATCCCGAGATCAACTATTGTCGCCATTACGAAGGGATAGAACCAAAAGGGAGAATGGTATTGATAAATAGATCCCCCTTTCGAGTATTAACCCCTACTTGTGTATCAAAGGAAAGTACAGGAATTGGTCCGCTCAAATTATTGTTACTCACATCCAATTGCTTCGGGTTACTCACATCACTTATATCCAAAATAGGTTAGCTGCATCCACACATTAGCTCACATCCTGAAGTCAATTGTTGGACGAATTCAATTTCTAGATTCATTGTCGAACTCTGCTCAAGGCGAGGACTAGGCTATGGAGGCCATTCTTGTTTAAAATCTAAATCTTTTGGAAATATCAAAGGAAATGTGCATGAACATATTTATTGCTAAAAACTCAATAGTATCATCATTTAATATAATTTAATTAACAAAAACATATTTATTATTTAATAAATAGGTTGATATATCACAATAGGCGTATATCAATAATATAAATAAATGTGAATTTAGAAAATGTTAATAAATATTAATCATATAAATCTAGTATTAATACAAATATTAACATTTATATTTATATATCTATAACAACAAAAAAATTAATGATATAAATCTAATATAGAAGAAAATATTCATATTCATATTCATATATCTATAACAATAAAAAAATATTATTATACATAGAATAATAATAATTAATAATTATTAAATTAATATAAATTGAAATATTAAATACAAATATTCATATAAATTATTGTTGTTATTAAATACTTTTACGACAGTACGACATAGAACAATGATTGATTTTTCACTAAGAAAATATTTGTCACAATATGACGTTACGCCATTGTTGACCATAATTTTAAACCCGAGGGATTCTGCTAGACACATAGTATTGATTAATATTATAAACCTTATGAATAATATTAAACACTATGAATATCAACCCATAAATTAATAAACCCAAATTGATTCACATTATAAACCCAAAGAGATAATAAACCTAAGGGATCAATACTAAAATCAGAAGGGATTACAAACCCAAGGGACTATTAAACCCTAGTGATTAATATTATAAACCCTAACATATGTGGTATCCAACCATGCTCATCCATCGTTGAGCATGATGGATTTCCATATGAAGGAAATCTTCCTCACAATGTGACATTCGACAATGGTTCATTCTCATACTAAGAAAATATTTCTCACAATGTGGCATTGCACGATTTCATTGTTATGACTACAAAAACCTCTCCTTTATTATTATTTGTATAAAAGAAATAAAATAATAACGACCCTATATAAAAAAATTCTCAATTTTCTCCTTCTTTTTGTACATTGTTATTTTTTTCTCATAATATCTAAAAAAAAATTATATCATAAAAATGAAGAAAATTAAAATAAAATGTTAAAGTAGGCCGGAGGAGTCAGACCTATCTATTTTATAAAATAACTCTTGTTCACGACCATCCAACTTGAGCTACGACGGGTTTGGGCTCCATACTCAAATAAAATGAAGCAATGTTCTTGACCGCAGACCTCGCAACTACCGACGTTCATATTGCCCCAACTACGATACACGTCGGGATTAGGGTCATTAACACCATGCCAATTTCGACTACCGGAGGCGGATTAATTCACATCTACAAATAAAAAAAAAAATATTTATTTGTTTGTGTTCCCCACCATAATTTTCTTTTAGCTTTATTTACTTTTTTTATAAATTAACCTCCAAATTTCTATTTGTTATGTTTCAATAAAACCTTCCCCAAAATTTGATCATCCAACCTCACCTTAATTTTTGCGTACATAATAGATCAATCCTTAGTTACGAAATTACGAAACCAAAGGCTTAATAAAACTAATAGTTGAAAGAATGGCGAAATTTCAACCGGCAACCCGGAAAGAAATATGATAGAAAAATGAAGAAAATGCACTCTGCCTAGTTGATAAAATAAAAAATAGAGAAAGAGAAAAAGACTATCTACACCACCGAATAGAACATAAGATAATGCATCCATGAGTTCGGAAAATATAAGAATAGCATGGTCAAACTTTGTATTTGAAATTTTCAAGGAACCCATTGTATCATGGAGATGAAATACAAGATTCATCCACTAGCATGCCACATATCATATCAATAGAAATAAAATAATTTATAAAGAAAGTGAGATGAAGTGTTTTTTATTACTTTCATAGAAACTCATACAAAGCATGGTCATTTTCCCTCACTTTATAGATCTTTGATCCTCTTAAAGGAGGTGCCTAGGTCATGAAATACACATTCCCTAACAAATGATGAAGTGAAGTAAAGCAAAGATAATTTGCCTTACTTATGTAAGAGCCTCGCACCTATATGAAGTGAATTTGAGTAAAGTGATCTCATGTATGTCCATGTTTTACTCTCTCATGTACGAATTCCATCGGTCTCCTCAAGTTTAGAAGGCTTTCCTTTCATCAAAAAAGGCTTGGAAAGAATTTCTTACTTTAATTGGAGGTAAAGGGAGATGGGAGAAACTATCTCTAATACAAGGACTAAAGCATTAGATGGAAGACATGAATATTTTAGATCAAAAGGCACTCCCTTGGGTGGTTACTTTGGGTATTAGTGAATTCTTTTTAAGGCTTTCCATTCAACAAAAAATTTTGGAATGAATTTCTAACTTTAATTGAAGGAAAATGTAGATGGGAGGAACTATCTATGATATAAGGACTAAAGCATTAGATGGAAGACATGACTTTTGCATATCAAAAAGACACTCCCTTTTGTCATTACTTTGGGTATACGGAATTTATTTTTCATGGAGATTCTCTCTCACCCTTGGAGATTTCATTATAAATCAAATATATTTATGATGATATCAAGATGTCTCCAAAGGAAAAGTTCAACCTCAAAAAAAATATGGATTATTAGACCAAACCAGCCCATGGAGTTATTTGATGGAACCAACCGGGGAAAACTGTCATATGTGGTGTTGGAGGTGTCTTGTTCTCTTAGGATACCAATAGTTTTCCTTTAACTAGGTTGTGAAGGGATCTAATAAATGGGAAGAGCATAGGAAATTGTGTGCACTGCGATAATTGTAGTGGAGAGATGATGGATTGTCTTTAATTATTTGGAGATTCAAATTTGACCATTGATTCGATCGAGGTGGATGCGAGAGATTCATATTATATAGCATATACCTTCGGGCAGTCCTAGAACATATTAGGCTCCTAATTGGTAGTTTCAAATGTATCTCTCTCACACATTTTTACAAGGAACATTATGTGATGGCTCACAGTATTTTAAAACAAGGTATTGAAGTTATGAGAAGTCTTGGAAGTTTGGCGAGGCCACGAACATATGGAGGAAGGGGATCATCAAAAAAATCGATTTTTCTCATATAGCCTTAATAGCTCTCCTATTTTCTTTCTATTGTTGTTATTATTTAAATAGGTGCTCTATATGATGTTTTTCTTTCTATCTTCCTAAAATTGTGGTAGACATATTTTATGCTTTGGTTATGATGGGCATTGTGTTGATTCCCTAAAAACATTTAGTGCCCTATATTAAGCCAAAAACACCTTTTTGTGTGTAAATGGTAAAATATTTCATATTGAAGTTAGCTTAGGAGTTATTTTTTTCTTATTTTGTATATGTCCCTAGTAGCACTCACAAAATGTGAATACTTTTTATTTTTACAAAGTTACTATTTTTTTCTTGAAATAAAAAATATATATACCATTCGATTTGAGATCTAGATGAAATGACATTATATATACGAGGAGATTGAATTTAATGCGATGCAAATGGATGCCAAAAATATTTCAGAAGGTATGGTTTGTCACTTCCCTTAGTCAAGCTCATTTTTTAGTAAAATTTAGAGTTGGATTATTTCTATTTACTTTAGTAGATTAGAATGGCATGTGCAGTGGATAAGATTAAAAATGAGGTGGGGGCTCCTGTGAGTGATCCTTGGGAATGTGACAAATGGTCTTTTAGATCTTTTGACCTCGAGACCTCAAGGGTGTGAGTCCAGTTGAGCTCTAAATATGTAAAATATGACCTTGGGCTTAATAAAGAAGAATGGTATAGAGAAAAATGATGGTGTCGCATTTGTTAGGGTTCCCTAGCATTTTGGATTGGTGTGGCGATGGACCGAGTTTGCTCTCACGCGTTTTGCGGTCCGGAGGCTTCCTTCTAGCCTAGAGGATGCGAGCTCCAACTACACACGCGCGCTTGCGGAGAGGTAGATGGAATGTGCTTAGGGCTGATTCACGCCCATCTCAGTGGCACCCACTTGGGGTTTCAGCTAGTTCTCTGACCCTTGATATACGCGCGGCCTTTTATGATAAAAAGTAGCACCATTTCGAATCTGCATTCGTGGTTTCCGCATGAGTCGAGGTTTTGCGGCATGCCCAACTGCGAAGGGCACGAGTCCGGCTACGGCTCCTCCTCGGCACGAGAGGCGGACAACGACGAGGCGCGGCTCCTCATGCTTGCAATTGCTTAAGGCGCTCTGTTACGGGCGCACTTGCGATTATGCTGCGGTCTCGAGATTTCTCCATACTCTGCCCGCAGACTCCTTCGGTTGGCTACTTCCGCGTTTGTGCTTCCACATGCGAGCGGTATTGCCGAATGCAGAGCTAGCTTTGAAACCCTGCAAACACACCTTATCTACTTTGAATCCCATCTGCGGTAGCGGGATCTTTCGGAGTCTCCGACAAACGACTTTTCGAGGATTCAAATAATTCTTCGACGGGCAAAACCTTGCTACTTGAGGTCAGCCCCTCTCTTACGGTGCGCCATCTCTCAAAGATCCTCGGAGAACGAGAGAACGAAGTCCCTTACCCACTTTTGCGGCTCCTCTTCGCGGAGTAGCGGTACGGATAATAGCTTTGCCTCTTTCCTTTTACAAAATTGAAATAAATGCCACGGTTATCCTTTTACTTCGGCTAAGGGGAGGAGTCGTAGGGCAATCCTCTTGCCTCCAAGGGTTTTCCTATAAAGATGCGGTTCATGCACAACCTACTAAGTACTCATCAGGCGAGGCTCCCAAACCCTTCTTGGTGGACAAAATGGAGCAAACCTAGGCCATTGAAATCACTCATCCATCTCTTGGATGATCAATACCGAACATTCGCAAAACGGCCATCATTTTGCGGATTTAATGGATTGTGGCCCGCCTGGTGATCTACACCGGGTGGATCCACTCGATTGGACTAGCAACGACAAAGTCTTCTATGCTCGAAAGGCTTCTTTATAGTCGCCTTTGCCTTCAATGAAGATTACCGAGCCTTAACGAGGAGGCCCCTGGTTACCGGGGATCCGACCCCGGACTTTTTCCTCCTTTGGTTCCCCGACCGACCCCTCTACATTTGTCATCACCAAGCTTCCTATACGGGTCGGACTTCCAAATGCGGGCGCATCTTTGGCATTTTTGTCTTTCAAGGAATCGGAGACACTTTAGGCGCTACTGTGATAGATACCTCAAGGGGGAGAAAGGAATATATACCTTTGGCGAAATTTGTGCGGAAATAGACATGTAAAGGGCTACCGAGATCGGATCATCCTTAAGGTTGGGGACTTCCATTGGACCAAACCTTGGACTATGAGAACACGGCCTTCGGAGTCTTGCCATTGTCATCGGACGGGCATCTCCAGAATACATGTGCAAAGTTCCCCGACAATAAGAAGAATATCTATCGCAAATCCAAATCCAAGAAGTGAAACCTTGACGGACCCCACTATGGGTGACTTAGAGACCTCTAGCTCGATGAGGAGGACATTGAAGTGGAAGAGGAGCGGGACATTGAAGTGGAAGAAGACATTTGGAGCATCCGAAGGACTCGCCCTCGGTACATACGAGGCTCCTTCTGCGCCTCGACCTCGCAAAAACGCTCGCATGAGACTTCTTCTTCTGATTCGGACAAGGAGACTCCTCCTTTAGTACAAAACGATGCAAGTGGTTCGGTCCGACGGATCGGAATGGTTGGGTCGAAATCGATAAAAAGAAAGGGAAAAAATGTCGATTGGGAGACTCTACCCAAACTTGGGTAAACTCCTTAGTTTAGCTCGTTCTTCTCTGTTCTCTTTTTTATCTTTTGCTTATGCCATGGATGCTCTATGGGACCGAGGTTGATCTTATGTCATTTCGGCTCCCTTGCTCTTTAGCTTCGCTTCTGCGAAGCTGCGATTGTACCATATGTTTTTTCTTAATAGAATTAGTCTTATAAAAAAAAAAAAAATAAAGAAGAATGGTGCAAAGAAGAGAACATCATTTCCATATGAATATACACTTTGTATTCCTACTCAATATGTGTGTGAAGTTCCTTTATCTTTTGGTTTATCCCCCCACTTGCTTGCATCAAATAGTGGTAGCTTCTCAAGGTGTACGAGAAAACAAAAATCAACACAACATTGTAAAAATGTGGGAGGATAAGATATAGCTCCTCGGTAAGTAGCTGTTAACAAGAAAATATGATAGAGTTTGAGGCTTTGATACCTAATGAGTGTGATATATAGTAATTAGAGTATTTTTAAATCTGAGCCACCCTTTAGCACACCCTTTCTGAGCGAGGTATAAATAAACACCCTCGTCACATAGATTGTCGAGTGCGAGAGTAAAGTAATAATTCTCATTAGGAAGGAATAAGGCATCATACCGAGGGATGGATTCCCCCATAGGGCTTGGTTTTTTTTAGGCCATCAAAATTAACAAGGAAGGACCTTGGCACAAGGAACTTGCAATTTTGTGTTAATTAGGTAGTTGTTAGGAGCAACATCTGAAAATCGGGTGACTTACACACGAGAGACAAAAAAATCCATTTATCCGGTTATTACCACCTCCAAAAAAATCTCATTTGCAAAGGTGACCTTACTCTACACAACCTAGAGAGAAGACTAAGTCTCTATACAATCTACGGGGATAAAATTGTAATTTTTCTTAAGATAAAATGATACGGCAAAGTTGGTAATGAAATATGGCTCAAGGTGGAGGCGCGTGCTCCCTAAAGAAACTTTGGCATTCATACCAAAGGGGATTTCCCGGAAATAGTCTTATTTTCTACCAATAATTGTTTAATAACAATTTGGGGCCTATAAAAAACATTTATGAATATGCCGGAGAGGTCATCCTAATATGCATCAATCCTAACCATTCTCACGACAAGGAGACTAGGTACATGACTCGTGAGGGTTGAGGGAGCTTTGTGTGATAATTATATGTAATGTTCCTAATTAGTCCTAAGCTAATTGGAATATCCACTTTTATTTTTCTTTCTTTGTTTAAAGAATAAATGTGTAAATAAGGCTCATCAAACTCCTAATAAAGAATAAATCAAGGCCAAATGTGAAAAGGATAAATCATGGCTATGTGAGCAAGCACCCTTAGGTGTGAAAGGGGAGCTAGATATTTTGGCTTGGGTCAACCTTGACCAAATCTACGAGCGTTGTCTTGGAGGAGTGGCCATCAATGTGACACAGTGCGGTTCTAGATGGAGATGGATGGTGTGAAAGAAGATTTCATTGAAGGTGGTTTGGGTTTTACAAGCTCTTAATCTATATAAGGAAGGGAATGGCGACATGTGAGAAGGTTGTTGATGATTATAATATTTTTTTTTTTATATTGTTTGTTTAGACATATATCATTCTCTGGATGTTTTATTTGAGAATAGTGTTATTTAGCACATGATATTCACGTTTAGGAATTCCATTCTCTTTTCTTGAGGAGCCTCTTGGGAGAGTTTGTAATACATTTTTTCCACTATCTAGGCGAAGGCCAAGCTTCTTCTTTCAGCTTCCTAGCGCGCTATCTTGTTGAGGGTTTGGTTGTCTTTGCAAGCTGCAACAAGTGGAAGCTAGATGTATTCAGATCTAGGACATTTCGGTGCCCTTTTTAGTGGAGGATGCTACTCCAATTGGAGGAGATGTATTGGAGTGATTGGAGCATCATTTTCATAGATTGGCTACGATCCAACTATTATCTATACCCTACAACGCGATTTCTATTCTAGATACATTATTCCTATAGGTTTTGTTGCGGGGAGTTTGGGTGCACCATTTGGAGGAGAGTTTGGTTTACGAGTGTTTGGGATCTTCCCTTCACTTTGAGATCCATTGGAGGAGATATACATATTATATTTCAGATATGATCTGCATATTTACGAATACTTCTAAATCACTTGAATATTTTTGCGGATCTACATTCTTAGATCTGAGATCTACTTCTTATACTTGATGTAATTCTCAAAACCCAAAGGGGATGCGAAAGAGGAGCCTTTATAGTGTATGGATGCGGTAGATCTAACTTTTCATACACGAGATCGGCTCTAGATGCGATATGTAATCTACAATAGTTTGCAACCTAATAAAATAACATTGTCAAGGCGATTTCGGTCTATACATGTGGTTGCGGCACCTTTTTTTGAGAGAATTTCTTCTATTTTTGTCTTGTATTTCTGGCCTTACATCTTATGGGCCTTATTATACATCTATATTGTTGTTTTAAATACTTTTGAAGAGAATTTTATTGGCCTCTGCTTTGCTTTAGGTAGGCTAGATTAATTTAATGCATGGTATTTAGTATTCTTGCATGTTTCCCATTTGGGATATTACGGTGGTATCGAAGTATCATCTTTGCACAATGTGTGCTTATTGAGAAACAAATATGTCTTTTCAAGAAAGGGAAAGACGAGAAGAAGAAGTTTGATTGCTTGAAGTCAAATAATACAGGTAAAACCCTTTATCTGGAAGAATGAAAAGGAAAGAGTTCTCAAAAACTGTTCCAATCTACGCATGAGCTTAGAGGAGAAATCAAAGAAATAAAGAGGGGGAAAGACATGAAGGTCCCTCAAGAATATATTTACATGAAGAAAGCCCCAGTTCTTCATCTTATATGTGCAAGCACTCAACTACACAATCAGATCTACAACATTGTTATGCCTGCCCAGTTCTTGCCAAGAGAAATGGAGGAAGAAGATGCACCAAAGGAGGAGACTTTGGGTGATTATCTTCGGGACTATGAATCTAAATCTTGGAAAATCAAGGAGCACTACGAGCTTCCAAGAGTTCGGCAGCTCAAGGAGGAAAGGAGATCCAGCAAGTACAATAGAAGGAGAAGAGGTAGATTCCTTCTACCAAATTTTGATGGATCCTCCACATACTGGCAAATAATGGATAGATCAGCTAGGCTCATATTTGGATGTTTACATCAAGTTTCGAGAAAGGAAGCCCTAAAAGTATGAGTGCTACATCCTAAGGTAAAGCTTATGCTTTTTGGTTATTTGAATTCTTTTCCTTGAAGAATGAAAATATATCTACTATGCAAGATTCACTAGGAGATTAGTGAAGAGTTTTTATGTGAAAAAGAGCGAAACATCTTTGATTGAGCTAGAAAAGCATGAGCATGTAAAACCCTTGCATGAGTTGGAAAGATCTGTTATGCCAACTCCACTAGAATTTCTGTTGAAGGGGATAAAAAATTGTGTGATACTTTTCCAAAGGAAAAATCCCCATTGCATGAAGATATTTCTTCTCAAAAGGAGGTCATGGAGATTTGGAGATTCCTATTTCAAAAGGAAGACCAAGATCTAAGGTCTCTCATTGATAATGAGGTATTCTCAAATATTGATGAGGAGAAAGAACAAGAGGGTAGTAACAATGTTGTAAATTTAGAATAAGAACCATCACCACATGGGATGGACATGAAGTTATTGCTTCAAGGGAAGATGTCTTTTGCATCTTTGCAAATGGTTCCCCGAGGCATCATGTGACGGTAGTAATGGGCAATAATGCCTTGCTCGAGGAGGAGAAGGAAGGATGGATCAACATCCAATGATGAGAGGTACCCTTGTTTATTTCAAAGGGTTTCTATTCATGAGAAGGGAAGCGGATTATGCGGCAAAGGGAGGGACACATCGGTCCACTCATTCGTAGAGTTTACTTGATTTTGATGTCTCTCTACATGGAGGCATTCCACCCAGGGGCCACTGATGGGAAGAAGAATAAAGTGTTCTCTCAACTTAATGCATCAGTGACATATTTGGCTAAGGAATGAACCTTGGGAGAAGCTAGCACAATGCAAAGAATATTTTATGAGTTCAAAGGAGAGGTAGAGAAATTTCTAAAATGGACATTGCTATCTCCCATACAACAACTTACCTTTGGAAAAGGAGAATTCATAAATCTATGATGACATAAGCATGATGTCCAATGGCCACTCCATATCTTTGGGTAGCAAATGATATCTCTACACATAAGGAATGTTTTTGAATTTGACAATAGGGTACCGACACGCTTGTATGCATGGGCCAAACTATGGAAGCTTTGGAAGAAAGAGGCCTTTCAAGGGTTGAATTCCATGAACTTCAATCTTGTCACGAGAGAGATCAACGTGCAAGAGAGGTAGAAAAGGTGGAGCTACAACACTCCAACATGTGAATTTGGCATTGAGCATGTCAAAGAGGAGAATGATGATGTGACAACTACTTCATTTCAAAATTTTACGGTGTTGTCATTGTTGGGAAACATAGATCCATATTAGGAGTCCCAACTCTTGGTAGAATATTCCAAGAACCTCTTCAGAAGTAAGGTTCTTGAGGAAATGGAAGATAGGAGGTATAGAGTGGTTGATGGAATCATTTAATTTTCATGATTAGATCTATTTGACTTAAGAATCAATGCTCAAAGATAAACTACTATATGCAGCCTATGAGATCTTGCTTTCTCCCCTTTGATTTCATTAGAACACCATATTATGTTGATGGATTCATGTGGGAAGGCTTTAAAGAATATTTATATCAGCATTCAGAATGCATGAACCATGTGAAGATGGGGAAGATATATGACTCTATGGAGGAGTCAATTCAGCCACCTCTTCCCTTTTTGGAGAGAGAGAAAGAGAGATAGAGCTATGCACCACTCCATTTGTATATGGAGAAATTTTGGTAAAGAATATGCTTTTGTATCTCATGATTTGCCAATTATTACTTGTATTAATTTACCATGTATATTGAAGACCTGCTCCCAAGAGGAGTGTTATTCCATACAAACTTCATGGCCAACTTTGGGCCACACATATTCTTGAACATGACCACTCCCCTTAGAGGACAAAGGAGATTTTGTTTCATGATGGGTGCTTTCCTAAGGCACCAAATATATCTCACACTTTCAGCCATTGTGAGATGATATGGGCAGCAAGTACGTGGTGGAGAGCACTTACCATATCATTATCTGATGTAGTTAGGAGATCTATTGCGTTGGTTCCACTTATGGGACTATGATCCACCCCCATCATTGTATTTGATTGTTTATGTATTACCGTTTGATCCCACGTGATGATGATGCTCTTATTTTTGTTGGGAACATCATGGGAGGGATGACACATTGGTTGAATGTGTCCATGGGGAATATGAAAATTCACATATTTATTCATGCTTCAAGGAGGAGGATAGAACATTATATGGTTGCTACACTATATCTTTTCCTTATGCAAAGGGCCATATGTATGACTTATGTCTTTGGGAGAAGCCTCTCACATGGGAGAATTTTGGGAAAACATGTATTGCTTGAATCATATTCGGCCAACACCTATTATACTCTATTGTTTTCGAGGCTTTGGAGAAGCTTATGGAAGCAAGAAAATGGTTGGATGGCTACTTATTATCATGTTTGAAAGCTGACAATAAGAAGGACAACGTTGGTCTCAATGGAGGATTATTGTCACCATCCAATATATCATATGACACTTAGTCCATGTTTCTTTTGGAGAACATATGGTGATGACACTCTATTCACTATATGCATGGAGGAGTGGGCAAGGATAATCCCTAGAATCAATGAAGGGAATCATGAGGTTCAGAGATATTTTGGCTTCATGAGGACTATGTTATTTCAGCCCGGGATCAACGACTCCAAATCTATCATAGAATTGAGGAGAGCGTAAGTTGGTCAATATGCCTCTTATTTCCCACCATCACAGCCCCTATACATTGAATAAGGAGGGGATTAGTGAGCATTTCAATGAGCTACCAAGGATGGCTCACTTTGTTTGGATGACATCATGGAGATTGGATTATCTCATGAGGGTTGAATCACCCAACATTTATCATCTCTCATGCCATAAGAGAGGCCAATGGGCCTGCTGGATTCTTCCCCTGTATCTCTTGCTTCTTTATGATGTGACTATTTGGGGCATTCACGAAGGCAAACTTGTATTCTTGGGAGGAGACAAATCCATTGGAGATTTTGCAATGTCCTTGTAAGTTTCTTGAGGACAAGCAACATTTTGGAGGTGTGGACTATAATGTTCCTATTTAGTCCTAGGCCCCAATTGGAATAGCCACTTTAGTTTTTCTTTCTACGTTTAAAGAATAAATGTGTAAAGGAGGAGTTCATCAAACTCGTAATAAAGAATAAATCAAAGCCAAATGTGAAAAAGGCTAAATCATGGCTATAAGCAAGCACCCTTAGGTATGAAAGGGGGCTAGATATTTTGACTAGGTCAACCTTGTCCGAATATGCACAACAGCATCTTGGAGGAGTGGCCATCAATGTGGCACGGTGCGGTTCTAGATGGAGATGGATGATGTGAAAGAGAAGATTTCATTGAAGGTGGTTTTATGGTTTACAAGCTCTTAATCTATATAATGAAGGGGATGGCAACATGAGAAGGTTGTTGATGATTATCATATTCTGAATATTGCTACATTTAGACATATATCATTCTATGGATGTTTGGTAATTAGTGTTTTTTAGCCGCATGGTATTCTGTTTGAGATTCCATTCTATTTCCTTGAGAGGCCTCTTGGGAGAGTTTGTACTACATTGTCCACTATCTGGATGAAGGCCAAGCTTCTTCTTTCAACTACAACTCGGATCCTATTGAGGGTTTGAGTTTGTCTTTTACCAGAAGCCCTAGGCAAGTGGAGGATAGATGTATTCGGATCTAGGACATTTCAATGCCCTTTTTAGTGGAGAGATCTTCTAATACAATTGGAGGAGTGTATTAGAGTGATTGAGCATCATTTTCATATCTTGGTTGTAGGTTGTAATATTCCTATATTAGCTTCAGCTAATAGGAATATTAATTTTTCCTTGTTTATTTTACATTTCATGATTGATGAATAAATTGTGAAGGAGGACATGTAAAACTCCTAAAAAGTAAGAATAAATCAATGCCTATGTTTAGAGACATGTCTGGGCTATTTAAACTCACACGGGTGTGAATGGGTCTAAATCACAAGAGTGGGCCATCTTTGACCAAGTCAAACAACACGATCTAGATGCATTGAACCTTTTTGAGGGACGAGCGCGAGTTCTAGAAGGAGGATCTAGTGTGAAAAGGGTTAAGTGATTTAAGATGGTTTAGGGTTTGGCAAGACTCTTATCTTATAAAAGGAAGAGGAGGGTAGCAAGGAAAGGTTGTTGAAGATATCATTTTACGAAAGGTATTATCTTCATAGACAACCCTTGTTGGTCTTCATTCGAGATCCCACCTCCTTCCTTGAGTAGCTCTTGGAGGAGAATTGTTCTAATTTTTCCAATATACGGCTTGGGCCAAGCTTCACCTTACATTTATAGCAGGTTTGTTCCTATTTTGGGTTGAGATTTTCCTTGTGATTTGCGGCAAGTGGAGATATAGATCTACTCGGATCTAGATGATAGCAGTGGCTCTTCTCGGTGAATGTGTCTTTTAACCTCTTGGAAGCGTTCATTTGCTGATTTCACTTCAAATCTACACCTTGGAATTAGGCCATCTTCCATTATCGAGCTAAAATGTTGTTTCCTTCCTTGGACAACGTTATTTGTAGATCTACATTTGTAAGGTATTTTCTGCATTTTGGAGGAGAGATCCCCGATGTTGGGATTCTTCCTTTCACTATGGTGATCCATGGATTGGCAATCCAATACATGATTTTTTCAGATATGAAATGCTATACCATTGTAATATTCATAAATTTACGAATAATTCTGTAGATCTACATTCTTAGATCTCGGATCTACTTCCGGTGCTTCATGTTTGAGAAAAACCCCAAGGGGAATGTATAGATCAACATTTCTTGTACATGGATTTGTATTGGATCTAAATTTTTATGCAAATATATGATCTAGATCTGAATAATTAATAAAATTCAGCTTCATCTCTAAAAATAATGTTTTTCATGGTTATACGATCTTTTATCATGGTTGTAGCACCTCATTTTGAGACCTTTCTTTATGAAAAGATCTGTTTTTTCTTAGTATAAATAATTTGAATCATATTATAAGTTTCCATACTTGATTTTCCATCATTATTTTAGTTAAACCCTTCATAAAATAACGTTGTATAAAGGTCGGTAGATTCAAAATAATTTAAGCCATGGGAAATCGGGGGTTTTAAGCCTAGTTGGGGGAAGGAAGGCTTGTTTAACCTAGCTATAATTATTTTTGAAGCTGAAATTTGGATCGTAGGTCCCTCATGACCTAATATATCAGATAAGTGTCATCCCACATTATTTTCATGCATATACCTGAATACACTCATTTTAGGGCCAAAATCACCTCTTTCCCGACCTTTTTGAGTCCAAAGTGAGTTGTAAACTCTTGCATCATCATTTAATTGAAGGATATGTCATTTGAAATATTTAATAAGGAATATTTATTCATATCAAAGTCTATAATACCTTAGGGTATTCTCATTGTTGTGATTCCGGATTTGGAATATTACGGTGGTATCGAGCAAGATCTTTGGCTCGGCCTATGGGCTTCAAGCCAAGTAATGTTGAAAGTATAAAGGTAAAAATTATGGAGAATATTATATTTATATCATCATTTTTCAGATCTAAGAAGAAAGAAGAAGAAGAGAGGAGAGAAAGTGTGGTAAAATTCCTAGGGAATTTCAAGAACAAGAAGATCTTCGATCGGATACCACAAGATCACTATACATAACATTCCGAATCCTCATATCATGGATATTTTCGGTCGACCATATCTCCAAAACTTCAACGTTACATGCTGCGATTTCTTCATGAAGAATAAGAAAGGAGGTGTGCCCAAAAAGGAGAGTCTTAGAGAGGATTTGGAGGACTATGAAGCTCAATCCAAGGAGTTCAAAGATAAATTGAACTTCCAAGGGTTCTGCAAGATCAAGGAAAGAAAAGTCACAAAGGAGGAGAATCATGGTAAGGGTATATTTTATCTATATATCTTTGATGCATCACCTAAATGCGCAGTTAGGGTTTGGGTGGAGGAGCTAGATAACTTGTTGAGAATGCAGCAAGATGATGGAGCTTAGTGAAATGAAGTCGCCTTCACTAAGTGGGCCGCACGAACAGAGTGCAGGCGCAAAGTCTATTTTTAGACTATGTCTATTTTTAGACATACGGAGCATAATTTGGGAATTCTACTTGGAGATTCTTGAAGTATGCTACATGTTGGTAAAAATAGATGAGACCCTATTTTTTAGGACCCAGGCTATTTTGGGCGGTCTCACAAAATATGGAAGTCAAATATTATTTACCCTTAATATTATTTTGACTATAAACGAGTTTACTCTCTTGGCGCACTTGAGTTTGAGTCATGGAGGTGGCTCATGCAAACGACACAAGGAATCACGTGGTTCCTAGGGTTTGATGGCATCTTGCATGGTTTACTTGATTAGACTTCGATGGCGAAGTTTTGGAGGAGTTAACGGGACAAATAGTGGAGTTGTGTTCTATTTATTTCGGTTGAACTAGTTGAGATTAGTTAACTAGCTAATCAATTAGATATGAGTGGAGTAAATTAAATAATATTTAATTTACTAAATATTAACTCATTAGTCAACTCAAGAACACTTCGGTTCACTACGGTGCATGATCAGTTCGGTGAAGACCCGGTGAAAGAGATAGATGAAAGGGTAGAGTTAGCTATCATTGTAACTATCTTGTTGCTATTTATAACACATAGATAGGTGGAGTAAGCTATGAGTATTGCAAAGTCAAGGCTGGTGGTTTATCTATATAAAAGGCCATCACCTAGCATTAAATACGCAATCAAGGTTGGCTATCAAGTGGCTAAGGATTGGAGCAAGTGATTTGCTAGATCTAGCTTGATAGTGTGTAGCATAGGAGGTAGTGCATGAGAGCTTGTGAAGAGTTTTGTACTATGATTGTTACATGATTTCTCCATTATAATATACACAATAGGTTTGCGGGGTTTTCAGCTATAGGCTTTCCCCATACATCTTGAGTTAATGTGTGATTGATTTGATGTAGAGATTGCTTCTATGTTATTTCCGCATGTGACAATTAATTGTAGAAGGGTTATGTGTTATGCATGCAATTCGAAATTGATGTATGATCGGGTTAATCTTCATTGAATAAGTGATTTATTCGCTAATTTCTACATGGTATCGGAAGCGAAGTTAATTGTCGAAGTCTATTACGGTGATTGCAGAGCTTATTTCCTCGGACGAGTGCTGCATGCGGGCCGGGTAGCCTCGGAATATTCATCCTTCTTTGTAAGGTGAAAGATCTGGTGAATGCCCTTTGCCGGTCAATCTGCGATTTGGAAATAATTTGTTTTCAAGTATAGATCGGAAGCGATAGAGCTTGGAGTTTGGAATTCGAATTTTGCGAGAAGGTTGTTCTTCATGATGCCGGTGTTGAAAGATGTCTTCTTTTCGATGGTTTGCGACTCGAATATGCTCTTGAAGGCGGTTCGAACTATGTTGCATGGAAGGATCGAATGGAAGCGGTGTTAGAAGATAATGGTACGAGGAGTTCGTGGATGCGGATGTCCCAAAGCCTTTGATGCGGCTTTGGTCGATGCATGGCAAAAGAAGATCGCGAAATGTCGAGGAAGGATCTGTTGGAGCGTCAAGGATCATATTGTATCCGGCCTTCATGGTAAGGCTACTCCATATTTAATGTGGAAAGCTTTGACGGATCTATTCGGAAGTAAGAGTGACCAAAGTGGTGACTCAAAGATAAGCTCGGGAACATCAAGATGGAGAAGGGCGACGACGTACGCCAAATACCTCTCGAAGTTCACTCGGTGCGGAGATGAGGCTGGAAGTGTGGGGTGGTTGTCAAAGTTTCGATTGCATGCTTGTTTAGTATGTAGGATCGGTGTGGTTCTTGGACAGCGGTGCGTCATTTCATATGACGGGAGATCGAGTTGTTCTCGGATGCGGGAGGACAAGGATTTGGGTATGCACATCGAGATGGGCGATGACGGTAGATACGATGCGGCGAGTATGGTCGTATCCTTTCGAGAGGGAGTGGCAAACCCTTTGTCTTAAGAGGATGTCCGCACGCCTTTTTGGATTGAAGAAGGAACATGATTTCGGTAAACGATGTTGGAGGATAAGGGTTATGATGTGGTCTTCGACGAAGGAAAAGCTTTCTGCGCGGTAAGACTGCGGAAGACCCGGAAGATAGGGGTTCGAACTCGGAGCAGCACATGGGTTGCGGGTAGATGAGCGCGCGGCTATGGCATGCAAGGCTGGAGATGTGGTGAGCCGGGATGATGAGGGCGAACTATGGCACGGGGGGGGTGGGCCATCTTCACCCATGGAGCTTTGAAGATTGCGGCGTTCCTCTTGGACTTCCTAAGGAGCACCCTTGCGCGATCGGATCGGTGCAAGGGGTGTACTTTAGGGAAGTATGTGAAAGCCACCTTTCACGAGAAGGATAGTCGCGCCACGACGGTCGCGGGGAGTTCACACGGACGTGTGTGGTCCTTTCTCGGTTGCTTGGCCCGGTAAAAGCACGGGTATTATGTGATCTTTGTTGATGATTTCTCTCGAAGAGAGTCTTGGATCTTCTTCATGTCGAAGAAGAGCGATCGTCGCGAAGTTACGTGAGTTTAAACGCGTGTCGAGGAAAGGGTCGGGAAGAAGGTGATTGCTCCTAAGGAGTAATAACGGTGGTGAATTCATCTCGAGCCGGGTCAAGGGGAGTTCTGCGAGCGCGAAGGGATTCGGAGAGAGCTCATCGCACCCCATAACCCACGAGCGGAACGGGGTGGGCGAGGCGGAAGAGCAGACGATCGTGGAGTGCGCACGGGCGATGTTGCATGATCGGGGCTTCCCCTTCACTTGTGGGCTGAGGCATGCGATACGGCGGTGTATGTGCGGAACCGTTGTCCTCTGGGGTTCTTGGCATGAGTACACCGGAGGCTTATTCGGCAGGCACCGAAGTATTTCCCATTTGCGGATTTCGGATCTCTTGTCTACATGCATGTGACGAAGGATGCAAGAAGGAAAATTTGGATCCAAGCTACTTGAAGTTGGAATATTTGTGGGGTACAACGATACTACTCACAACCTATCGGGTGTATGTGCCGGACGGGTATAGGCTTGTTGTGCGACGGGATATAAAATTTCGGGGAGGGAGAAAGCCATGCGGTGTTAGAAGCGAGGAGGGAGCCACACTTGCATGCGAGATGAGAGGCTGTTAGTTCTAAGGAGGAGCTTCCGGATGTGGATCGGCCACAAGAGGAGGTTCGAGGAGGTGGAAGAAACCACCGAGAGCGGCGCCAACCATCGGAAGGCGCATGCGCACTACGAGAGGCGAAGCGGCGGCTCGGGATGCGAGAGAAGGTTGTAGGACCACCTACGGCCACGGCGCGGACGGAGACGATCACGGGATCGGTACTTGGATACATGGCTCTTATGAGTCAATGTGTTGTGACGAGCCATCCTCTTTTGAGGGCGCGGAGGAACCCGCATGGGTTGATGCCATGATCGAAGAATATGATTCGATCATCGGGAACGGTGCATGGGAGATTGTCCCAAGACCGGTTGGGGAAATCGGTTGTAGGTTCGCGATGGATCTACAAAGTGAAGCGGGCGGTGACGGGAGTGTGGAGAAGTACAAGGCGAGATTTGTCGCCGTGGCTTCTCACGGATCGAGGGATTGACTATGAGGAGACTTTTGCACCTAGCAAGGTACTCCTTCTCTGGGCGATCACTTGCTCTCCTGATGAGATGGGGTGGCACATTCATCGAGATGGATGTGAAGGCTTGCGTTCCTCAATGGAGTTGTGTAGGAAGAAGTGTACATAGAGCAGCCTAAAGGTTTTGAGATCTTCGGCGGTGAGTCGCATGTGTGCCACTGACTCAAAAACCTTGTACGGGCAAAAACAAGCACCTCGTGCTTGGTACTAGATGACTACTTCACCGGGCTTGGATTCTCCAAAAGTGAGAGGCGGATCAAACTGTGCAGTTGTGGTGGGGGAAGGCATTGATCATCGTACTATATGTAGATGATACGATTTCGCGCGGCAAACGATTGATACTTTCATGCGAGGAGGATCTTGCACGAGTTTGAGATGAAGGACACGGGCATCCTTCATTATTTCACAGGATTGGAGATTTGGCCGGCGCGACGGAGATGACATTTGTTTCTCGGGGCAAGTATGCCGGGAGATTACGGAGAGGTTCAACATGCAGGCTGCCAAGCTTTGTTGATACCCCTCTTCCTGGAGGATGGAGGAAGGGAGATGCTACTTCGGAGGAGGTAGTGGATGCCCTTGTCTATCGACGGTTGGTGGGGTCATTGATGTATGCGGTCAATACTCGACTAGATATATGCTATGCGGTTAACGACTTTCAACAGCTATGGTTAAGCCTACCAAGCTCTTTTGGAAGGCGGGCGAGCATGCTGTTACGCTATATCGGAGGCACATCGGGATATGGTCTATGGTACGGACGGGAGGATGGAGTGAAACTTTCTGGTTTCAACGTGCGGTGGGCGAGGGAGCCCAACGGTGTTTGAAGAGCACTTCGGAGGAGTTTTCGACATTGGGTCGGCAGTTTCTGGTACGGCGGGAAAGCGAGAGAATCCGTGGCACTCGAGTTCGAGCGAGTGAGTACATGGCGACAAGTTTGGGCGCATGCGAGGCTATTTGGATGAGGAAGATCCTCGCATGTTTGTTCGAGGTTGCATTTAGGCCTACGGTGATTTCTTGTGATAACGGAGAAATTTGCATCAAGCTCTCGGCTAATCCGAGTTTTCATGATAGGTCCAAACATATCGACATCGGAGTACCATCATATCGGAGATTGTGTTCGGCGGAGGATCATGATGCTTTCATATGTTCCCACGGAGGATCGGGATGCCGACATCTGTGAAGGCGGCTACGGGGAGCAAGTTCGAATTCCACGAGAGAAGCGGAGATGAGTTACGGATAATCCATATCTTGGCGAGAGGGAGTGTTGAGGAGAATGCGACAAGATGATGGAGCTTAGTGAAATGAAGTCGCCTTCACTAAGTGGGCCCGCGAGCAAATTACGGCGCAAAGTCTATTTTTAGACTATGTCTATTTTTAGACATACGGAGCATAATTTAGAATTCTACTTGGAGATTCTTGAAGTATGCTACATGTTGGTAAAATAGATGAGACCTATTTTTAGGATTGAGGCTATTTTTAGTGATCTCTAAAATATGGAAGTCAAATATTATTTACCCTTAATATTATTTTGACTATAAACGAGCGGTTACTCTCTTGGCGCACTTGATTTGAGTCATGGAGGTGGCTCATGCAACGACACAAGGAATCACGTGGTTCTAGGGTTTGATGGCATCTTGCATGGTTTACTTCGATTAGACTTCGATGGCGAAGTTTTGGAGGAGTTAACGGGACAAATAGTGGAGTTGTGTTCTATTTATTTCAGTTGAACTAGTTGAGATTAGTTAACTAGCTAATCAATTAGATATGGTGGAGTAAATTAAATAATATTTAATTTACTAAATATTAACTCCATTGGTCAACTCAAGAACACTTCGGTTCACTACGGTGCATGATCGGGTTCGGTGAAGACCGATGAAAGAGATAGATGAAAGGGTAGAGTTAGCTATCGGTTGTAACTATCTTGTTGCTATTGCAACACATAGATAGAGTGGAGTAAGCTACTGAGTATTGCAAAGTCAAGGCTGGTGGTTTATCTATATATAAAGGAGGCCATCACCTAGCATTAAATACGCGATCAAGGTTGGCTATCAAGTGGCTAAGGATTGGAGCAAGTGATTTGCTAGATCTGGCTTGATAGTGTGTAGCATGGGAGGTAGTGCATGAGAGCTTGTGAAGAGTTTTTTACTATAATTGTTACATGATTTCTCCATTATAATATACACAATAGTACACGGGGGTTCGGCTATAGGCTTTCCCCCATACATCTTGAGTTAATGTGTGATTGATTTGATGTGAGATTGCTTCTATGTTATTTCCGCATGTGACAATTAATTGTAGAAGAGGGTTATGTGTTATGCATGCGGTCGAAATTGATGTATGATCGGGTTAATCTTCATTGAATAAGTGATTTATTCGGTAATTTCTACATAACCGTAACGACAACATCAAGTTTCGAAGTTGAAGCCATCAAAGCGACGGCGGCATTTTGAAGATAAAGCATATGCTTGGTGGTTTTTTGAGTCTTTTTCCTTGAATAATTCCAATACACCTACTTATGCAAGGTTTATTGAAAGATTGATAGAAAAGGTTTGATGAAGCCCCATGTGTAACATCTTTTGTTGACACTATCAAGCCCTATCGGTCAAATATTTTGCATGAGTTGGAAGGTTCTATAAATCAACTCCATTTACGAAGACCATGGAAGAATGTGTGAGTTTTTTTTTGATGCTTTTCCTAGGGTAATATCTCCTTTGAATGAGGAACTCTTCTCAAGAAGGAAGCATGAAAATTCCCTCCTTCACTAGATGACCAAGATCTAAGGTCTCTTGTTGATGATGAGAAATTTCGGTTATTTTAGAGGAGAAAGGGAAGGTATGAGACGTAGTCATAACAAGGGCACTTCAAGAACCTCATGAAGAGAAGGGTGGAGCAATTTCTCCAAGGCAAGAAACTCTTTCACATTGCAAGGAGTTCCACAAGGTCTAACACCTAGAGCTCTTGGCATGACACATGGCGACATGTACCATCATTTCCAAATAATGAGATCTTGAAGATGGAAGGAGAAAGGAGGAGGAAGGGCATCCATGAGATGAAGAGCATGAATCATTCTCCATTTCAAAGCTTGGGAGCATAAATAAGACTGAAGGACTCATCGGGGAAAAAATGTCTACCTACATCCTCATTCTACTCTATGCCTTGACACCTCTTTGCGAGGAGGTATTCTACGGGGGAGCACCTCTTGATGGGAGGAAATATAAAGTGTTCTCTAAACTATGGGAAGCATATGCATACTTGGCTAAGGAAGGAGCACAGGGCTCATCATAGCAGAGAATCTCTCATGAATTCGAGAAGAGAGATGAGCAATTTCTGAAAGGGCATTGCTAACTCCCACTCAAATATACATTGTCTTTGAGAGAAGGAGAAATCAGAAATCTATGATGGCATGAGCATGAGGACACATGTCAATTCCATGTAATAGGGCAGCCCATTATCTCTTCACTCATAAGGAAGATTTCTAAAGAGGGCAAGGGGATCCTAACTTCCTCTTGTATACATGGGCCAAAAGGAGGTTAGGGAAAATAAGGACTTTCCTAGGGAAGTTGATTTCCATGTGCTCCAATCTTGTCTTATTAGAATCGGCTACAAATGGGGTAGAAAAGGGGAGATTATGATGCTCCAACATGTGAATTTGATATCAAGGATGTCAAATATGAGGGTATGAAGACAAAGAGTGCATTTCGAGACCTCTACGGTGCTTTTACATTCTTGGGAAACTTGGATCCTTATTGGGATTTAACTCATGATGGAATACTCCAAGGACCTTTTCACATGTGGGGTTCTTAATGGGGAAGTAGTGGATGAAAGGTTCAAGGTATTTTATGAGTCATCTATTTCTATAATCTTGTTTTGTGGTTAGTGACTCCATGCTCAAGGAGAGACTACTAGATGCCACCTTTGAGATCCTGCTTTCCAAGCCCACTAGTTTCATTAAGGCATATCATACACTCTTGGGTGGTTTCATATGGGAAGGTTTCAAGAGAGGTGCACTCTCATATGAATATTTGCATGGATTACTTGAGTACGGGGAAGGGAACATAGCTCTTGGGAGGAGCCATCATTCACATCTCCTTACTCATTGAGTGTGAGAGGGAACGCATCCATGAGTTACCCCTTTGATGTAAAACAAGTATATAGAGGAGACTTGTCTTTTTGAATGGTATCATGTATCTCTATATGTATATTTTTCTAACACTCATTTGCGAGAACATTGCTCATAATGGAGGCACTATTTATGAGGTTTTCATGGGCTACTCAAAGCCATGAACCATGTTGATGTTTGGTCATTCCTTGGAGGATCTTGGAAAGCTATTACATTCTTGAGGTGTGATTCTTTTACACCAAATATGATGCATTTACTCCAAGCATTCGGAATGGATGAGGGAAAACACAAGTGTTGGGGGGGACACTTGTCATATCCTATTCTATGAAAGTTAAAGATAAAAGCTGTGTTGGTTGCACATGAAGGTATCTTGCTTCTCATTTATCATATATGGCGGCCTAGCATGATTAATCATGATTCCTTATGTTGAAAATGTTCTTACTCTTAGGAAAATGGTTGGAGCGGAGGTACTTTCTGGTGGGGTGTGTCCTTGGGGGAAGGAACCCTCCGTTCTTTTGCATTGCATGCTTCCATGGGAGCATGAGATTTTGTATGGCCACCATGATAGATCACTTGTCTCTTTGTAGAATGAGCCATATGTTTGTGGATAACATGCCTCTCATTTGTGTTGGGGGGATTTCCTCTATGGATTGCCAGGTACAGGAGGTGATCCACTTCATTTGGATGATAGCATGGAGATGGGAGTCTTTCATGGATCATGAAAATCCCCATGATTGTCATCACTTCTATCTTGAGGATGCCATGGATCAGCTAAGAAGGTTTCCACAACAACCTTCCATTTCTTCATGATGAGAGCCTTGGGTGTATTCACCAAAGGTTAGCTTTCATATTGACGGAGACCATTGGGAAGCAGGCTATTCTGTGAGAAGATTGAGCAATGGTGGGGCTAATAGATGAGGAGGCCACAAGAGAAGAAGGGGAAGTTTTTGCGGCACCCTTACGGTTGCTTGAGGACAAGCAACATTTGGGAAGGGGAAGATTTTAATATTCCTCGGTGGCTTCGGCTAATAGGAATATTAATTTTTCCTTGTTTACTTTACATTCATGATTGATGAATAAATTGTGAAGGAGGACATGTAAAACTCCGAGAAAACTAAGAATAAATCAATGCCTATGTGAATAGAGACATGTCTGGGCTATTTAAATAAACTCTTGTAGGTGTGAATGGGTCTAAATCACGAGAGTGGGCCATCTTTGACGAGTCAAACAATGTAGTCTAGATGCATTGAACCTCTTTGAGGGACAACGCGGTTCTAGAAGGAGGATCTAATGTGAAAAGGGTTAAGTGATTCAAGGTGGTTTTAGGGTTTGGCAAGACTCCTATCTTATAAAGGAAGAGGAGGGAAGCAAGGAAATTTTTTTTGAAGATATCGTTTTCTAAAGGTGTTATGCTGCTTAGACAGCCCTTGTTGGGATTCTTTGTTCGGGAATCCCACCTTCTTCCTTGAGTAGCTCTTGGAGGAGAATTCTTCTAACTTGTCCACTATCAGGCTTGGGCAAGCTTCACCTTACATTCTGATCTTGCTCCTATTGTGGGTTGAGTTGTCCTTGTGATTTGCAATAATTGGAGATCTAGATGCCGCTCGGATACGAATGATAGCATTCAGCTCTTCTCGGTGAATGTGTCTTTTAACCTCCTGGAATAGTTCATTTGTTGATTGTGCTTCAAATATACACCTTCGCATCAGGCCATTCCATTCTCAAAGGCTACAACGCTATTTCCTTCCCTGGACAACTTTATTTGCGGATCTACAAGTTGCGAGGGTGTTTTACTTTGCATTTTCGAGGAGGTCTCAACGTTGGAATTCTTCCTTCTTGTGGTGATCCATGGATTTGTATCCAATCCATGTTTTTTTCAGACATATTTGTTGTACCATTTTAATGTTCAGATATTTCTAAATAATTTTATGAGATCTACATTCTTAGATCTTAGATCTATACAGTGCTTCATGTTTGAGCCAAAACCCCAGGGAATGTATAAATCGGCGGTTCTTGTACATGGATCTATATTGGATCCAAATTTTTATGTACAGATCTGATATAGATCTAAATAATTAATAAACTACTACTTCAGCCCTAAAAATAACGTTGTCATGGTATATGCGATCTTTTATCATTGTTGTAGCACCTCATTTTGAGGCCTTTCTTTATGAAAGGATACGGAAATTTTTTTTTCTTAGTGTAAATCATTTGAATTATATTATAAGTTTCCATACTGATTTTCCATCATTATTTCAGCTTCTAAACCCTTCAGAAAATCACGTTTTATAAGCTTTAGTACATTGCATAATTTAAGCCATGAAATCGGGGTTTTTTAGCCTAGTTGGGGAAGGAGGAAGCTGACTTTAACCTAGCTATAATTATTTGTTTGAGCTGAAATTTTGAGCGTAGGTCCCTCATGACCTACGCTATCAGATCTTCATCATCCCACCTTATTTTTATGTAGATACTTGAATACTCATTTTTTAGGGAAAAACTCACCCCTTTTCCCCACCTTTTTGAGTCCAAAGTGAGTTATAATCTGCTGCATCATCATTTAATTGAAGGATCCATCATTCTAAATCTGTTATAAGTCATATTTCTACATCTCCAACTCTAGAATACCTTAGGGTATTCTCATTGTTGTAGAAATTACGGTTGGAATATTACACGAGCCGGTTGTTATATATACCCTACAACGTAGTTTCTATTCCATATCTGCATTATTCCTATAGGTTTTGTTGTAGGTAGTTTTGGTGCACCATTTGGAGAGTTGGTTTAGGAGTGTTGGGGATGCGCCCTTCACTTTGAATCTATTAGGATATCTACATATTGTATATTTGAGGATACGATGCATATTTCTTAATACTTAGGAATCAATGAATATTTCTACATATCTTCATTCTTAGATCTGATATCTACTTCTTATACTTGGTGTAGTTCTCAAAACTCCAAGGGGATATGAAAGGAGCCTTTCTAGTGTATGGATCTATTATAGATGCGACTTTTCGTACACGGATATGCTCTATATCGACATGTAATCTACTGTGAGTTTACTGACCTAATAAAATAATGCTATCAAGGCATTTTCAGTCTATACATGTGGTTGCAACACCTCTTTTGAGGGAATTTCTTCTATTTTGTCTTATATTTACGCTATGCATCTTATGGGCCTCCTTTATACATCTATATTGTTGTTGTAAATACTTTTGAAGAGCCTTTTATTGGCCTCATGCTTTTCTTTAGATGAAGCGCATTATTTTAATGCATACCAGTTGTGTGCTGCATGTTTCCCATTTGGGATATTACATTATAAAGGAACATAAATGCCTCCATCCCATATTTGAATGAGTGTAATGTTTGAATTATGTTTAGGTTTTCACTATTCTTAATTTATCGAAGTCATGTTTATTTTTTCATTACTATTTATTCCTTCTTGGGTAATTGGCCTTGGCCCTTCACTAATTTGATGATCTTATGTATGATGTGAAGGAGCTTGTCTATTGGGAGCACAAGTGGGTGAATATTAGGAAAATACATGCTTTTGGGCATGATACCACTGATTACTATGCTTCTTAGGTGCTTCAAAATTGCTTCATAAACACAAAGATAAATTTCAAGTGCTTTGGTGCATGCCTCTATATTTTAATTTGACACACTAGATGCAAGTGATAAATAGTTCAAACTTTAAATTGAATGTTGATAGACATTTAGATGGATTCAAATTTGTTTTCTTACTTGAGTTTAAATTTTACCTAGACTATACGCTTTTCATTATGGCCATAGATTTACCGTAATTCATTTATTAGACCTACTTAATATGATTCTTTATATTCTTCAATATATTTTAAAGCTACTTGGTTGTAGTTTTTTATTCTTTTATTTCATATGGGTTTTTCGGTAATACAACTTCCCATTTCACTAATGTAAACCTTTCTTTGCTTTACCAAGAAATTTTGAAAGGAACTGTAAGACTTATTTTTTAACATGCTAAAGAAGGAGGTGGAGGTGTTGCTCACATGATTCATGAAAGTGCACTTGGAGATGCAGAATCTAGATTTGAAATGAATTTTACACCTACTCAATCAACTGGGATTATAGAATCAAATCCCAGGGCCAATTTTGGCAGGGTCATACACCTTTGAAGTTGTTATAGAAGAAAAAGGTGGACATCTGTCTATCCCACACATTACTGCAGATCCAATTGTAGCTACATCCTTCGAAATTTTGTGCCTGCCAAAAATTGTTTCTCAACAGAGTGATCCTCTTGAGTCTTGATAGTGTATGTATAAGTCTTCTGCTATCTCATTCTTGGTTGACTATTTTCTTTCATTTTAATAGTAGGTTGCAATATAAATGTTTAAAATTCAATCAAGGATAAATATTAAAGTTTCCCTATATAAATTTTCATCCTAAATTTTGAGAAAAATATAATTATATTTGTTTGAGATTATTGATCAATCTATATCAATTCTCTAGCTTTAGGTTTCAATGATCACTCCATTTAAGAGTTGAGAAGACAAACATCCTTCTAAAATTTTCAAATTCTAGGTAATGATTGCTGGCAAGAACTAGTGATTGTAAAAGTGTTGGTGGATGATTCAACATATCTATTTGTCACCTTCCTATTATGAGATTTTACTTGTAGACTATCTTACAAGGAAAAAAATGGTAGAGTCTATAACAAAGGTTATAACCATAAGGAAGAGAATCCCATATAATAACTTGTAGACCATCTTACGAGGCAGGAAATGGTACACTCTATAACAAAAAATATACATGTAAAGTAAGAGAATCCCCTAGATAAAATTGTAGACCATCTTACAAGGAAGGAAATGGTACAACCTATAACAAACAATATAACTATAAAGGAAGATCGTCCCCTCGAAATATGTTGTGAGTTTGGAATCTGTGAAATTGTTGGTCTGATTTCATAATATGTTACAAGCAAGGATAAAAAATGAACCATACTAAAAATTCCTAATTAATTGTGTTACAATTAATGGAATATGTACAACACTATAAATAAAATAAACCATTAATGGACCTATTCCTGGAGTTGCTTCTAGTCCTTTCTAACTTGGTGCAAGGCCATATACTCTGCCTATAAACTTCGTTAAGCAACAGAGTATTGTATTCTACAGCAATTGATTCCCCCCCACAAATATTAAAGGCATAATTTGTCATCAACTTTCTTCCATAAGTGTTTGTAACCCAATCAACATCATTATAGTTTCTTCCCTCATTTCCTCACCCTCCAACTACTCTAGCTAAAACCAAATCACTTAGTGCCTTGTAGGCATGATAATATATTTCAAATTTCTCACCAATGATTCAAGCTAGGATTTGATAGCAACATAATAAACTATTCCTTCCCTTGCATGACAATATATGTCTTTATGCAAGCCATGGTATGCATTGGCCTTTCCATTGCACCGTAATAAGAAATTTAACAATATGGGCCACCTTCTCAATAGTCTTTAGCTCCATCTCATTGGAAATATTTTCATTTTTGGTGGAGAAAATTTGATATAGACTTGTTGCCATTCATTCAAAATTGTTTGAGGAGCATGCTTTGATACCTCTAATTATGCATATATCTAGTCATTATAATGTCATAGTAATAATGCAACTCATCGAGATCCTTCATCTCAAAACAAAATAACATTTGATTTTTGGTTATTGGAAAACTTCATGTGGCTCTCTATCAATATTAGGCCATCAAATCACAATGTAACTACAATAATTTGAATTGTATCAACCCTAATGAGGTGACCTTTTGACCCATTTTCAGGTAGATTTTCTGGTCATTTTTGCTCAAAATTTGGCTAGAAATTGGTAGTTTTAAGTTGTTGATTCCTCACAAGATGAGTGCCCCAAGGGTTTTTTGGGGTGTTGAATCCATTTCTAATTTCAAAAAGGAAATTTAAAGGACAGAAAAGAGCAATCTCACAAAGAATCATAGTTCCACATAACTTACACACAAGACAAGAAAAGTCAACTTCCCTACTCTACAATAACAAAACACTAAACCTAACTACAAAATAAAATATAAACCCTTCTAGATCCACTTGAATGACTCATTGGCAATAATATTTCTTGAAACTATCATTAAACCAACATAAGTAAACTGGGAGAAAGATAGGAGATTCTATTACAAATAGAAAACAATAATGAGTGACATCCAAAATAAGTTGTTTTTATTTGTATGATCAGATATGGAAGTCTAGAAATATGAATTATTTTTTCACTCAAATCAGATATATAGTTCATGGGATACTTAGAACTAAAAATACTACAGAAATGGTTGTTGGGTATGTGTTATATTATTTCCACGATTAGTCTGACGCACATTAGGGAGGTCACAGGGGGGCGGTTGCCCCCCTATCGGGGTCCAGGGCAGTGCCCTGGGAATTTTTTTTTTGGGTGTGTGGACCCACTCATAGACTGACCCACCCATGGTTTTGTGCATGAGTTTGCACATGGTTTTTGGGGGATGATGGTTTTCAGCCCCTGGTATTTTGTAGATCCGGTCAAGGGAACTACAGTTATGTTCTAATCCAAGGTTAATGGATTGGGGTTTATGTATGCTTCAGCATGTATATATATGTGTTGTAACACTGAAAGGAATATAATGAAAAATCAAGCCGGTCATCGTGATTTGGGATCCAGGGGAAAATCTGTGTGTATATCTATTTTATGTTTTATGCTGTCGCTATTGTTTATTTTCAGTTTTTAAGATTCATTTGTAGATAATTTCTATACAGGGTTAAAACCTACATTTGGTATCAGAGTTGTTTCAGCTTCAAGGGGATGCCTTTACTGCTGAGGGGTTTTTTTCTCAGGCCTGAGGTAGACCCTGTTCAGTGGGAGATCTATGGGATTGATTCTTGTGGTGAAATAAGATGGTGAGTAGTGGAAAGATAGAGATTGAGAAATTTAATGGTCAGAGTTTTGAGTTGTGAAAGCTCAAGATGGAGGACCTGCTGGTGGATAAAGATCAATGGATTGTAGTAGATCCAGGTACTAAACCAACGACAATGTCAGATGAAGACTGGAAGAAGTTGGATCGGAGAGCGAAGAGAAAAATACGATTGTGTGTCTCAGATTCATTATTGTTGAATGTATCTGGGGAAGCTACGGCGAAGAATCTGTGGGACAAAATTGGGACTTTGTACCAATCTAAGTCTCTGGTGAATAAATTGTTCCTGCAGAAAAAATTGTATAACCTGAGGATGAAGGATGGAGACTCGATGATAGAGCATCTGAATGCCTTCAATAGTGTGGTAAGTCAGCAATCATTTGTTGATATTAAAATCTCAAATGAAGATAAGTGCATCAGTTTGTTCTGTTCTCTACCAGATTCGTGGGATATTCTGGTTATTGAAATAGGTAGCAATACAAATATCTTGAATTTTGATGACATTATCTTAGCCTTGTTGTCGGAGGAAATGAGATAGAGAAATATGGACAGTTAGAATGGAGATGCCTTATCTGTAAGAGGAAGGTCCCAGAACAAAAACAAGAATAAAGTTTCGAGTGGGAGATCTAAATCTAGAGGGAGATCTAAATCTTTTGGAAAGTTTCTAAAGGTGTGCTGGAAATGCGGAAAGGAAGGGTACTACAAAAAGGACTGCAGATCTAAAGCTCGTGAGAAAGGAAAGAGATCTAATGATGCTCCTTCTGCAGAGGAAAAAACCACCTCGGATGAAGGTGGGGATGTGTATTTGGCTTCTTCTTCAAATACACATGTAGATCACGAGTCATGGTTGATTGACTCAGGTGCATCCTTACACTTCACTCCCCATAGAGAGTGGTTTTACGAGTATGATAGATATTATGGCCATGATTTCTTCTTAGGGATTATAGGAAAGCCAAAATCGTCAGACGTGGAAAATTCAAACTGAAGCTGCAAGGTGGAAGGAATAGAACACTTCCTGGTGTTCTGCACATTCCTGTATTGGCTAGAAATCTGATTTCTATAAGAAAGATGGATGATGCAGGTGTAAAAACAGTGTTGGAGAAATATACTTGTAAGATGGTTCGAGGAGCACTATTATTAATGCGGAGAGTTCGGATCGGAACTCTGTACAAGCTTCAGGGCAAGACTATTATTGATGGGTGCAACAGTTCTGTGGTTCCTGAAAGTGGAGCAGAAAGCCTGGCGGTCTCTGGAGAAAAGACCATGCTATGTCATCAAAGGATTGGACA
Source organism: Pinus albicaulis (assembly GCA_034641835.2). Taxonomy (NCBI): domain Eukaryota; kingdom Viridiplantae; phylum Streptophyta; class Pinopsida; order Pinales; family Pinaceae; genus Pinus; species Pinus albicaulis. The sequence goes on along the minus strand of CM076579.1, from coordinate 463,580,979 downwards.
TATTGGAGATAAGGGGCTTCAGATACTGCATGGAAATGGTATGGTAGAAGGTATGTCTAATAGCTCTCTATATTTCGATTTCTGTGAACATTGTGTATATGGGATGCAGAATTGGGTGAGTTTTCCTTTTGGTGATAAGAGGGCGAACAAGATATTAGAGCTTGTGCATAGTGATGTGTTTGGACCTATGTCGGTTCCATCACTGGGTAATTCTGTGTACTCCTTTTCATTCATAGATGACTTCTCAAGGAATACATGGATATATTTCTTGAGGAATAAATCTGAATTCTTTGACATATTTAAAGAATTTAAGGCTCTGGTGGAAAACCAGACAAAGAAGAAGATAAAGGTGTTGAGGACAGATAATGGTGGGGAGTTCTGCAAGAAGGAATTTGAAGAGTTCTGTAAGAAGTGTGGTATAGCATGGCAGAATACTACTCCATACACACCTCAACAAAATGGACTTGTAGAAATAATGAACATAACAATGACGGAAAAGTCCAGAAGCATTCTTAGTGGTACCAGGTTAGGACAAGAATTCTTGGAAGAGGCAGTGGAGATTGCATGTTACTTGGTTAACAGATCACCTGCATCAGCGTTTGAGGATAAGACTCCACATGAGGTAGGGACTGATAAGAAACCCCCTCTTTCACATCTAAGGGTATTTGGATGTGATGCTTATCTACATGTTCCAAAGGATAAAGGGACCAAGTTGAATAATAAATCTGAAAGGTGCATATTTATTTGGTATAAGGATGGTTTAAAGGGTTACAAGCTTTGGAACCCGGAAACAATGAAGGTTGTGTACAGTCGAGATGGGTTGTTTAGAGAGGTGAAAGATGTTGTTAATCATGAAGTCCTACCAAAATGAACCTGAGAAGATAGAGTTTGAGCTAAAGGAGGATGAATCGGACTCTACAATAGAAGAAGACTCTGAAGAGGAAGAGCCACGAGCTCCAGCTGTGATAAAATCAGTTCGAGAAAGAAGACAATCAGAAAGGTATAGTCCATCTGATTTTTTTTCAAATTTTTCTTTAACTGTAACTGATGATGATCCCAGAACCGTCAGGGATGAGGTAGATTTAGAATATGGAAAACTCTGGAAGGAGGCCATGGTTGATGAAATGGCATCCTTGCATAAAAATGAGGCATGGGATTTGGTGGAGTTTCCAGATGAAAGGAATCCCATCAGGAGCAAATGGGTGTTTAATAAGACGATGAATTTTGAAGGCAAGGTGGAGAAATACAAAGCTCGGTTGGTAGCAAAAGGTTATTCCCAGGTGCCGGGAATTGATTTTTGTGATATTTTTTCTCCTGTTGCCAAGGTTACTTCTATTAGATTACTTCTATCTGTTGCTGCTGCATTTGATTTTGAGATAGAACAGATGGATGTGAAGACACCATTTCTTCACGGGGATCTAGAAGAGGAGATCTACATGAAGCAACCTGAAGGCTTTATGGTGAAGGGTAAGAAAGAACTAGTATGCAGGTTGAAGAAGTCTCTGTATGGGTTAAAACAGTCACCAAGGATGTGGTATCGGAAATTTGATACCTATATACGGGGACTTGGCTTCACCAGAAGCAAGGAGAATCACTGTGTTTATTTTAAATTAATTGGTGACCGTGTTATTTATTTGGTCTTGTATGTGGATGATATGTTGCTGATTGGAAATGACAAAGAAATTATCCAAGATTTGAAGACCCAACTGTTCTCCAAATTCGACATGAAGGATCTTGGTGCTCCAAACTATATTTTGGGCATGGAAATTAAGAGAGATCAGGCAAAGAGGAAGCTCTGGTTAAACCAGAGGAAGTATGTCGAGACTATATTGCAGAGGTTCAATATGCAGGATAGTAAACCGGTGAGTGTTCCTATTCCTGTAGGTGCAAAGCTGTCTGCTGAACAGTGTCTCAAGACACAAGAAGAAGAGGAGGATATGTCCCGTGTTCCATATGCAAGTGCAGTGGGTAGCCTGATGTATGCAATGGTCTGTACTAGACCAGACATTGCACATGCAGTGGGAGTATTGAGCAGGTTTATGTCAAACCCAGGGAAGGAGCATTGGACAACAGTGAAGCAGGTTTTCAGATATTTACGTGGCACTAGTGATTATGGCTTATGCTACCAGGGAAGACCAGGATTGGAAAGAATGTTGGACATTCATGGTTTTGTTGATGCAGACTGGGCTGGAGATCTGGACCAAAGAAGATCTACAAGTGGGTATGTGTTTAGCCTATTTGGAGGCGCAGTCAGTTGGATGAGTAAAAGACAGTCTGTAGTGGCTCTTTCAATTACAGAGGCAGAATACATAGCAGCCACTCATGCAAGCAAGGAAGCAATTTGGTTGCAGAGATTGTGTTCAAGTATGGGGTTGGTACAGCAAGCTATAAGGATAGACTATGATAGCCAAAGTGAAATTTTCTTGGCTAAGAACCCTGCTTATCATTCAAAGACAAAGCACATTGATGTTCAATATCACTTTGTTAGAGATATGGTTGAGGCTAAAAGGGTGTTGCCGGTAAAGGTGGACACTTTGAAGAATGTTGCAAATGCATTGACGAAGTCTGTGAGCACTCAGAAGTTCTTTTGGTGTAGAGAAACAATGGGTGTTGAAGAATTGGCCCAATGACTAAGCTCTCCGGTGGCCCCCTGTGGAAAGAAAACAACAAGTGGGAGAATGTTGGGTATGTGTTATATTCTTTCCACGATTAGCCCCACATGCAGTAGGGGGGTCACAGGGGGCACGAAAACCCCCCTTGTCGAGGTCCGAGACAACGCCCCGAGAAATTTTTTTGGTTTGCGGACCAACTCATAGGCGGACCCACCCATGGTTTTGTGCATGAGTTTGCACATGGTTTTTGGGCGACAATGGTTTTCAGCCCCTGGTATTTTGTAGATCCAGTCAAGGCAACTATGGTTATGTTCTAATCCAGGGTCAATGGATTGGGGTTTATGTATGCTTCGACATGTATATATATGTGTTGTAACAATGAAAGGAATATAATGAAAAATCAAGCTAGTCGTCCTGATTTGGGATCTAGGGGAAAATATCTATGTATATATGTTTTATGTTTTATGCTCTTGCTATTGTTTATTTTATTTTTTTAAGATTTGTTTGTAGATAATTTCTGTACAGTGTTAAAACCTAAAATGGTGCGCCATATAACAATTTGGAATCAGGATATGAAACAATTTTCTTGCACTCTCGAGGACCTGATCATGAGATTTCAAAAGGGATTTGGAGAAATACACAAAATCCTTCACATAGAAGTTATTGTCTGTGATTAAACTCTGCACATTGATAAGAATTATAATTTGCTGTTAAGGATAGAAAATACTTTCTTGAAAAACCATGCATCTTAAAAAATCTTCGATCTATTACAAAAGGCTTTATACATTGAAAATGTGAATTACAAATAAACATGAAAAAGTAATGATGGATGGATTAATAACCTCATTCATCTTATATTAGTTAAATGGGCATAAATAATCACTGATACCTAATTGAGGTGTATGTTCTAACTGCATCATATCATATGTTAAATTTGTGTTTCTGTTATACTTTTTAGCTGCACATAGGCGAGTTCACGATATCTTCTAGAAGATAGACATCCTTCTTATCAGCAGCACATGATTTCAATTCTATTCTTGTGCGATTGGGATTCCTAATCCCAACAACATGAGAGGCAGTTAACTTGAAATCCTTATCAATGGACGATTAAAGCCTTTGACCAACATTTTGGGGTTTAGTAAGATGTCTCATATCCAATTTCTAATGTGGTCTGGAAGAAGCATCAGAAGCCATAGAAGAATCCTCCTCATGACCCTAATTTTCCTGAAAGCCACTGAGGCTCATGCTATAACAGTAACTGTTAGACCATTCATCAAAGTATTCATCGAAATACGTAGTCCATCCAGACTTTGAAATGCCTTATCTCTCATCATGAATCCCATTTTCCATTTAAGAGCACTTATTGTCCATTGTGGTCCACTGGAATAAAAAACAAGAGGTTGCTTCTTCTTCTACTGCAATATGTTCAGAAGCACAGAGTAACAGTTGTGGTCTGCAGAGCTAAGCTTAAGCACAAATTTATAAAATAATTGTGTTCAAAATTGATCATATAAGGACACAACTAGCTCTCAATATTGCACATCCCAATGCACATGGATGCTAAGCATCAACAGGTCTTATATCACTAAAGGGGAAAGTCGTGGTCAGGGACACATGACCTAGAAAAGTCTAAGAAATCTCCTAATGGAGAAAGTATTGACAAGACAGTCCTTCTTGATGAACCAATAACTCTTCAAGGCAATAAAATCCCATGAAATCTTCAAACAACTTAAAGGAAAAATAAATTAGTTACCGTTGAATTAAATTATTGTACAAAGGCCTTCATTTCCTTCATTGTTGAATTTGATTGCCTTTTTACAGTAAGGATTTGATTGTCTTTGTACTAGTTGAATGAAATTCCTTATTGTTGAATTGGTACATTTTAATCCAGTTTCTCTACCTACACTTTTAAATGGACCTATGTTTTCTCATCAATGCCAAACCTTGTTCTACTAACTTGCAACTCAAGTGAAATGGAATCTAGGAATTGATAAAACATTTTAATCCACTTTCTCTACCTATCCTTGTAAATGGCCCTATCTTTTCTCATCAATGCCAAACCTTGTTCTACTAACTTTCATACATGATGATATATTTTTTCATCTAAAATTAGTTTCTTATTTAGAAAAATAAAACTTAAGAAATTTTTGGTGTTTCCCTCCCTGCGAAACCTCTAATAAGATGAATAAAATGTGGTCATTAACAATTGTCATGAAAATCATATTGAAGGTGGAGAATTTATTTTTCCTAGGTTGTTGATGAAGCTCGTCAATTACAAGGTATTTTCCCCGTGTTTCATCCAAAAATAACTAATAGTAGGCCTTAGGATGGTAGTTCTTAAAGTACCAGAAGAAGCAAGCACACTGAAAGATGCAATACTCAGAAAATACCCACCAAGTATTCAACACCAAAGGAGGGGTAAAATTTTTAATAGTGCAATGAAGATAGGTCCCTAGTATCAAGTAGATTTTATTCCATAAACATGTGTCCAACTAAGAGGTTAATGCCATAGATGGATAAAATTTTACCATATCTCTGATATATGGAGCAATTATAAAATGGACTTATGATTCTAATTAAATTGTCCATCTGGCCTTAGAACATTGTGTTGCTTGTTTTCATAATGGAAAAACACACAATTATGATTCAATTCAAAAACACTACAAATGACGAGGGTATTCATCACGACGGACACAAAGCATGGGGAACAGTTGTTGGGTGACTTGCCCCATGCCACCACACGCTAGGAGTAAATGAGGGCAAGTGTGGATAAATGGGTATGTTAGAAAAATGTTCAGAAGTGAGACATCGTTGGAGACAGAAGGTAAGAGGAAAAGGAAATACGAGACAATTGGGTAAGATAGTTGGCATTGATCGAGACATAGCGGCAAAGGAAGAACCTGGTTTTCAAGTGTGAAGGTGAGGGAGGAAGGAAGGATGAGCATCATCTGAATGGTGTTGCTACATGTATGTATCCTCACCTTACCTATTAGCGATTTTAAATTTCATATGGATGGTTAGGGAACACAACCCGTAGAGGTTACAGGATCTAAATCCTGGGGAGGGTGATGAAGAGTCGAACTCCATCCTACTTACCTGAGTTGTGTCAAAAATCTGGTGGAATGAAATAAATAGGGCCTGAATGGGCTTGTTCTGGTATCCTTTTTTAGTTATTTAGAGTCATTTGGGTACCAAAATGGTTAAAATGAAATTTTTAGTCCTGCACTGTGATGGTCAGCTACTCCTAAGGGTCTATGGGACTATAAGCCCAATTAAGGGTGGATTTTTTATCCTTGTAGCTACACAAGACTTAATGAAGATAGTCGTTGTGGGTAGGGAAGGGGTCCATCATGGAGAGGTGTGTACTGGTACCAAAATCCACTTACAGAGGGAAATTTGAGGAGGGAAAGGGTAAAAGGTTGTCAAGGTCTCTAGTGCAAGAGCATAAGGGAATAGATAGGTTCCAGGGAAATATTGCACAAATTTTATAGCCATGGTAAGAATATCAGGCTAGAGGGGATGCCTAATAGGAGGTAGGGTATACAACAAAATCATGAGGGTGTTAAGCCCTTAGTATGCGACTACCCGAGAAATGAGCGTGGTGGGTCTAAATGGGTTGATGGTAGGATGGGGACACCTAGCAAGGCCAACATAAGGTTGGATCATTCCAGCAAGGGGGAATTCAAAATAAGTAATGAAAAATTCGAGGCGGTGGCTGGATGGGAAGCAAATGAAAACAATGATGAGATGAGAAATTTTCCCTACCAGAAATTGATAAATAAAATTACGATTTGTTTTTATTCTATAGGTCTTCCTATCTTGTCTATCTCTCAAGGCTCTACATGGCGGGTGGGAACCTCGGTGTGGATTTGAGTGGAGGTATAGTATCTGGGGGGCTCAGAAAAAGGAAAATGGTGAAATCTCGAGCAGGAAAAGGCAATGGAGGGAAGGGAATTCAAACCACACAGGTAGAAAAAATGAAAGGAAAAGAGCACATATCAAGCAGTAAAAAAACTTAGCAAAAACAAGGTAGGAAATCAAATGAAGAAAACATGCAGAACTTATTGCATGATTATGGAGTTGGGATGCCAACTCAGGTAAAACCACTCATGTTAGGATGGGAAAGAGACCTGAAAATAATGTTGAGGAAGACATTCCAGATGATGAAATGGCGCCCATGGTGATAAACCTGGGAAACATAAGAAGATGACTGACCCTATTTAAGTAGGAAATCCACCCCTGCTAGACTATGAAATGTATACTGGAAAAGGCCATCATGGAAATTCAGGAAGCATGAGGAGATATAAAGGCAACCTCATGTGTTGTGAAACCAGCTCACGAAATAGAAGAAAAGAGAGATCAACGACTTATAAATCAGCCTCTTCGAGGGGGAAACCTCATTTGCATTACATAAACGAACAATTATAGGATCATTCAAATGAAAAATCCTCCTTTATATTTATAGGATTCCATGGGGTCACAATATAATCCTAGCCGACCTAAAAATAATCATTTAAGGGTATAACAATAACAATAGTGGGCTTTTATGGGGCACAATAATAACAATACGGGGACTACAGGGGTAGAACAATAAAAATAAGGGGGCTACTCTAACAACAATAAGGGACTATACTAGTAATATAGGGACCTAACGTTCCCCTCTCATTCAAAGAAGTGTTGCCCTCAACACTTGAGTAGCTCTATATGCTTTTGTATAAATATCTCATCCTCCCATGTGAAATCTTCAATGGGTAGGTTCTTCCACTTGATGAGATACTCTAAAATTGATTGATTTTAAAGCTATCGAGTTCTTGTTTTCATGACTGCTTCAGGTTCCAACATGATTTTTCCTTCCTCATCAAGTTCTGGCAATATTGCTTGAACTGGAAGTTTGTCACCTATAACCTTCTTTAAGCATGAAACATGGAAAAATGGGTGCACTCGAGAAGAAGCAGGATGCTCCAATTTGTACGCCATAGTACCAATATTTTGCAACACCTTTTAAGGACCATAGTGCTTTTGTGATAATTTTTGGCTTGAGGGGTCCTGACCCAGGTTTAGAGTTAAGCTTAGACAACAAAATCCTCTTACTACTGGCCCTTTCGATAGTGACCTACTTGTGTAGGTCAAAGTATCACCCGAAGCAGTATTGGGGGGTGGTGGAACTAGGTTTCCACACCCTTAGAGAGAATTAAATGATGTGGGTGTCTTCAAATCTATCCTATTAATGGATAACCCTTCACAACAGAAACCCTAAAAAGGTAGATCTAGGTCAATTTACTGAGGCTATCCTGCGCACGCACAGATAAAGGCTTCGCAATCCCTTCAACAGTTTTAGTAATGTGACATTCTAGTATTAAAATAATAGATCTATCCATTCAATGTTCATATAAGATAGAAAAGAAGGTACACAATCGATCCAGATGTAGAAAATATACTTGATGTAGAAAATAGAAATAATACATAGAAATAGATCATAAAGTGAAACACTGATGCATTTAATACTCATAATTATCCCAAAACGCTATTTTATTCATTCACAATTTGTAATCTCCTTACAATACTTCAGTTCCACCCGCACACACAACTAGTGGGGTCCGCACACAGCAGGACTAACATCTCCACTCACATAGCCAACATGAGCCTTCTGTACCCAGAAAAATTCGCTTCACAGCTCAGAACATCGTTATCTTATCAAAAATTACTTAGAACAATCCTATCTAACTCGATCTAGACTTCTATTTATATCTTTAGCCTGTTGTCATCTAATGTTCGCAAACTGTAGTTTGCGACCCCTAGTTCTATTCTTTTTCCCATTACAGCTCATGAAGGGGCTTTGACCCATACCAAAGACCCTTGACCTGTGCATTACTTAGCACACATGACTCAAAACTAAAAAAATACTATATTTTTATCAAAATTTGTAGTCCTGAGGGACCCCTCTCCGATAGGCCCCAACACAATCTTCAGACTCATCCCGAGTCATAGTGGTACTGGGTCTTCATCTTGTTCTGCAGCTCCTTGATGGTAGAAATGAAGGGCACCAGGATGACCACACTCTGGTCGGCTTCACTCTGCATTGTGTCTACCAGTTTATGTGAAGTTAGCCCTTCTTGGGTGATATCTATGCTCTGATAAGTTTAGTTCAAATTCATTACGGAAGAAACTAGATCCTACGACAACTTCATTGCTTCATTGGCCCGTGGATTCATGTGGTGTGTCACAATGTGCTTATTTCTTCGCAGCTCCTCTAATTCATCATGTAAGAGCTAGCCTCTCTGCACTCGAGTCTTCTGCTGAGAAGGTACAAAGGAAGGAAGTGCCTCTTGAAGGTCATCAAATGCCTTATCCTTTCTACACAATTCCTGTTAGATATTTTTGACCAAGGGGTCCATTTTCACAGATTTCCATAGGCCCATAAATTTCTCTAGCAGCACGGTTCCCTTATTGAATGTGGTGGAAATACTTACTTAAGCTTCCTTGACTAGGGCCACCCGCTACATGTGCACTTCTGGCAGATTTTCTAGGTGCATCTTGGCCTGCAATTTTATGATCTGCTGCTCAAAAAATGCCTTCATTGCCTACACTTCTAATCTAGAGGCCTTTAGTGCTGCTACTAGTCCATCAATTTTAGCATGTGGCATGGCTGAAGCCATAATGGCTACCTTTGGTAGGTCATCACGCAATTTACAATTAGAGTCTCTAATTTAGCACATTGTTCTATTGATGTAGTTGTGATGTCTGAGCCTGGATATATTCTTATGTTTTTGATGCAATATTCTTTTTTGATTCACTTAAATGTCGGTGCATGTGTGCTCCTCGCACTACAACTCATCGGTAATAATGGTTTGGACTGCATGTAAATTACCATTGGGTAGCTTCAACAAGTCTATCCCAACTTTTGGACAGGTCTGCACCTGCGCACACAATTCGAGTTGTTCTTCAGTGACTGCTGCACCCAGGAGGGGGAAGATCCTACTGTCCCTTGTGTTGATGATTATACTTGTACTCTCACTCTCTTGGATCGACCTCGCTTGATTCACACTCGCTTTTATGTTTTCGGTGTTTAGCTGCAACACCTGTAATCCCGACTGTAATGCCTCTATGATAGATTTGTACTATTCCTCCATCATCGTCCACCTATATTCAAAGGCAGATGCTACCGCATATGATATATTATCAAGGTCATCCTCTATCAAGGTGACATCCTCAATGCCTCCGACCTTTGAGCCTTTCCTCTTCTCGCGTGTGCCCTTGGGGGTCTCGGTGCCGCATTTAGTGCCTACGAGAGACTCAGCTCTAGTACCATCATGACCATATAGGCCTCCAAGATCCACCTCAGCTTCTTCTTCAGGTTCTTGCTCTGTTTCTTTCTCTGATTCCTTCTTGATATCTTTTTCTACCTCTTTTTCTGCTTCTTTTTTTGGTTCCTTATCCTTTGTTTCCTCTTTGTCGGACATGGAGGCTATGATGGGCGTAGAAAATTCTAGCCCAATTTTCCATGCTTCAGTCCAGATCTCAAGGACTTTGTCGATTTCAGCCTCTGAGACAATTTATGGTAGGTTGTACAAAACTAGGTCCTTGCATGACCGAATCTGCACATTATGCATGGTCACCTAGAAATCTACAATAAATTTGTACTTAGCATAAAGGGTCAGGGAAAATCGAGGCTACGAGTGAATAGATGCTCCCAGTGCACCTTCAAATAAAACCTAGAAAAAGTGTTCTCCTTTACTCTCTGCGGGTATGGAAAATCCCATAGATTGTCATAGCATGCCCCTTTGCACACAGTAGCTTTTACTTCTATGAGTACTGCACCCTCTGACATCTCCCACACAATTAGAGCGATAAAAAAAATCATTCAAGACTAGTTGAACTTCTTTCCTTCTTCTTGCGCCTCACACATGTTCTCCAGGTCTGCTAGCACAAGAACTGTGACCAGTTGTAACTTAATCCTTTCTCACATTGTCCCACTAGTGCGATAACGTGCAAAGGGACCACCTTAGGTCGAAATTTGCACACTATCTTACATCCCAAGACCAAGGTTCCAAGGCACACTATTGGGTCAGCAATTTGCTGTACTAGGAACCACGTGGAGTCACGCCCGACTTTATAATACTTCTTGAGTTTGGTAGCAACCTTCAAGTCATTAATTTTTCCAAAACTAGACATGGGATGGGGCCCCTTCTTGGGTAGGGTGGTGATCCGGTGGATCAGCATAACATCTATGGGTATTATATTCTTGATACATAAACATCCATTGTGGATCACTGCCAACGGTTGGCGCACACATATGTTGGTGATTGGATACCTGCCAAAGTAGGGAATCCTCAACAGATTTAGAATCCATGTGTTGCTCAGACCACACACCCATGGCATATGCTATATCTTCCACCACTCTGTTAGGGATCTATAATTTATTAGCAAGATTGGCGGAGTCCAATTACGGAAACAACATCGTTTCAACCAACTTTGGGATTCTAGGATCTGGCCACTCTGAATCCGGAGAGGGATCTCTCCAATGAGTGCAAAGATGGATTTGTCTTTGAAGTTTGGAATAATGATATTAGGCTAGTTGTGAATTCAAGGGTTTTGTTTGTTTTTGGATGGTTGAACATGATTTACGGTAGAGGTGAAAAGTCCCAAAGTAAGGGGTTCAAAGGTGAGAAGTTGCAAGCAAAGAGTAAGTTTTGATCAAGAAGAAAGATGATGGCAAGTTTTTCGAGTCCATTAGGCTATGGAGTCATAAGAGGATTTAATTGAAGTGAAAATAAGTTCCAAGAGTGGTCTGTCGGTAGTCATCTATGGCTAAGGATCTCTTTAAGGTTTGATTTATGGAATGGAATGATACATCAAGAAGGGGAAATAAACAAATGCGAAACAAGAAAACGTGAGATCTGAAATAAAAATACTTTGAAACTAACCGGCCAACGACCAGGCACTTAAGAAAGAAATGAAAGCAAACTAGGATACGGCCAGTACTTCAAAACTGCTTGACCTTTGATACACTTCAATAGAAAACATATTAAAAATGAAGAGAGAGAAACTTGAAGGCAACCTTTGGAGTAGAAACTAGCGGGCCGGCTCACCAAAAATCCTCTCCTAACTCTTCTTTACTTGGCTACTTCCAAGAAAATCACGGAGATAACACGGAATGGCTTTAAGATGCGGTAAGTACTTGCAAACTATCCGACTTTTAACACATTTTAAGGGAAACAATCAAACGGTTATGCAAACAAGGCCCGGGACCGGGGCTCACCATATCTTCCTCGATTCATCTTCACACAACATATCTTGAAACTAACATTCAAAAATAGCATTAATCTAAGACAATAAGATGAGGGAACGCCGGCATTCACATGCTTGAAGCTGAATTAAATCATTTTTAAATAACGCGGTGGGAAGAAAAAATTTAAATAAAGGTTTCTCGACGGAGGAGGCTGCGGTATACGGTAGGCCCTAACAGCATTTAAGCTTGTCCTTTATAGAAGAAAATGAAACAAAATGAAAACAAGAATAAAATAACAAGTTACAATGAGAATAACATCATAAAATCAACATAGACTAGGATCCCATAAATCGGCTTGTATTGATGCTCCAAACCAATTACAATCTTCAAGTCCAGTGTTTTAATTCATCTTTCTTTCATAACCTAAATTATACGGCTACAATGGAAGCTCCAGAGCTAGTGAATCACTATTTACAATCAAGGATCTTCGGTTCAATTACATTACAATGCTTCGGCAATTACATCAACAACTGACCCCTCACTCATCCCTGCGAAGTATATATAGAAGGATGAGAGGTGAGATCTATTAAAGATCTCAAATGTAATTAATACATAGTTAATGTTTTCTTGGCCCTTGGGAGGCTCAATGAAAAGCTGTACGGAGTGTTTCATTGTACTAATTGGTTTATACTTATGAGTTAAGCTCGGTGGGAGCTTTTGTTGACCTTTGGCTACGTGACGATGCTAAGTTCTGCACGGACATTCTTTCATTAAATCCTTGGCGATAACTCTTCGGGTAGTGTCGAGCAAAATATCGATCTAGATCAATAAGTTCTACTCTAGTGAATAATTTGAGGCACGAGGTGGCACTTTAGTCCACTTTGGGAGGAACAATTCGCCTCCATGTTTGTGGCGGTGGAGGTTTCTGAGTAAAAAACTTTTTTAGGTTTTCCTTTTAAAGCTGTGTTTTATATTGGAGATTAGGCTATTGATATTTGTCTTCGCCGTAATCACTAATTTGTCCATCAATTCTGCTTTCCTGGTTCATCACGGTCTCCGACCTTGATAATCTTTGGGCACGTGCCGTTTCATGGTTTCCTTCTTTGTCTTGTCGGGGCTGCGCGGGGAGTTATAAGGTATCAATGCCGAAAACATCGACAAAACATGTAATTTAACCTATGAGGATGGCTTCCACGATGTATTCGAAAATTTGGAGGATGCGTCATCCTTGGCCTACGAAATTTCTTCATTTAAGCGAAAAAACACTAAAACTGCCAAAAAAAAAAAAAATATTACAAAATCTGCGTTTATAGGTCGTGCATCGAATGATGCGGAGGAAGCGGGGCCGTTGGATGGCATCATCCAACGCGTCGGGATTTAATCTCATAATGGTCGAAAAAGTGTGGGGAAGGAGGATTAGATCGGAGCCATCGATTGGCCGAGATGATGGTCGGGGATGATTGCGGGGGTCGGGTGTACGAGAGGACAAATCTTGGGGTACACCCCCACGGTGAAAGCTGTGACATTGATACGGATCAATTTGGACGGTCAAGATGGAATCGGGGGATGTTGAAAGTCAAACGGAGGGGAATGCGAGTGATGAATTTTGGACCGTCGATCGAGATCATATCGACGGCGAGAGATGCGATTGCTTTGTGCGATGGCTTTGTTTTATCGGGCGCGCACCTTTGTTGTTATCCATCGAGCAACTTTGGTTAGCGCTCTCTGTCGGATCGGTGGGTCAGGATCGGATGGCCGTGGTAAATTTACATTGCATGCCTTGGCTCAAAAATTAATGCGCGGGGGATAACTTTAATGCGCGAGGACGGTGGGTTTGGAAAATGGTACGGGAGACGCGTGGCGGCAAGCGTATGGAATCCTTGCGATTGGGAGAGAAAACCACCACGGGCCGAAAGTGGTGCGAAAAATACGCCGGTTTTGGGCAAACGGCGCACGGGAGCGGGGACCACATGGAAGTCGGGGTCGCACCATCCAATACGCTAAGCGGTCCGACGGTTGGATGCCCCACCATTTACACGGCGAGGGAGAACTTTCAAATAAATTGAAACCCAAAAAGCACGAATAAAGGTTTTTAATGTTTTGGGCGGAGAAATATTATTGGAAAGGATAAGCGCCCGCGAGTTTTAGCGGTTAAGTTACACGGCGCTCGGGCTCATGGACGAAAAAAAGGGTTAGAGGCTTGGCAGGGGGGCTTAAGCCCAAAACATAGAAAATATGCGTTTTCTATGGTTTTTCAAAAAGAAATGGAGGTTAGATAAGGCTAAGAAGGGGTCTTAGACCTTATAAAATGGATTTGATGAGGGGAAATAGGAGAAACATGAAAAAAGAGGGATTTTCATGGGGAATGGAGAGATAGAAGAGGAGGTTAGTTTTGAGGAGAAGGAAAGGGGAGAAAAATTGGTCTATGATAGTATTTTACTTTGGATTTTTATAGGATTTCGAGGTTTTTGGGATGTAAACAACGGTATGGGATCTGGACAAAGGCATGAGGCCTTCAGAGTCTTCAAGAGCCAACGATTTTTAATAGGGAAAAATTGTTCCTTGAAGGCTCAAAACATATTTAGCCACCTTTGGTATAATCAAATTTTACGGGTGGCTAACGGTGGCTCCCACTTGGGGATGGTGCCTTCTTGAAGGCAAGGAGTCGGACTTGATTTCTCACGGGAAGTGACTTGTGCTGATCCTTTAGATTGCTCTTCTTTTCTTTGGATGATCTTGCTTTGCTACGAAAAATAATATCGGTTATGAAAAAATAATGGACTTCATCAATACAACTTTCTACCTACCCAATCCTACGACCTAACATTTTCTTCATCGAGTGCACTTGGATTGGAAAAATATTTTCACAACATTTTATTCTTTTGAAAGCATAAAAAATAATCTAACTCTACTCCTTATTTCTCTTTAAACTCATATTAAACATTTGATCTAAGTTATTCTCTACCTAATCTACGTACGGCCCAGAAGGATTAAAGCATCCAACGAGACTTTCATTCTCTAAATTCTACAACGAAATTTAAAAACAACGAGTCGGGTGGCTCTTTGGAAACTGGCACCGTGATCTATGGCACAAAAACAAGTTGCACATAGATTATTATTTATGAGAAAACTAAAATCAAAATGGAAGGCTTAAGATGCGAAGTCACTCATCATGGCCTTCTCTTTTCTTCATAGCTTTGTTTTTGCCTTTGCTTGAAATTTGTCTCTTCCTTGTTTCTCTGAAATTCGAGATTTTGGGCAAATTAGAACATTTTTCTCTTTTTTGACTCGAGAAGATAAAGCAGTTTTGAGTCATCTCTTTGCTTGGAATTTCCGATTCAAGTTTTGAACATGTTTTAACCTTTCATTTCTATCCTAATCTATCTGCGGTAAGCCAATATTGAACGAGTTTGGCAAATCGAATTCACTATCCTACCGGCGAGAAAATTTAAAGCTAATTAGTCAAGTTTCATGATGTGAGTAACTAGAAGTGTGTTTTTTAGGAGTGGCATTTGAACTTGCACACTTTCGAGATTTTGTCTCTCTTTTTGGCATGGGGCTTTGCCTTTCTTGTTTTCATTTCTGCCCTCTTTTCTTTCTTTCTTTGTTTTTGTATTCTTGATTTTTCATAATTTTGAATGCAATAGTGGATGGAATATTCATAATGGAAAAAGATAAAAGGCTTCAAAACATAAAATGGATCGAAGTAATGCTTAAGCATCCTACCATTGACGGGACCCCCAAACAAGATTACATTTCCATCCGAGTTCTTGTAAGAAAAATGTATTCTTACCAGCAAATGAATGAATGGAAGTAAGGGCCAAGCCATAGGTTGTCAAATTTTCCATGCTTGCCCTTTTCTTCCCTCCTTGAGTCCCACTTTGAAACTTTGTCCCCAATCTTGAAAATTTCGCCTTTGTTCTTTTGTCAAAAAGCTTTTTGATGCTGTCCTATTTACGTAATGCTTTGTTATACTTCCTCTACCGGTCTCGCCCGAAGATGAATGGTCGATTTATTCTTGATCCTTAATCATTTTCTTCGATGCCGCAACTCTTGAATCAACTTCATAAGCGGTACACCAAGGTGGTAGGAAAAATTGCATCTGTACCATGAACGAAATTTGGAAAGGTTACATACCAATAGATTTCTTCAAAGTTAATCTGTCGGCCCAAAGTGCATGGACTTGACTTTGTGCCAGACTTTTTGTTGTCCTCCAACGGTTTCTTGATTGTATTCACTAAGCTTTTGTTGGAAGATTCTGTCGGTCCATTACCTTGAGGGTAATAGGCTATGGAATGCCTTAATGATATCGATATCTATGATGATCAACCATCCTCTTTGATCCAAATGTTGTTGCGTTCTTAGTGATAATTTTGGTAGGACGACCAAATACGGAGAGAATGTTAGTCTCCATAAGTTACATGATAAGCGGAATCATTGTTTTGCCTACATGGAATGGATTCTATCCACTTAGTGAAATAGTACGTGGTAGTAAGAATCCACCTATCTTGAGCAAAAGATGGTGGATGGATTTATCCTATGAAGTCGAGTCCCCACTATTGAAAAGGGCTTCAACGGTGATTGGATGCGAGAGGAAGGGGTAGCAATTTTCTCTTGCCTTCAAGCCGGTTGGCATTTATGGAAAGTAGTGGTCATCTTGTGTATATCGGGAAAAGAGGTAGGTCGATAGGAAACTGACCCTCAAGAATTTTGTTGGTACATTGACTTCCGATACAAATGACCCCACACTCTCCTTCATGGAATTCTGCTTAACCTTCTACGCATCAAACTCGGAAAACATTTTAAAGTAATATACCACTTGCATTTTTCCAATAAAGACATCTATCTATAATGCAATAGTTCTTGCTTTCGAACGAGAACCTTGCCTTTGTTTTGTCAAACGAGTGTATTTAAATTAAGCAAAACATAAATAATATCAGCATACCAAAGAGGAATTCATGAAATGGTTTTCAACAATGGGTGTCGAGATTTCCTCTTGATCATCTAAAGCATTAATCATATGAATATCAAGAACTACAATTTTATTCGGCCATTAATCTAGGTATACCTTGGCCTTTGATGAGTTTAGTGGGTTTTATTTCTAAATCATATTCAAGAATGACAACAATCCACTTAGCTCTCTTACCATACGGAGTCTGTGTTAGAATGTCTTTAACAGGCGAGTTTGGGACAAAGGCAACGATGTGTGAGTGAAGGATGTATACCACAAGAATCTTTAAAGCTTTAACCAAAGTAAAGCTTTCTTTTCCATAATGTTGTGCATGATGGGGCATCCCTCAATGCCTTACTAAAGAATGTAATAAATTTTGCTCTTGTCCTTGTGGATTTTTTACGTAAGAGGATAGCAGCTATGGTATGTTACGATGCAAATGAGAAGATATAAAAATATTTTGAAAAATCGGGACTTATGAGAACCGGTGTTTTGGTTAGTGCTTGTTTCACCGAAGCTCAAAAGATGTCTTTGCTTCCAAGGTCCATTTCGCCCTTGCTCCTTCTTCAACATTTTTGTGATATTCCTAAGGAGCTCGACCAAGTTGGGGATGAACCTTCTCAAAAATTTAATCTTTCCAATGAAAGTTTGCAACTCTTTGATGTTTTGAGGATGAGAGATTTGCAATATGGCCTCAATCCTCTTTGGATATATCTTTATACCCTCCTCGGAAATAATGTGCCCAAGAAGCTAACCCTCTTGGAGACCAAAAAGTGTTTTCTTAGGGTTTAAAGATATCCCAAAACACGCATTTCTCGAAAATTTTTCTTAAATGTTGTAAATTCTCTTCATCAATTTTGAAAAAACGGTGACATCGTCAGAGATGAATGATGAAGAAGCCCAGTTCTTAGAGAATGCTATGTCCATGGCCCTGCGAAGGTTGCTCCAACATTCATTAGGCCAAAAGGCATTTTCACATACATGAAAGTGCCCCATGGTGTCGTAAAAGCTGCTTTTAATTGACCGACGGGGGTGAACTAAGATACGATTATGCCATGAATAGCCATCAAGAAAAGAAATTCTCTTAGACCCTACCACCCTTTGTAAAATATGATCCATTTTTGGTAAAGGGTAGTTGTCTTTCAATGAAGCTTTGTTTAAATCTCTAAAGTCTATACAAAGCGATTTCTCCGATTTCTTCCTAACAGAGACACCGATTAGATACCCATTCCAAATATCTAATAGGGACAATAATACCAACATCATACATCTTCATGATTTCCTTCTTAACCAAAGGCGGTTGTATAGGGTTTATTCGTAAAACACGTTTTGAATGGTTTTTGATTTTTCTTTTGAGGGGGATTTTGTCTTTGTATTATTTCGGTGTCATGGGACTTGAGATCTTCGTAACTCCATGCAAAAACATCGGAAAATTCTTAGAACGGCTCTATGTATTTGGGTTTAATGTGAAATTTGGAAAAGTTTGAGCCAGTTTTATCATCTTCGGTTTTTTTCCTCACTTTGCCAATTTTGCACTCCTCCACTTCGGTATCTACGGGGTTCCGAGTTTAGGTTTTTTGGCCATATCATTAAAATCAAACAACTCTTCTAAAGGTGTTAGAACACTTGGAAAACTTTCATTTTTAGAATGTAGAGTTTCTAGTTCCTTTGTTTCAAATTCGCACTCAATTCTATTTCGTTTTTAAGTTTTCTAGTACGAAGGTTAATATTGACAAGCTCGGGAGAAGGTTCTTCTTCACCAAGAAAATTTTCTTCACGCTGCCGATGCATGTCTATGTCCCCCGAATCTGAACTATGAATTTCAAACTCATTTCGAATTGCATGAATTCTTCTATTTGTTTATCTCGTTAAACACACCGCAATATTTTTTATTATCGAACCTGAAATTTGGTCTAAATTTTATACGAGTTGAGCAATCTTCGGTCTCATATGGCGTTAAACATGTCACAAATTTGCGGAAGGCTAAATTGTGGGCTATAAGATTTCTTTTTTCTCGAGACAAAACTCGGTTGTATTCCTCAAATGTTTTCAAAAGATCGATGACATCATTCGATAGGCCCTAAGTACGGGATGATTTTCATTATACTCCCCATTGACTTGCCTAATTATTAACTCTAAGAATCCCCAGAGTTATTTTCTTGGCTCCTAACTTTTTCAACAAATGTAAGCCTAAGAGCGAGGGATTCGTACTCCGCTATGTTGTTTAGAACAACGAGAAGTTTGCTTGCAAGAAATGCATTATGTGTACTTGCTTTCGGTGTTAGTAATCCGAATACTGCACCGGCATTAGTTCTAGTGCATGATCCATCAAAATACATACTCCCAGGAGAGGATCATTTTCAATTTTATCGATTTGGTGAATGTCCTCTGTATGACTTGATTCCTCAAGTTTTTCAATATGTTGAGGAATGTTTTTTCTTTGTTGTCAAAGAGTTTAACGGTAATGGATTTATGACTTGTAAATCGAGACTAGTGTTTTGTTTGCCAATGTTTTCAAATGTAGCAAAGTTGTTTTGACACTTCGGTGTTGCGCTCACTCTTCCTCCGTTTCAGCCATTGATCTTGTTAAAGTGATTTGTTCGGTAAGTGTTTCATCATTAAACATGATAAAATAATCAAGCTGTGCCACAAAGTCTGAGAGGAGAGTTTGAGCCTGTCTTGACTTGTAACCGTGTATTGCATGTGGGACTCCATTTGTAAAGTCTTCTAGTACGATTGAAAACGAGGGATAGTCATATAGGTCATATCCATTTGCATAGTCCCCAATAACTTAGCCCCAAGATCTTGATAAAAGCATTCCATACTTTGGGGGCACATCATCCCCACAACAACATCCATAACTAAGCATTTGCATTTGGAATGCGGGCTAAGTTAACACAAAGGTCTTTGATTAATCCTAAACACTTGACTGTTGCTTGAGTCAAAGAGTAAAAGATCTTTATAAGGTACGAGTGATTTTAAGACCCAGGCTCTCCATTACGACTTTTTGGCATTAAATTATGAAGACGCACGAGTCATGCATAACGTTGTGTATAATTTTGTCATGAACGTTCAAACTCACACATAAAAGGGAGGGAGACAGGTCCCTCTTGAAACTTACCTTCAATATTTGGACCAAAAATAAGCTGCGGAAATTTGCTCATCATTAAGATTGAGTGTATCCTCATTTTCTTCTATGTTCAAAGCCTTCAAAATTTTGGACCTATATACATATTTGAGCAGCTAACTCGGTTAAAGGGACATAAATTTTGATCTTTGAGATTTCATGTTCCGAAATTTTGAAAGGAATTTGATTCTTTAGGGTATTTGGTTTGACTCTGTTCTTTTTGCCACTCTATCGACAACTTAACAACTTGTTGATTTGTTTTATCTACACTTGAAACAATGGTTGAAAAAGAATTATAAATGAAGTGTTAGTACTACTAAGTTTTGCATTCATTTTTCAAGAGTTTGAGTGTCTTTCTCTTTACCTTTACCAAACATAACATCCACCATTAAATCCTTTGCTTGACTATTTTAGGCTTGGTCATGGTGGTGTTTTGAAAGATTTGTTAGAGGTTTTGGTGCTAGGGTTTTTTCTTTGTTGGTTTTTGCTTCTAAGGTCATATTCTCTTTGAGTTTCTATGATGACATTATCCATGTCTTGATAATGATTTTAGTCATCATCTCTTTTATCATCATAGGGTGTGTATAGACCTTGTTTCTTATCATAATGAATCTCAAAGTCATCATTCTCTACCCCTAGCATAATATTAATATCATCCTCTGCTATTTCATCTGTTTCTCAACCTCACTCACATAGTTTTGATGAAAGGGAGGAGTTGTTGTTGATCATCTTCCACGAGTCTTGTTTTGGAGGTTGGTTTCTTCTTAAGTCGGTTACGGTTGTGGTTTCTATTTTGAGGAGCGAGTTTGATTTTGAATTTCTTGTGCTCTCTCAAAAATTCTCATTTTCTTCATCATTTCTTCCATCATTCTTTCCATTTTGAGTTTGAGGTAGTAGGTGTGCATTCCTCTCTAAAAGAAACTCTCTTTTCGACTTTTGTCCTTGCTCTCTTCTCGGGTTGACTTCCACGAGAAGAGCACCTCTTTGCATATCTTCGAGGGTTGCAAAATCTCTCTACGAGTGAATAGGTCATGTCGGCATCAAACCCTTCGGGAAACTTGTTTAAGGTTGAGCCTTGTGGAGGTTTAATTACGCGAGAGAAGTGCATTATACTGCTATTAAATACGAGTACAATAGGCTTGTACACTTTCCTCGGGGTTCCTATGAAGATTGTTATAGTCGGCGAGAACTTGGAGAGGATTCTTCCTCACTTCCCATTTGTTTAAGAATGTTTGATGGAAGGCTTGGAGATTGTTGATACCGTGGGGGGCTAGGGCTTTAAACAATATTCTTACTTCTCCCCCTAAAATGCGGCAAATAATCTGAGCTTGAAAGAATCATCATCAATTTCATTTCTGTCAAAGTAGTCATTCATCTTATCCACATGTTGTGATGTTGTTGTAGCATTGCTAGCATCATATAATGGAATTTTGAATCGATAGTCTTGTGGAAGATTGACTAATGGTACGGGGAGGACTAAGGGAGCATACCATGCCATGATATGTGGTGGAGGTGGGTTGACAAGAGGGGGTGTGGGCTGAAGTGAAGTGGTTTGAGCGGTGGATGGAGGATGAAAAGAAGTGGATGGGACTGTAGTAGATTGCGAGCTGATCTTGGATGAGAGACACCTAGATTATAAAGAAAATGTGAATCGGGAGGTGTTGTTTCTATACTCCCAAGATTTTCACTTGTTTCAAGAGATGAATTTGAAGAATCGAAATCTAAGCTGATCTAAATCATCAGGGACCTAGTTCTAAATGGATTTAATAGGTCAGCTTGTGATTGTTGCGGAGAATTTGAAAGATTTCGAGGTTTGAATTAGCTCTTAGGGGTAATACGAAAATAGTTGAAGATTCTATCTTGGAGACTTCTAAGGATTCTTTCTAGGTTATCAACTATCTCGGGTGGATCGGGGTCGGGATGGGCTCTAGTGTGAATCTTTCTAGGAGCCACTATGTTGTGTTTTAGACCCAAAAAATAGAAAAGTTCAACCAAATATGACAATCTTTAAGAGGTGAACTATTTGTTTTCACAATTTTTTAATCCTACGGTCATCTAACTGGATTTGAATGATATTATAATGATAAGGGTTCTTCCCGATTGGAGTCTTAAGGTACGGTCGAGGATTGTGGAGTCGCCGAGGTGGAAAGTTTAGAGTGTTTTCAAAGAGATACATTGTCCACCACGGTGCTTGTGAAACATCCCTTTTCAAGGATATCCCAAAACACAACAAACTCTAACCGAGAGGGTGTTGGGAGGGCATTCACAGATATTTCACCTCTAAAATAGGATGAGATCTAGAGGCTACACGGCCATTTCCGGACTCTGTCTAAGAGTATGAGGTAAAATACAACAAAATAAGTGAAAAGTAAGAGCAAGTGTTTTACTACCAATGCGAAATGTTTTTGGTATTTTACGGGAGTATTTTTATTTGTTTGGTTTCTAAGTCTCCTAACTTTTTCTTCAAAACTTAGCTACGGTTGTGAGGCAAACAGTCTACTCTTATGGCTAAGCTAGCTGATTTTTCAAGGTTAGATAAGGCCTTATCGAGAATCCTAGGGTTGACCTAGTTTGTCACTTGATTCAAACAAGTTTCATCATGATTACCATTTCTTGGTAGTGCTTGAAAAGGATACTTTTTACTCTCAGAATTTTTGTGTGAAAATCAAGAAGAAATGAGATGAAAACTCAACTCAATCCCCGGTGGAGTCGCCGGAAATGTTAGGGATATCTAATTTATTAGCAAGATTGGCGAGAGTCCAATTACGAAACAACATCGTTTCAACCAACTTTGGGATTCTAGGATCTGGCCCTCCTGAATCAGGAAGAGGGATCTCTCCAATGAGTGCAGATGGATTTGTATTTGAAGTTTGGAATAATGATATTGGGCTAGTTATGAAGTCAGGGTTTTGTTGTTTTTGGATGGTTGAACATGATTCTTTGTTAGAGGTGAAAAGTCCCAAAAGTAAGGAGTTCAAAGGCGTGAAGTTGTAAGCAAAGAGTAAGTTTTGATCGAAGAGAAGAAAGATGATGGCGAGGTTTTCGGTCATTGGGCTATGAAGTCATAAGAGGATTTAATTGAAACAATCGGGTTGAAGAGTGGTCTATGGGGCAAGTCATCTATGCCTAAGGATCTCTTTAAGGTTTGATTTATGGAATGGAATGATACATCAAGAAGGGAAATAAACAAATGCGAAACAAAGAGTAGACCCGAGGATATGGTAATTACTTTGAAACTAACCAACCTTTGACCGAGCCATAAGAAAGACATGAAAGAAAACTAGGATTCTGCAGTAAGTACTTCGAAACTAGCCGGCCTTTGATACACTTCCAATAGAAAACATATTAAAAACGAAGGGAACTTGAAGGCAACCTTTGGAGTAGAAACTAGTGGGTTAGGCTCACCACAAATCCTCTCTAGCTCTTCTTTACTTGGCTACTTCCAAGACAATCACGGAGAGATAACATAGAATGGCCTAAGATGCGGTAAGTGCTTTGAAGCTGTCAACTTTTAACACATTCTAAGGAAACAATCAAACGGTTATGCAAACAAGGCCAGGACGGGGCTCACCATATCTTCCTCGAGTTCATCTTCACACAACATATCACGAAAGTAACATTCAAAAATAACATTTATCTAATGCAATAAGACGAGGGAACGCCGGCATTCCTATGCTTGAACTAAATTAAATCATTTTTAAATAACGTAGTGGGAAGAAAGCAAATAAGGTTTCTCGGCTAGAGGAGGCTATTGGTATACAGTATGACCTAACATTGTTTAGCGTAGTTACGGAAGAAAATGAAACAAAATGAAAACAAGAATAAAATAACAAGTTACAATGAGAATAACATCACCGTCAACATACACCGGGATCCCATAAATTAGCTTGTATTGATGCTCCAAACCAATTACAATCTTCAAGTCCAGTGTTTTAATTCATCTTTCTTTCATAAACTAACTTATATGTTACCGGCGAGCTCCAAGAGCCCTTTGAATCACTATTTACAATCGGGGATCTTCGACTCAATTACATTACAATGCTTCGACAATTACATCAACAACCAACCCCTCACTCCATCTTCTGCGAAGTATGTAGAAGGATGAGGAGGTGAGATGCGATTAAAGATCTCAAATGCAACTAATACGAGTTAATGTTTTCTTGGCCCTTGGGAGGCTCAATGAAGAAATATTTGTACAAGTCTTTCAACGTATTAATTGGTTTATACTTATGAGTTAAGCTCGGTGGGAGCTTTTGTTGACCGTTGAGGCTGCGTGATGCTAGGGTTACTCTGCCAGAGGACATTATTTCATTAAATCCTTGGCGAAGTAACTCTTCGGCTACGTCGAGGCAAAATATATTATCCCGAATCAATAAGTTACGCATACTGATTGAATACTTTGAGGCACGGAGGTGGCACTTTGGTCGGCGGGAGGAATCAATTCACCTCCATCTGTGGCGGTGGAGGGTTTTCTGATAAAACACTTTTAGGTTTTCCTTTAAAGCATGTTTTATATTGGAGATTAGGCTATTGATAGTGTCTTATTTGTAATCCCCACTAATTTGTCCATCAATTCTCTGCTCTAGTTCATCCTGGTCTTCGACACGATAATCTTTGGTAGTACTTCATGGTTTTCCTTGTTGTCTTGCCGAGTACAGGGATTATAAGGCATCAATGCACAGAAAACATCAACGAAACATGTAATTTAACCCTGCGGATGGCTTCCCTAATGTATTCGAAGGCCGGAGGATCGTCATCCTTGGCCTACGAGAAATTTCTTCGTTTAAGAAAAAACATTAAAACTGCAAAAAAAAATAAATATTACAAAATCCTGTGTTTATAGGTCAATGCATCGGAGGATGCTGCGGAGGAAGCGGGGGCCGTTGGATGGCATCATCCAATGGTCGGGATTTAATCTCGAGAAGGTCAAAAAAGCGTGGGGAAGGAGGACTAGATCGAAGCCATCGATTCGTGTCGAGAACCATGGTCGGGGATGATTGAGGGAATTAGAGTGTATGGAGAAAATCCTTGGGAGTATACCCCCACAATAAAAAACGCACCATTGATACGGATCAATTTGGACGGTCAAGATGGAATCGGGGGATGTTGAAAGTCCGACGGAGGGAATGCGAGTGATGAATTTTGGACCATTCATCGGATCGGATCAACGGCGGAGATGCGATTGTATGCGATGGCTTTTTTGATCGTGCGTGCATCTTTGTTATCCATCGAGCAACTTTGGTTAGTGCTCACGCCGTCGGATCGGTGGGTCCCGAGATCGGACCCCGTTTGTGGTAAATTTTGCTGCATGCCTGGCCCGAATGTTGTGCGCGGGGACGACGGTTTTGGAAGGGGTACGGGAGACGCGTGGCGTAGTGTATGGAATCACGCAATTGGGAGAAAACCACCTTGGGTCGAAAGTGGTGCGAAAATGCATCGTTTTTGGGCAAACGGCGCATAGGTGGGGACCACATGGAAGTTGGGGTTCGCACCGTCCGATGCGCTAAGCGGATCGACGGTTGAATTGCCCCACCATTTACGAGGCGGAGAACTTTGGAAAATAAATTAAAACCCAAAAAACACGAATAACAAAGGTTTTTAATGTTTTGGGTGGAGAAATATTATTGGAAAGGATAAGCGCCATGAGAATTTTACTTGATTGGTTCTAGCACTCGGGCTCATGGAAAAAAAAAGGGTTAGAGGCTTAGCGAGGGCTTAAGCCCAAAACATAGAAAATATGCGTTTTCTATGGTTTTCAAAAGAAATGGAGGTTCGATAAGGCTAGAGAGGGTCTTAGACCTTATAAAATGGATTTTGATTAGGGGAAATAGCCGAAACATGGAAAAGAGGGATTTTCATGGGGAATGGAGGGATAGAAGAGGAGGTTAGTTTTGAGGGGAGAAGGAAGGGGAAAAAGGGGTACGCGACAGTATTTGAATTTGGATTTTTATAGGATTTCGAGAGGTTTTTAGGATGTAAACAACGATATGGGATGCGGATAGAGCATGAGGCCTTCAAGAGTCTTCAAGAGCCAACGAGTTTTTAATAGGGAAAAAATTGTTCCTTGAAGGCTCAAAACATATTTGGCCACCTTTGGTATAATCAAATTTTATGGTCGCTAACACAATCCATCGTATAATACGTGCTCCGAGTAATATTCGAGGAGCTGTCGTAGGGAACGTCTTCTCATTCGCCTAATCATAGTCATCAAACTTAATTAGTGGGAGTTTTACAAACATGTCTCCCTCCATAGTAACTTCCACTAGGATCGGTAGCATTTGTAGGTATGCACGCACCGTGTCCAAATATTTCGGCACCTTCATGGAGGGTCTACACGGCTTGACATATTTTGGCGGCCATGATATGGGTTCGACGAGCGCGGCCTCCTTCGTCGTGCTCATGGGTCTCTTGATTAGGTCGCCTACAAGGGACCTATCCTTCATCGATTGGCACGGGGATGTGAATTTTCGAGGTGACATCCACGACTTGGAATATGACCCCTTGGTCATCTTACCCTTTCCTTTATCTAGTGTGGACGCAACTTCTTGGACTTACGGTACTACTTCATGAACATCATTTGATTCGAGGGCTTTGTAGACGTTGTGAACGACACAAAGTGTTCTTCGAATGGTGCACTATCGAGTTCATACTTATCATCCTTGGTATAAAAATGAATTATGGGTTGCTTAGGTTTGATGTGGGAATCTCTCGGCCGGACATACGGTGCTCGGAGATGAATGCTTGGCGCGATTCACAAATAAATTTAGGGGCGCAATATACTCGGAAATCAAAGGAATATAATATGAACCGTGCCATTCCTTTTATAGGAGATGTTTGAGGTGAAAATAGTTGGATATTGTTAAATGCACCTTACCCCCATAAAAATGGTCAAAAATCCCGTAAGATATCCTCATTAAATGCGAGAAAACCCGCTCCATTCAGAGTAAAATCACTTTTTCACCTAGATTTGTTCGAACGCATTTTAGTTTCTCCTACTATGCACTACCTGTTCTCTTTCCACACCTATACGTACATGCACCCCTACACAACACCCATAATAGTGTATTCCTATTGTGTAGAAATATATTAATTTAGTAGGCACGGGGTTATCCATATATGGCTTTAGTCATCTTTCATTGAGAAATACTTGGGAAGACTCTCAATGTGCGATGTGGCAAGTGTACCGCACCTCCATCAATGATTTCTTTCACAATGTATGGCCCCAAATAGTGCTTCACGAACTTTCCCGGGTGGTGTTCGGCCCGGAATATCATATAAAAAAATCAAATCATCCTCTCTAAATGCCTTCTGTCTTATGTCTCTATCATGCCGGGCCTTTTAATGGGCATACACTTGCTGAAGAAGTTAGCGATGAATCGATCCTCCTCCAAGGAAAATCGTTGCGCACGATGTTCCTCTATGATGGGGAGCTCAACCATATTAGTGAATTTCATGATGCATAGACTTGGGAATATATTCCATTGGCATGAGTGCTTCTTGCACATAAAACCATCCCTAAAGGTTTTTTCCCGGTCAAGTTCTTGCATGTGATCTTATAAGCCCATAACACGGGAGGGATGTGCATGTGCCAATCACTCGATTTGCATTACGGATCTTTGTGAGCATATTCTCCAATATTTTTTTGAAAACTTCTACTCCACCATTCGCTTGAGGTGGTGAGTACTTTTAGTGATGTATACGAAATTCCTCTGTCGGACCTTCAATGGTTTTGTTAAAAAATTGTGTACCCCTATCACTCCTTGATATCTTCAGGCACCTAAACCTAGTCGGGGAATATATTCAAAATGGAAATGTATAGCGGCATCTATGGTAAAATACTTGACTAGCTTAACTTCTTCCCATCTAGTTACATAATCTATGGTAGTGATGATGAAGCAAATCTTTCAGTCTTCTTCCCTAGAGGATTGATAGGTCCCACAAAATCTATGGCCCATTTATCAAAAGCACACGGGGCCATCTATGGCTACGAGAATTTCATCTATGCGCAATGGCTTCACCATTCTTTGGCATCCATCACAAGCATTAGTACGCATATGCATCCTTGTGCACTATGGGCCACCATAACCTAGCACACAACACCTGCAACGTAGTGGAATTCTATGCATAGTGGTCCTTCCACTCCTCCATGAGCCTCATCAAGATGTCATGTCTCTCTCTCATGGTCCAAATCATACCTTCTTAATACTTCATTTTATCCTAGCTTATACAATTGACCAAAAATCGGTGTAAAATCAACTTCGTGCGAAACCAACTCCTTCTTTTTTGTTGCCTTGAATATTCGGTCGCACACTTCCGGTGGTCGGAAAGTGAATAATATCAACAAAGTGTTCATCAATCACCTTAATAGCAAAAGTTGTGCATCGAGTAGTCCCTCCTCCAAAGGCGGATTTGGTTCCTCCCCATTTTCGATGCGTGACGGGTGATTAGGTCCAACATTCGGTCTTCCGGGCTTCTGATTATTTCAAAGTCATATTATTGAAATAGTAGCGACCATCTACAAATATTCGCCCCAACACGGATCTTATTGACCATCTACTTCAAATTAGAATAGTCGGTGAACATCTTAAAATGCCCTCCTAGCATATAGTGCCTATATTTTTGTAGAGCATAGACCATGACCAATCCTTCCCTTTTTGTGGTTGAGTAGTTGCGCTCTACACTATAAAGCTTCCCCTCTTTTGGAAAAATCAATGAGGTGATCAATGTCTCCTTCTCCTGGTTGCACTAAAACAACTCCAAGTGATATACCATATGCATCAACATGTACATGGAAGACCTTGGACCGGTCTGGGAATATTAAAATATTTTTGATAACCATCTTTTCCTTCGATGGCTTTCAAAGCCCTTTTGGCATTACTCATCCCGGAAAAATGACATATCCTTCTTCAGCAATTTCTCCATAGGTGTAGTCATCAAAGCATAGCCTTGGATTTAATTTTTTGTAATATTTGGTGTGTCCCGGAGATGGAGCGCAACTATTTTTCATTAGTAGGGACTTCTAGGTTGATAATAAGCACCAATCTTGGTCGGATCTACCATCAAACCTTGCTAACATAATATGGCCCAACAAGATTCCAAAAAGAAGACTATAATATACATTTCTTCAAGTTAAGAGAAATCCGATGCTTCCTACAAGTGTCGAAGCATCATGCACGGGTTGGACATGTTATCGCTGGAATCGGCACTTGGATTGTGACAAGCACTTGACGAGACACATCTTAAATGAAGGGATTTTCTTATGACTTGATTGAGTTTTTGGAAATCACACAAGCGAAAGGAGTTTTGAACAAATAGGAAATCTCTCATACATATGAGGCAACGGTGCATAATATGGTAGAAATATTGATTTTGTAGCTTGATGGTTAGAAAAATGGAAGATAAAAAATATATGTATGTAAAACAAAAGTCCATTGTTAAGAGGAAAGGGTGACAAAAATTCTAGAGCTTGAAATGTATAGTGAAAGAATGCTTTAAAAGAGTTACCAAAGTCTCCTCATTTTAAAAATATCATTACATGAGAATTATTTGAACTAACATGACCTCATTTATTAGGAATGCTTGATAAATCAAGGCCGACAAAAACGGGTTAATCATGTATGCTAGATCAAAAGACTTATAAGAAAATGAGACATGATTTAATTCAACCTCAAGGAATTCTTATGAAATATATTCAATTCGTACTTAATCACAAATTCTTGATAAAACAATACTTACAAAAATAGATTAATATGTCATGAAGGTTCACAATAATGATAAAAACATGAGATATAATACATGTAATTTATGGCTCTAGAATGAAACGGTAAATTATGGAAACACATAAGAAGATTAAAAATACACACCATACAATTTGTGATTCTCAAGGGTGCCTCTAGATATAATATATATTCAAATAGGTACAACACGATATAACGATGAAATGTACGACCAAAAACCCTTTCTTCCTTGCATTACATAGTATATATACAAAAAAAGTTCTCTTAAAGCCTCCGTAAAAGGTGCAATTATTGTTTTAGAGACTTTATTACAATCCTCTACATATAGCAAGAGCCTATCTTAAACACAACATCAAAATAATTGAAATACAGGCGAAGGGTAGAACATGATAGTATGGAGCTCTAAATGGATGAGTTGAAGTGAGTGAGTGCTCCTCGTTTCTTGGAAAAAGCGCACTCCACAAAAAGTGAAATTGCTAACTTGAAAATGACACCGGACCCTTATCTACAAAAGTGTAGGAGTAACCAAGCGAAATGACATCTATAAGATAGCTTTATTAGATGACACTTGGAAAAAAAACATTACCATGAGAGGCTACATTCACTTCATCATCGTTTAGTGTCATTCTTTTGAAAACGAGAACAAAAAAGCAACCTTTTCTCCTCATATACAAAATCTGAAAATAATATCTAGTTTTCTAAAAGGGTAGCTATATTTGAAAATACTTTGTATAAGCTAGAAATGACATGATTCTTGATTTTCATGGTTTTGTACTTTTAATAATTAGAGATATAGTATAGAAGAAAAAATCTGATAGCTTTTACTTAGTGACCCTCTTGTTTAGATTTCTTTTCCGTACTTTCTTTTTAAGTGCTAAATATTCTTCTTCCTTGGTTAATTCTCTCGGGATTTTATCTATGTTTATTATTTCATCACGAGGGCCGGGGTCTGGCTATGATTTTCTTGCTAGTCTAAGATTGTTCTTTGGTTTGGTGTGAGGCTTTTAATATATGGGTTTGAAATGTATAAAGGCCTATTTCTCCCATGTATAACTACCTTGACTTTCCTTCTTCAAAGTCTAACTCACGGAACTTTGTTTCACTTCTATCCTCCTCAAAAGATGAATATGAGTGGATTGTAGATTTCTTCTTCCCTTTGGCTAAAGAACTAATAAATGAGTAAGGCTGAGCTATGGTAGGTTCTTCTACGTAATGGTCTACGAAACTTTGCTTTTCCATTTTTTAGTGAGGAAAAGACTTATGCAATTTTAGTCTCATACGGTGTTGGAGTAGCAATGTTTTCTTGTTTCTCCTATCTAGCCTCTAGAACGGGGCTTGGTGTCAATATTTCATGTCGGCTTCCACTGAGGTCCTTGTCATAATAAGTTGTCCCTTTGCATTTACCTTTTGAAGAGGAAGCTACCTCTTCCTTGATCTTGGACATTGTATTTTTGTCGGGGAAGAGTAGATTTTGTTTGAGTTTGCTTGCATTGTCCTGCTGAAAGACCCCAAGGTCTATGGCTCCTTAGGTAATCTTCTAGTGTAAAATTCCTTGGATGGTTTCATTGTAGGTATAGGAGTGATGGTTAGTGTAGGAGTGGCGATTTGAACTCTAGCTCTCCTAGATGATTTCCTTTTTTGTCTTGCTAGATGATGTAGAAGATGGACAGTTATGAAGGGGTAAATGTAGGTGTAAGGCTTGACTATTCCTCTTGGTTATTTAGCCTTCTGAGCCTTCCTACCCTTCTCCTTGAGTAAATACTACTAAATCCCTCATTTTCTAAAAAATTTCCCTTGTGGTTCTTTTCTTTCTCGGATGATAAACCATGAGTATTTTGATCAAACCTCTATGATAGAGATTATGAAGAGAATAATATAGGGTTCTCTTGTAATTTTCATGACATTGACAACATAGATTTATGAAGGAAAAATGGTATATTCATAGATTTAGAGCCCGGGATGTGAGCTAGAAACCTCATATAGTATTTGTACACGGTAGAAAACCTACCCTCACAAGTTATTTAATGTTGGATAATAGTATTACATCTTGCCACTCGGGCCTAAAAAATACAAAATATGAATAGTAGGGTCCAACCAATATTTTCAAGTTCAAGATTTAAATATGGATTCGAATCATATTTAAGCGAATTTTTTTCTTGTGTCGGGATTCACTTGTAGCTAATGTTTGAGTGGCCCTTTACAATGATAGTCTTTGTGATCTTGAAGGTTTGAGACCCCCGGATTGACATGTTCTCCATCGAATGTCTCGGTAATACCGAAACCCTTGCCAAATTTTCATTTGAAAACATCTTTAAATATTGATACCACCTTGGTGCTTGGAGGGCGAGGCTTAGCACGATGGTCGAAAAAATGGGTACTTAGGTTTTGAGCAGTTCACCTTACCAACCTTGCCCATCTTGTTAACATTTAAACTAGCCTCTAATGCACACCTATAAGAGAAGGAACAAAAACCCTCCATGTTACACCATTTTTTGGTCATCTTACCTATTATCATTAGATGGACCCAAGTACAAAATGTAAGACCAATACACCCTACGTAAAATTTCTTTCACTATGTAAAATAACTCAATAAAACACATTTATTAGGTTTTATGGCCCTCGCGGGAAACCCCAAAGGGAAATATTAAACAAATCTATATTTGTTTGATTTTCCTCATGGAATAATTAATCAAACAATAATTTAATTATTATTCCTGGTCATATTTAACCCAAAACAAGGAAATTAATTAGATAAATCCTTGTTTATCTTCTTATTTCTAGGAATAATTATTTAAATCTTATTTAAATAATATATTCCTTATTAAATATGACTAAATCATTTATAAATAATTAAATAAATCATTATTTATTTAATTATCATTGAACCACTTCCTTAAAATAATTAAATCATTTATTTATTTATTATTTACAAATAAAGGGATTTGACCAAATTCAAATGCATTTTCCCTCAAGAAATATAATAAAATATTCCATAAAAGGTGGATCTAGATTTGGTTAATATTATTTTAATCATGCACCAAGATCTAGAATGACCCAATATTTTATTATAAATAGGAGGTTTTTCTACCATTCTTCACCTTTTGTTGCCTATTAGATCACTACGGATCTATGCTCTTGGTTTGACTTTGAACCATTATCATTGTCAAATTTTATATTATTTCACTTTGTGAGCTCCCTTTGAGTTCTATTTTTTTTATGCAGGTTTTCTACACCGGCAAGAGAGAGAATGCTAGATTTGAAGTGTTGAGGACTTTCAAGAACCCATCCCATTGAGGAGAATTGGAAACACCTTTCTTGTTTCCTCTCGGGTGCCCTTAATATAAGATTCTTTCAAAAATATTATTGGTCTTGTCTTGTCTATTGGACGTATGGAGAAAAACCTTGATACTTCTTCCCTTAATGTATTTTTATGCATAGATCTAGATTTATGCCGACATTTGTCTTGATCAACTAGCTGTAGATTTGAAGATATTGGCGACCATATTTGATGTTAGGGATATAAGTTATGCGTAGCTAAAGTGGCCTTTTTTCGTACACTTCGACAAAAGATTCATACTAACACTCCACCAGAAGCCATACCTATTGGAACAAGGTAATAAATTATTTTGTTGGAGGATAAAAACAGTTGTTGTAGCTTTCACTAGGGTAAATGGTTTGTTGTAGCTCTGGATACCCTAAATTACGGTGAGAGGGAATGACACGAAAAAAAAATTATTTAAATATGTTGCCAACTCATCCCACCGAACCTTTCACTCCATCACCTTATTTAATAAGAGCTACTCGTACTTCAACTTTAATACATTTCAATTTAGTGAGTAGTAATAGATTTGACTAGTCTTAGTAAATAAAATAACCAACCTCCTTTTGATGAAGCCTCCAATCAGTGCTTCGGCTTTAAGGTGAATAACACCTATTTTTTAACGATTCTTCAATTTTCAAAGAGAAATGTTTGTTTCACACGAGTAATGATTCTTTTATCTCCTTGCACAAATTTTGCGGGTAATAGCTACTTTTTGAAAAAGGCGGATATTTACGTATTGCTAATGAAACTAGATCTTGAAGAAAATAGTTTCCTCTCTAGGAAAACTAGTTGTTATCGTGTTGTTACTAACATAAGCGTGGCTATGACATTTTTTAACCTTGAATATAAATATCATGGTGAATGAATAAGACTTCTCAAGCTAAAACCATGACCTTAACTACTCAAAGTAGTTAAGACTTATTAAAGAAAATTTACCCTAAGAATTATATGACATAAACAAACTGTTAGTCAAAATTATTTTGGGTTTTGAATAGAAAAATGATAAAATACTAATAAATTTTAACCTCCGAGCTCTCAACCATAGGTTAGGATACAAGAGAGGATAAAATACACAACCTATAATGAAGACCAAACTTTGAAAAGTTTTGAAAAATTGGAATGCTAATAGTGACTCCTATTGGGATGAAGTCCTCCCTTTGAGGCTTCAAGGACTGTAGATTTAGTGCCTTAAATCTTAGGACATTAAATTCTAGAATCTAATGACATAAATTGAATTTTAATTACTGAAATGAAAACTAACTCTATTTACGGACACAAACACCATTGGGCATGGATTTTTATTGAAACAACACTATGGATATTCTGATAGAAAATACGATTGAATCAACAAACAAAGACCTTTTTTTCATAATAACCATTGGCTATACCTCTATTTAATTCATCATCATCTAAATGCTTCGGTATAAATGTGCTACTTTCCAGAACTTGGCTTGATTTTGAATGAAGCAAGAAAAAAACAAGTTGTCAAACTTACCATGCTTTCCATAATCTTCTCTTATTGCATCCTAGTGCAATACAAAATCATCTTCTTGGAATACCTATTGTTTTTCTCTTTTGTCAAAGACAAATTTTTCTTTGGCTTTTTACTTCTATGATTTTTCCATTAGGGATTAAGGATTTGATGAGCTTCTATCAATTGCGACATCCTTATCTGAATGGGATTTGAATTATCAGTTTCATCATGTAAAAAATTCATAACAAAGAAGGGTCAACTATAATGGCATCACAACATTAGCACCATAAGAATTTTAAAGGGAGAAACTCCAATTTCTCTCTTGATTCTTACCCTATCTTCCCAAAGAGAATGAACTATACGAGTATCCCGAGTTTATTTTTTTTTAAATTTGTCATCATCTTCTTTATTATTCTTACCACGCATTATTTGATTACTTAACTAATGCATTACCTTGGGGGTAATAAGGTGTAGAATGAGTCAAATAAATGCTATACTTCTGATAGTTTTGTTCATCTTGGCATATTTAAAATCCATTGCATTGTCGATCACGAAATTTGAGAATAGTCAAATCTAGACATGTGTTTCCAATGGAAATTTAATTATTATCGTTTTAGTGGTGTTTCTAGTTGGAATGAAGTCAATTCACTTGGTGAAATAGTTTATGGATGTAAGAATCCACCTATGATGCGTTGATGATGGTGGATGAATCTCACCAATGAAATCTAGCCCCCTTCTTTGAAGGAGCATCTCTTGGAAAATGGGAATAAGAGGTAGTGGGAGTAGCTTCGGCTTCTTGGAAAACTACAAGCTCTGAATTTAGCAAAAGCATCATAGAAAATAGTTGGCCAATAATAGCCAACTCTTGAATTTTTTGCGATAGCTTTCCAATATAATCACCACACACCTGCATGTATCTACGACATAACTTTACGACTTAAAATTCATCTACACATCTCAACAAAACTCCTACGGGGTCTTTCGATAAAGATGATTTTACATTATACGATACTTGACGTACTTCGAGTTTGACCCTTCTCTTTGATTTTTCCATTTACGGGAGGATAGCTGAGATTTAACAAAAAATACACTATGTCCTCATACCAATTGGAATAGAAGAGTTCAAGATAAGTATACCTTATTTATTTGTTTCTTGACTACCTCCATTTGTATTTAGAGATTTTCAATTTGATTCTTGCATAAAGCGAAATTAAGCCCTGTCCCTTTATCAACTTAGTGAGTACGATTTCAATGTCAAATTCCGGAATCTTTTTCAACCATGACCCCTCCTTCCATACGTATGCATTGCCCAACAATACATCCTTGACAACAATATTTGGCACAAAAGCAATGACTTTAGAATGTAGAACATAAACTCGAAAATACTTCAAATCCTTTATCAATGCATATGCATGTTTTTTCAACCAAGTTGTACTTTAACTCAACATCTCTTAACGTACGGTATTTACAGAAAAAATAAATTAGCTCCTCCAAGTACTCCTTATTCTTTTGAAGAAAAGCTGCTACAATAGTTTCCTTATAAGCATATGAAAAAAGTGAGAAAATACTTCGAAAATCAAGGTTGATTAACATTAGGGCTTTAGTCAAGGTAGATATGATTGCTAATAAATACTTTTTGCTTCATATTTGTCATACGAGCTCTACATATTTCTTCAACCAGACATTTATATGTTTAATTAATTATAAAATTGGGAACAAAATGCCTCGGAAAATTAATTTTGCAAAAATTACTATAACTCTTTCTTATTTATGGGTAAACCAATTTTCCATATAGCCTAGCTCTCCCCTAGATCACTATAAATTCCATTTTCTATTACTATATTTCCCAACAATTTTCCTTCTTGAACAACAAAGCATGATTTAAAGACAAAGAAAATTTTATGCACTTATCAAACTTCTTTGCCAAATGTTTTAAATGATCATGAAAATATTTGAAAATACTATTATATCATCCAAATAAATGACTACAAATGCTTCCTTTTCTCCTACAAAGGCAATGTCCATTTCTTGTTGAAACATTTTCATTCATTAAACTAAAATACATCTTATTGTACATAAAAGTTCCTCTGGGTGTAGTGAAAATTGTTTTCTCCCTATATTGTGTATGAACTAAAATTTGATTGTATGCTAAAAAACCATATATCGTTGACAACCACTTTGAGCCTACAACCTTCTGCAAAATATGATCCGGCTGGGTAAAGGACAATTATCCTTTAGCAAACACTACAAATTCCAAAAATCAACAAAAATTTTATTTTCCATTCTTCTTTTGAAATTTAAGGTCTATATTAGCTGCAATTGGAAACTCTTAAAGGAAAAAATTATTTTGGCTTCCCAGTTTTTTACGATTTATTTCAATGATCGGAAACATCATAGGATTAATATGTCTTATCTTCTGTTCCACAAGCTTTGCTTGATTTAAGAGGATTTTTATGCTCCATTATACTTGTCATATTTTTTCAAATCACTATGGGACCAAGCAAAGATGTCGGCATAGTACTTCAGCAACTTGACATATTTAGTTTCTAGTTTTCTTGAGGAATAAATTTAGAAACTTTAACATATCTAGGCTTATTTTCAGAACCAATATTGTTGTCAATTATACTCTTAATATGTCTTACTATCGGGATTTAAAAATACATCGTTATTGTCAAACAACCTTTCCAAAGGAATCAAGCAACGAGGCATGAAGTTTTTTTTTAGATCAATAATGTCTTTTCCGGCTATAGTCTTTTTGAATGGCTTGGTGTTCTAACTTTCAATTTGTGTCTTGTTCATTATCAATGCGAATGTCTGAAAACTCCTCCACATTCCAAGAATTTTGATTTCTTTATCATCTTCAAATACGCGGTATTTGATATTTTCGGGAATGGAAGGTTTCTTTTAATATGAATATCATATGTTTCTTTGACATAAAGAGGAATATTAAAATTACTAGCGACAATGGCCAATAGATCTGCCATTTCATTTTCTTCTGCGAAACAAATTCGAGATTGAATCTTTGAAAAATAATGTTCAATCGAATCCTACTGCTTGAATTTCTTTAATTCTTGATTTTTAATTATTTACTTGATAATTATCTCTCACGTGTTGTACCACCCACTCCGAATCACCAAAAACAATTAAGCTGTTCGGCTCCCAAGTATTTTCTTGCCTTCATTCCAGATAAGTGCTTCATGCCTGAGTAGTGTTATTAGTAGTGGAAAATTATTTTATGATAAATTCACTACACATTGAGTGGGAGAAATAATAACTACACCAACCCTTGATCCCTCTCTTGATGAGGCTCCATCAAAATACCAATTTCCGGATCTTCATTGCTTCTAAGTGCTGCTCTTTTGTAGCTTGCAAATGCTACTTTTTACTAATTTAAGGCTGGAAATTGTTGTCTCATCAACAACAAGGTGAAAAAAATGGATGACCCTAACTCCTTCTCCTCTACATATATGGGATGATTTGAGGATTTTGATCACTTATGATATAAACCACATCTGTGTTTCACTATAAAATCTCCTAATTTCTCCTCCAAAAGCAGGATTGTGGTGTATCTCATATCCATTTGAAGAGCTCCTCCTATATTTTTTGGACCAAGATCTAGAAGAAGCATTCCAAATCTAAAGGTATGTCTGCAACCCTTATGTCCATCACTAGAATTTTCATGGGGAGATGTAGCAAGATAAATTGCCAAGTCTTTGATCACTCTAAACACTTTCCTTTTGGAGTCAAAGTGTAGAGGTAATGGTATTGTTTAGTGATTTTCAGTCCTACTTCATCCATCAATTTCTTAGGAATTAGATAGGAGATGCTCGAATATAATAGGCATCTATGTAGAAATTTGTTATGAATGTTGAGTGAAAGATAAAAAGGTGGAGAGTTATCATCATTCGATCTTGAACATGGCTGCCCAAGTAAATGATAGGATATTCATCATATAATTTTAATGAATTAGGAGCAATATATGGTTGTAACGGAGATTTTAAATGACTCTTTGTAGGATGGATTTCGAATTTGAAAATTAGGCCCAGAAATATTGATGTTATTCAATTCTTACTTGAAACTAAAATTGAGTGGAGTCAAATATCTATTTTACGCGTGGTTTTAATGATTGGGGTAAGGTTACGTGATGGAGGAACATCATTAAACTTTGCCTTTTGTTTGGCAACATGTTTTTCAACATCTTGTTTTTGTTGATGTTTTTGGACAACCGTTTTGACCTTAAAGGATAATTTATTGTCTGATTTTCAAGACGATTTTTCTCATTCTAAACATAAATCGAGCCTCTTCATCATTTGAAAATATATTTATC
Source organism: Pinus albicaulis (assembly GCA_034641835.2). Taxonomy (NCBI): domain Eukaryota; kingdom Viridiplantae; phylum Streptophyta; class Pinopsida; order Pinales; family Pinaceae; genus Pinus; species Pinus albicaulis. Next base: position 463,542,200 of record CM076579.1, on the reverse strand, counting down.
CTAGGCTTAGAGTCTTCATACTTGTGCAAGTCAAACAAGTTGAAGTACTGTGATGTCTCCCCAACAAGATTTGTATATTCATCCTCCATTTCTTGTTCTTGCTTTGATTTTCTTTAGCAAAATTATTCGGTGGAGGATAAAGAAATTTTGATATGAGGATTTCTTCTTAGGCATTGTAAAAAAATTGAGTACGAAAGGGGTCTCCCTGAGGCTTGATTTATGTTTCCTTCATTTTGAATGGGCCTAGCAACGAGCATGTTTCCTAAATCCGGTTTTCATTTTTGGAAGAAAGATCTTTAATCAAATTAGACATTTGATATAGCTTTTCTTTAGCTATGAAAGTTTTAGAGGATGAAGATGGTTTCTCCTCTTTCATTTTTATTTTTATACTTTGCCCCCTCCCCTTCAATTTTATTTGTTTGAGGACATGAGATTAGATTGCACTCCAATAGCGGCCTCACCGCATGCCTACGATGTTTTAGGCTTCTCATCTCTCAACCATAGTGTGAACTTGGGTACGAACGTGGAAAAGGTTATCATCGTTGTCGTTTCGGGGAAGATTTATCATTGAATCTCTTTGTAAATTCATCCAATGATTCACCGGTCTTCTTCTTTAAAGCTCCAAACTTTGTAAGTAATACGGGTAAACCTTAAGGTAACCTTTGCTTTACAAAAGTTCTTCCAAAGCATATATTCCTGTTATTGAATTTTGTGGCATGTTTTTGAACCACTTACAAGCTTCTCCGTCAGCTGCGGCCAAAGAGTCTTGAAGCGGACATCTTCATGGTTAATGTTTTGGTTATACGCATAATTGTAAATGGAAACTAGATTTTCTTCGGCGGATAATCCATCCCCCCACCCTCCCTGTGTATCTTGGAAAATATTTTAGATAATCCCCTTAAGGAAGATGATGCAAAGGTTAAGGAAGAGCCGGTGGTGCATATCTTACTGACCTAATCTTGCATCCTTGTGGGGAGGAGGTGAGACATTATTTGATGAGATACAAATAGTGGAAAACTTGGTGATGAAGATGTTTGAATGCTAGAAATTACGGTTGTGGAGTTTGTACTTGTTTTCGAATTTAAGAAAATGGAATTTCTTGGGCTAGTTATTCGGAGCTTTGGGTAGAAAACAATGGATTTTCAAAGAAATGGAAAGTAGAAGGATTTATTTCAATTTATTTAGGAGAATAAGATTTGGATGTAGATTCTTGAAGGATTGGTGTAGCTTCAAATTTGTTCTGCGGCCTAGAAAATCAGAGAGATCAAAAGTGATTTTTTCAAGAAGGTTACCTTCTCATTGATGAGGAGAGGATGCACCAATAGGCTGGGTTTTGAGACAAAGAAGGAAAATGCTCGAGTTGTGGGCTAAAATAGGATTGATATTCGGGATGAGTTTGAATAAAAATCAGAATTGTTTTAATATCTTCTTCGGTTAAGATAGCTACATATGGGAAGGGTGAAATTTTTTAATTCCCATTCGTGAGACAAAGGCTTGATTTTTTCTTCTTTCATTGGAATAATACTTGTCTTTGATTTATTAAATGATGGTTGAGAGATGCTTTCGGTTGAATCTAGGCTAACATCATCTAATTTTCCTTTATGGAAGTAGTTTCAAGTTGAAATATTTCGGGAGATTCTTTTGAAGGGCGAAACTTCTTTAGGTTACGAGATAGATGATGATACCTTTTATTTTGGAATGTACTTTGAATGAAACTTTTTTTACTAAATGTGATGTAGCTTCAGCTAATTTCTATTTCCCTCTTGCATCCTTTATAATCTTCTCTTGGTTAGAAACTAGAATTACACGAGGTGATCTCTGATTTCTACTTCTAGTAGGCTACGTGAGAAACCCCTCATCCGCTTTGTGGAGTCACCGAGGTGAACTAATTACAATCCGAAAGAGTGACTAGTATTTATTCACCTTTAAAAACTAGTACTAGGAATTCATGCAAAAATTCGGAGAATAATGAGTTTAGAAACCGTCTCGAGGAAGATGCGGCAAAAGATGTTAGTGTTGGAATCGGCACTTCGATTATGACAAGCGCGACCAAACACATCTTAAGCTCGAGTTTTCGTATGACTTGATTGATTTTTTAAAAGTGGTTGGAAGTCACACACATTGAAAGGGTTTTGAAAAAATAAGAATCTCTAACACATATGAGGGAATTGGTGCATTATGTGGTCACAAGATTGAGTTTGTAGCTTGATGGTTAGAAAAATGGAAGGTAAAAAGTATATGTGTAAAACGAAGTCCTTGTTAAGAGGAAAGGTTGACACAAATTCTAGACCTGAAATGTATAGTGAAAGAATGCCTTAAAATAATTACCAAAGTCTCACTCTACATTTTAATAATCCCATTACATAGAATGCTTCAACTAACATGACCTAATTAATCGGGGAATTCTTGATAAATCAATACTAACAAAATAGTTTAATCATGTATGCTAGATCAAAAAACTTATAAGAATATGAGACATGATTTGATTCAACCCTCAAGGAATGTATGAACTATCTTCAATTCATCTTGAATCAAGAATGATTGATAGAGCAAGCTTACAAAAACATTGTAATGTGTCATGAATGTTCACAATGCGATAAAAACATGAGAGAGAACTATGTATTTCATATTATGGAGTGAAATATTTAAATTATGGAAACACATAAGAAGATAAACAATATACAAACCATACAATTTGTGAGTCCTCAGGGGTGCCTCACAGATATATTATATATTAAAAAAGGTACAACATAATATGCAATGAAATGTACAACCAAAAAACCCTTTCTTCCTTTCCTTACATAGTGTATATACAAAAGGAGTTCTGTTAAAGCATCCATAAAAATTGCAATTCTATTTTTAGAGACTTTATTACAATCTGTACATATAGTAGATTTTATCTTAAACATAACATCAAAATAAAAATTTGAAATATAACTTTAGATAGAACATGACAATATTGAGCTCAAAATGGATGAGTTGAGGTATTTGAGTGCTCCTCGTTTCTTGGAAAAATGCCTCCCTGGCAGTGCAGCTACCAAGCTGAAAATGACACATGGACCCGTATCTAAAAAATTGTAGGAGTAACAAATTGAAGTAAAATATGAAGATAGCTTGATCATTAGATGATACTTGGCAAAAGAACATTCACATTGAGTTTGCATTGTTGGGTGACAATTTCGTACACTTTTCCTGCCTTTTTTTCCCTATTTTACCTCTTAACTATAACTAATGGTAGTATCTTTACCTCTTTCTCCTACCTTTCTACCCTAACTTTTTGTTGTTTCACCTTGTTTTTATTAATTTTCCAATTCACCAATTATTATGATATATCATACCTTTTTATCACTAATTGATGGTGAATGTTTGGAAAGATGCGATGGTCTTTATGTTGTCTTTTCAAATGTCATTTATAGCACCAAAGATCCACGAGCACGAAGTTCACGAAGCGGTTAAGAGGGCATTGTTATAGAAAAACGATGTTGTTACACCTTGTTGTTACAAACCCGCGACAAGCATTGTTACACTCTCTTGTTACAAGACTCGTTGGCGAATTGCGTACGGTTGTATCATTGGCCGATCCCTTCAACACTTGTTGTTGATCTATCCTCTAGACGTACACTACGAGTTTGTGATTCTATTACGATAGTTGTAGAAGTTGTTTAGCATTGTATTTTACGGATAAAAGCCTAAGGGGCGATTTTGATTGTAATCTTTTATTTTGTAGTCAAAACTTTATTAGGAAGTGGTTATAACTATATGTGTTCTATTTCAATCGGCATGAGAATCATAATATTCTCATGGTAGGAACCCTATCCCATAATTTTCGTGTAACCACTATATAGTTCTCGACCCTAGAGGTCGAAAGGTTAGTAGAGAACAACATTATTTTTGGCTTTGTAATTGTGTTCACATTAATACGGATTAGCTTGTTTTTTTTTACATGCGTTATTCTATTTATTTTTCGTTAAGTTCTTTCTCTGCCTGTAACACGCACAGGGGAAGGGCCCTCATACAACGGGGATTACAATGATTAAAGTAGTTGTGTGTATGTAATTGTATTTCGGTTATGTATCAATAAAGTGTTTTTGTTGTTGTTCGGTGAGAATATATACGCCGATTTCAATATTTTATATGATGTTACACATGGGATATTAAAGACACTATTTGGGTACTTGTTGTGTGGCAAGCTAGACTTATTAATTAAAGTGTGATTCTAATATTGTAAATCCTTTTTTATTTAACTTAATTGATTTACTTTGACATTTACTTCGGCAACGATTTCTTTTCTTTGAAATTGCTTCTGGTTGGTGTATCAGCACGAACCCGGTGCAACTTCCGTTGGAATAAATAAACGCCCCTGGATTAATAATTAATGTGTGATTTTTAGTCATTTAAAAATGATTTATATAGTCGAAAATTTTGGCGTCGTTGTCGGGATAGCGTGTGATCCAATCCAATTAGAAATTCTTTCTTAGAAGTGCAATTTCCATGTGTTTTCATAGAGTGTCTCCAACGACACAATTGGCAGAGACGTGTTAAGATGAGAAGTAAGAACCTACACAATGCTCTAACAAAATTGAGTGGGCTCACCGTGTCTTGCTAGGACACTTAGGAGGTTGAATTTCTAAGTATTTTTTCTTAGAGTGTACGCGGTGACACAATTGCCGACGGTAAGATGAGAAGTAAGAACACCGCACATCGCTCTAAAAAACTTGAGCGGGCTCACCAATGTCTTGCGGGACACTTAGGAGTTGAATTTTTGGTGTTCTTTTTAGGGTGCCTTCGGCTATACATTCGTTGGGAAGTAAGACAAGAGGTAAGAACCTATGCATCACTCTAAAAAACTTGGGCGGCCTCACTCTATAGAAATTGAAGCACTTGTACGATGAATTGATACACATAGGACCCATGTGTGCCGGTAAGACAACATCAACATATAAAAACACCCCCCGCTCTACTTACTACGGGAAAGACAAGTCGTAAGAAGGAGCAGCGTGTAGATTTAGGAAGTAAAACATTCTTTGGAGATCTTATTTCAAGGGCGAGAGAAAAGGAGCAGGTCCATGGCATACAGAGAAAATAGGAAGACGGGACCATAGAAATAGCCCCCGCCATATCAAGGTCACGGACCATCGATGTATTCCATGTCTAGACCTCACCATCCTTCAAATATCATATCCACTCTTGATATCAAAACTCTAGATTCAAAACAATAGTGGAAAATCATTGAACGAGTTTGAGAATTGAAGGACATGGAGAGACAGTGGGGAACATCGGGGACCTAAGAAACAACATTCATTTGATCATCAAATAGACGCTATTGTAGTGTTGTTAAACATTTGGTCCTAGAGTAGCTTGATCCCTCTATTTTTCAATCTCCAATACACTCGAGGTCGGTTCATCCCATCAAGAGAATTGGACATGGGAGACGAGAATATCAAGATAGACAACTCACCCATTTACTTTTCAATTCCCAATGGTAAGTAGCAGCAGAGATAGGGCTCCCTGTGAATAATATCTCTTTATCATCCCTACCATCCTTTCGGGGATGGGCTGTTGAAGATCCTAATACCTTTTGTTTGAATTTGATGTGTTGTGTAGAGGTTATGACTACGCTTTAGATGCCCAAAAGATGAAATTATTACTCTGCTACTGCGAAAGGAGAAGCATTAATATGGTTCGGGAGATTGGATGTTGGCATGATTTGAACCTAGAATGACATGAGAGAGGCCTTCCTCTTTAAAGTATCGGGACTATTTTGAACCGAGGATTTGGAGGACTAGATTTTCAAGATTGCACGGAAAGGAGAAGGAAAGCACGGAAGAATATCTAGAGTGATTTCACTAAAATTTACAAGGTCTAAGTTTAGTAATTTAGATCCAAAAATTCTAAAGCCAATATTCTAAAGAGGTTTAAGAGATGATTTTCTGAAGCATCTGAACATAATAGAAAAATGATACATATCACAAGAAAGTTTGATGAGATAATGAAGCTTTTCTGCGTATCTCAAGAGGATTGGTCGATGGGATAGTTTCATTTCGGGATCCCTTCATGGATATAGAAGTCCACAAGTGGAGGAGTAACTAGAGAAAATATCGGGAACTTATTTGAGGATTTTTAAAACCGACCTCCTTAGCACTCTCTTTTCCCCTGGTCACTCGATACACATTAAGAAAGAATAAGTAGAACTTTGAGTAACCTTAGCAATATTCTATCCACGATGCAAAAAGGAACATTTGGAAAAGATAATGTGGACTGAATAGTGTCATCCTGTGCAACATCTGTGAGTTTTTTTCACCTCTACGAATCGGTATCACGGGTTTCCCACGAGATTGAATGTGGTACTTCAAGAATCGAAAGGATGTTCAATCTTATTTTTTCATTGGATCAAAGAGACCATGGCAACATGACCTACGGGTATTCCTTCATATTTTTCCTCCTTTTTATCCTTGGAATAATATTTATAATCGACAATACCATGCTGTGAGTATCCTACTCCTTCTTCAACATAATTTATTTCACCATGGAACTTGACCATCTTATGTACCAATGCAATACCCTCCATCACAACCAAATCCTTGGGGAATTCGAACTAAGAGGCAATGGCCAAGGTCGATTACCACCTCCAATACCAATGAAACGAGTAGTAGTTACAAGCGCCTTCTATTCAAAATCCTACACCTTATATCCGACCCCAATTACATGCAACTAACCCCAATCCAAATAATAAGGCATCCCGGAGCATGGATGCTTCGGTTACCCTCCAAACTTTATCTTATTACTCCTATCGGACATAATGAGGTTCGACTTCGATCGGGGAAAGTAGTTAGATACGAACATACCCCCATTATTACCGAAGAAAGTGAATCACCCAAGGAAGGATATGGACGATTAAGGGCAAGTTTGTTACACATGTAACGAGGTTATACAACACTTGTTGTTACATACGTAATAACTTGACTCGGGAGGGCCTATTATTCCAACGGTAGCCAATCCGAGTAAGGTTGGTACATATGTGATAGGCGACTTAGCTTTTGGCATTCGGAACCCCCATATCCTCAACGATTAGCGGCGAGGTGATCTCTAGCTTTGAATCCAAATTCCTCAAGGAGATGCCAGTACATGTACGGATTCCGCTATTACAAGCCCTTAAAGAAGTCCCTATCAATGCTAAAACAATAAGAGATATATGTGTCAAAAGACCCTGGAAAACCTAAAGACCCTAATACTATCCATGTCATGGGAAAATTGTACGATCTTATGATTGATCATCCTTAGTTGATAAATATAATGACCTAGGGAGCCCTACGGTGACTTTCCATATTGAAAATATCTCATAACCAATGCTGATTGATACAGGGAAATTATTAATGTTATGACTAATGTTTTCTAAATACCTACACCTATAGTGCTTGAATTAATAGATAGGTCTGTGTCGAGCTCGAGGTGATCGAAGATGTGGTTATCACTATGTCTTCCTAGAATTATCTGGTTGACTTTCTCACTTTACAAACCAAATCCAACCTGGGGGGTCATCCTTTAATATTGGGAAGAGCGTGGCTAGCCATAACTGTAGGCACTTATATATCAAATGTAGGTCTGGATCTATGGTGATCTCATGGACGGACCACTCGGAGACACGAACCTTTATCTGCCAACAAAACCTCATATGGATTTGAGTAGTCCTTGGTGGGATGAATTTACCTCAGTCTGATTTTTCCCTACCTCTTCTCACATGTGGAAAAGCACAATAATTTAAGGATGAAACGAGAGGACAATATCATTAATGGTTTTATTAGTACTTTACTCCATGTGCCTCCATTAGAGATTTGGGAGAAGAAGGTGAGAAAGATGATGCAATTATTGAACACTTGAAAACAACTCCACTTACTATCGGCGGTCCGGGTTGAAAGCGAACCTAGAAAATGTTTAAACATCAATCCTAACTTTGAGAGTCTTTGAAAAAAAAAACATATTGTTGATACGAACATTACGAGAAATAAAGAAAGGAATTTTCATGGGACTATGCGATATGAAGAATCCATCCTAGCCTATGCACTACGCATTTACCTTAAAGAGGATTACCAAACCAATTAGACAACCTTAGCGCAAAATGAAGCCCACACTTAAGGAGATAGTGAAAGAAGAATTGTAGAAACTCCTAAATGCTAATTTTATCTACCCCATTTACGACGATCGGGTGGTGTCTACTATGTCATAGTTTCGATGAAGAATGGAAAATGGAGAGTCTCATTGACTATATGGAACTTAACAAGGCCACTCAAAGGGACCATTTTCCTTTACCATTAATTGATCGAGGTCTTGGACACTCTTTTTGGAAAAAAATTCTTTTCATTTATAGATGGTTTTAGTAGCTATAATCAAATACATATTGCCCCAGACGAAGACAAGACAACCTTTACTTGTCCATGGGGTACTTTTGCATACCATGAGTCCTTCCCTTTGGCCTTTGTAATGCACCAACAACCCTTCAAAGGGAAATATTGGGTATTTTTTACGATCTTTTTTGAATGTAAATGTGATATTTATGAATGATTTTACACCCTATGGGGATGCCTTTGGAAAACATTAGCTAACTTGGAAAAAGTACTAGAACACTATGAACAAACTAATATTTCTCTAAGCACGGAGAAATACCACATGATGATGACTGGGGAATTGTGTTGGGACCTTTCATTTGTTACGAGATGGAATCAAGGTAGATCTTGAAAAAATTGAGGTAATCTCGAAATCTCGACCCCTAAGACCAAAGAGGTATGTGGATTTTACGGGACATGTAGGATACTATAGGAGATTTATAGAGATTTTTTAAAGATTACCATCTCCTCTATTTTCATTTCTTATGAAAGATGCGAAATTTGTGTGGACGGGGAATTTTGAGCAAGCCTTTTTAAAATTGAAGAGCGTGTAAAAAAATCACTTATTTTATGGTCCAAGTAGAATTGTCATTTCATATTTCTATAGATGCATCTAACATGGCGCGAGGTCTGTTTTTCGATAGATAAGGAGAAGAAAGCCTTATGCCATTTATTACATCGGCAAGAAATTGACTCCAACAAAACTCAACTACATTGTTGCGAGAGGAATTCCTAGTATTAGTGCATGTTGTCAACAAATTATGGCACTACATCACTAGGTATCAAGTATTTGTACACACACTAACTATCTTGATTCGATTTTTTAATGGTGAAGCACATTACTAATGGTATAGTTACACGATGGTTTTTTTTGTTACAAGAGAATTTGATATTACTATTTTAGATAAACCCATTAAAGATAATGTGGTTGTTGATTTCCTTTCTAGATTAACTATAAGTGATGATTTCATTCCCTTTAAAGGATTCTTTTCCAAATGAGTATATTTTTTCCATCCCTACTCAGCTCACCATGATATCCGGATATAGCCAATTACCTTGCTACAAGAAAATTCTACACCAATTGTCTTCAAGGAAGAAGGAGGATTATGCAACAAAGTGCTACCTACTCCTGGATAGAAGGCAATATTTATCACAAGGGAAGGATTTTCAAATTAGGCAATATGTTAGATAAGATGAGGTATTTGAGATCTTGAAGGCTTGTCATGAGGAACCTTGTGGAGGACACTTTTACGACAAGAGGATAGGACATAAATTACTCTCCAAGCTGGGTACATACTTGGCCAACTATATTTCCAAGATTCCAAGAAGTTTGTGAAAGGATGTGATAGCTACCAAAGGACGGGACAACCTGCGAAATCGGATGACATGTCATTACAACATCAAATAGTAATAGAACCATTTGAGAAATAGAGTTTGTAGACTTTGTGGGGCCAATTAATCCTTCATCACGGCAAAAGGCATAAATATTGGTATTTACTAATTATGTCACAAAATGGGTCAAACCAAATGCACTAACTAGAGCAACGGAAGCGAGGGCTTTTCGAGACTTCTGTTTCAAGATATTTTGTTCACTTTGGGATACCTAGAAGAGAGATAGTGACATATGGGGACCCTCATTTCACATCTCATTTGATCAAGAAGTTGGTTGAAAAATATGGAATTCATCATAGAACCACTACACCATATCACCCACAAGAAAATGCTCAAGTAGAAAGCACCAATAAAGTCATTGAGGGAATATTAACAAAGACGATAACCCGGCCAATGAAAAGTAAGTAGAGAAACTCGGAGGTACTATGGGTTTACGGGACAAAATGGAGGAATACTATAGGATTCTCACCATATGAAGCTAAGTGTATGGTAAGAATCCCTTATTCCCCATAGAATTTAAAATAAATACATTAAGAACAACATTATAGGTCGATTTGGATTTGAGTACTTACAAACTCAAAGGCGAACTAGCTCGATGAGTTGGAAGAGAAATGGTTGGTTGCCATTCAACGGACAAAATTGATTCGGCGGCAAAGTGCCATTTGGCATGATGGGTTTATTAAGAAGAAAAAATTCCCGAGGAAAAGAGATTGGGATCTTTTGTAAAATTCAAGATTCAAATATTTCAAAACCAAACTCTTCCTTTATATGGCTAGGTCCTTACAATGTGGATACATTATTTGACAATGGGGCCACATGCAAATTGGTCACCATTGACAATGCTAAGATATCGTTACTAGTTAATGGGCACCATCTAAGGCTATATCATCAACACGATTCAAGGAATCATTTGTCGACATTGTCGCGGACTGCGATATTCATGTTACGATAGCGGGGAACATTCTCTTGTACGGCCTTAAAAATTAAAATTCCAATAAGTACGACGGTTGAAAACCACCTTTGTGGCGAACATTTTTGTTAAAAAACAAAATGTAAAAAAAAATAATAACAAAATAAATAAAAAACAAAAATAAATCTAGCGCGAGAACTCCTTTCGGCGCGGTTAGACGGTCGATATCCCGGCTAAAAACCACTCTGGTGGCGGTTGTTACACCTATGTTTTTTCTTCTGAAATAACATCTCCCCTTTACGATCTATTTTATAGGATGATGGTATTGATGTAATTTCCTTTCGATTTTCAATCTCTCTGATTATTATGTTTTTACGAGAATAATCTAAGGGTTGTCTTGGTCATTACACATGTAATAGCGGAAGTAACCCGCAATGCGTTTTTTATGATTCATTCCATAAACGGTAATAACCATTCTAGCCAAACGCAACAACACGAGTCTTGCAATCGGGATGCCGCCAATCCAAGTCTCCCTCCACGTCACCTCAAATATGTCATTAAAAAGGTAAACATTGTCATTGATGATTTGGTGATTAATTGGCAAAGTAATGATACTCTGATGGTCATGGGCGATCGTCACCATTAAGGCGAGAAGAGGGGATATTTCTTGAAATCATTGCAAAAATTTTGTAATCATAAATATCTATCAAATTCGCATGCACCTAATCAATAATAGAATTGCGCATTGATGACGAATCCGGTTGGAAAAGGCGTGTCTACAAAATCCCATTACTTTCCATAATGAGCCATTTATGAATATTAGTGTGAGGTATGATTCGGTAAATCCATAAATTTGTCACCTCCCATCAACCTCCTTGGCAAAACTTTGTATCCTCATTGTAAACTCGTCGATTGGGATAAGTAGAGATGCCAAGAAGCGACAAATTCGGAGACACAATGATGTTATAGTGGGGTTGAACGAGAAGAAGCGAATTCGAAACATCATGATATTACGGTGGGGTTGAATAGCAAGAAGAAAATCTAGAAAAAAACAATAGAGATGGGTGGAAGCGACGAGTCGAGGCACAAACCGGATTATATGGATGCCCTATAGAATTTTCTAGAAAACTGCCATATATTCGGATATGTTGGATGGATTGAGTTTTTCCGAAGCTTGAAGGCTCGGACGACATGGTGGCAATTGAATTTCCTCGAGAACTTGAACAATAATCAAACTTGGAGTAAAGGGTGTGCAAGTGGATGTGACTAAAAAGGTAATTTCTGGGTAACTTCATTGCCGAGTGGAGGGCGAAGGTGATTTAATAGAAAAATCAACGACCCCTCCTTGAAAGAGAACTTCTAGTAGGGTAAGAAAAACTAGAGAAGAAAGGAAGAGGAATAGGCAAGTTGTCCTTCTTCATCCTTGGAAAGATGTTTCCCTGGGCTTAATTAAATATATCACTTGTGAAGGAAGGTCCACGATAGTTTTCAACTATCACTTTCCTACAGCAATCACACAATGGCACAAACAATGAATTAATCTTCCATTCGCTTATTTGTTAGGGAATATCGAAGCATATGGCGGAAGCGATGAAATAGGAGCACGCCGAGGAGGTATGTGTGACTAATCAAAAAATCATTAAGCTAATGCGATTACGGATGCCCTAGGCCAACAAGGAAAACCTTGAGGAATAATTCAAAAGAAAGAGGCCGAGGGACAAGCTAGGGGAAACATACACGACTTCGGGAGGAAATCGAGAGGCGGTGGAAACGGACTCAGCTTTGCTAGAGTTAGGATTGGAAAAAGCCTATTGATGAACCAATTCGGGATAGAAGGAAAAACAAAGAGTGAAAGTCATCATACTGTGAGAACCTTTGAATACGGTTGAAAATCAAATTGAAGGATAATTTTAGAAGAACAAGGAAACCTCCTCATTAGGTAAGGATGAAACCAATGCGCTCTTTTAGAACTAGAAAATTTAAGAAAGGAGAATGAAGAATTAAAGTGGAAATTATACGAAGTAAATCCGATGTCGGTATGCATGCCATGTTTTCCAAGAATTAACGACAACAAGATACAAGATGCAGCCAGAAAATATCAATCCAATGGAAATAGAAAACGAACGAGCGGAGGCTATTACACAAGAACCTGCTTTGATGATACTCTTGTTACACAAGAACCAACGGTTAAAGCGAGCCTCGTATAATAATTGACCTAGAAACCGACCAACAAGAACCTATAGAGGCCACTCTAGGTGGAAACAAAGGGTTTGACACACAAGAATCCACGAGGAGGTTGTTGTTGCACGAGAACCGGTAAACGAGAGGTGGAACAACCCCATGTAGTAGAGGATGGTACACCCATTTTTGATGAAGATGCGAGATGTAGGGAGAACACGAAGTGCCATTTCAAGATGGAGTTATGAGAAAATGTTGCTAATTTTTGAGTTACAAAAGTGGAAACGGGAAGCAATCTCCCGCCCGGGAGGACGATTTTGCTAAAGGAAAATAAGAGAGAAATAGACACTTTGCATGAAAAATGGATGAAAACGAATTGAAGAAAGGATGGGAGAATTACAAGAAGAAAGAAAGCTGCGAAAAAAATAGGAAGAACGAGTTGTTGTTGTTACGGCGGTAGGTTCGGAACCTCACCTTAGACAAACGAAAAAATTCATGACCTCACCCTCGGCACCTGGCAGGTTGTAGGCAACCTTCTCAATCCTATCCTATTTTTTTGTGGGAACATTACTTCTTGTTTCAATTGAAAACCATTATGGAGGATATACCTTATTTATGTTCTTCCACTTGTATATTTCTAGATGTTTTCCATGTCTCCAATTGGAGTAAGAAAATTTTGTTGTGTGAGTTATTCTTACAAAATATTATTTTTGAACATGTGATTATCAGGATGGTTGTGACGAGTTCTCCTATATGGGAGATCTTCAATTGAGGGCTTTTGTGTACTTCATGAAGAATCATATTGAATGGCATCTAGGCATTAAATCTATGGAGACTATTGAGAAGACGACATTGTGGGTTTGGGAAGAACCAAGGCAGACTCTTTTGAGTTGAGACGAGAATTCGGGAGAATGTTTGAGTACCCAGAAGTTAAAAAAGAACCTATTGCGACTCATAGAAGAAGAATTGTGAACTTACGCACTCAATCAATTCTCAATGATGAAGATCCGAGCTTTGACAAGGTGCTTGAAACGGACGGAAACTGACAATGTTGAGCTATTGAAGGGGATCCATTCTCATTCTAGAATTAAGTTTGTGGTGGCTATTACACATGTACCATCTTATGCAAATATTTTACAATTCCTTGGTGCTTTGTGGTTGGGATTGAGATTCAAGCTTCCTTTGATATATGGATGCCAATTAAGGATTATTAGATCAATTATGCATTGAGTAAGTATGAGTCGATCCTAGGTATGGCGGTTGACATCCAATCGAGGATACGGGGTACGTAGACGAAGATACATGCGAGGGTGCTTATGATCTCACCGACCTGAACCAAAGATATTCCTATGAGAGATGAGTTTGCATGAGGACATGCAAGTATTTTAGTGGGGGAGATGTTGGGTAATAGTTTTGTACACTTTTCCTACCTTTTTTTTCCCTATTTTACCTCTTAATTATAACCAATGGGAGTATCTTTGCCTCTTTCTCCTACCTTTATACCCTAACTTGTGTTGTTTCACCTTATTTTTTTATTACTTTTTTCAATTGACCAATTATTATGATAAATCATACATTTTTATGACTAATTGATGGTGAACGTTTGGAGAAGATCGATGGTCTTTGTGTTGTATTTTGAGATGTCATTTATAGATGAAATATCCGAAGGCACGAAGTTCACAAAAGTAGTTAGAGGGTCTTATTACGGCAAAGCGATCTTATTACGAACTGCTAGCAAAATGTTATTCTTTGCTATTACAAGACTCGTTGGTGAATTGTTGATACGATTTAATATAGTTATTTAGTCCTGTCAACACTTGTTGTTGATTTGTCCTCGGATGTTACACTAAAGCTTTGTGATTCTATTACGATAGTTGTAGAAGTTGTTTAGCATTGTATTTTTGGGATAATAGCCCAAGGCGAGTTTTGATTGTAATATTTTATTTTCACAATCGAAGGAAGTGGTTATAACTATATGTGTTCTATTTTGATCAGCATGAGAATCATAACATTCTCATGGTGATCTATCCTAATTTTCTAATGTAACCACCATATAGGTCTCGGCCCTAGAGGTCGAAAGGTTAGTGGAGAAAAAAATTATTTTGGCCTCACCGTAATTGTGTTGATTAATAAATATTATCTTTTTATTGTTTTTATGTGTTATTCTATTTAGTTTTCATTAATTTCTTTCTCTACATAGCCTTGCTAGGGGAGGAAGGGACCTCCTTCTTAGCGAGGATTGCGATGTTAAACTAGTTGTGTGTATGTAATTGTATTTTAGTTTATGTATCAGTAGGGTGTTATTGCTACGGTTCGGCTAAGAATATATTCGCTTCGATTTCAATATTTTATATTCTATTACACATGTGATATTAGAGACACCGGTACGGGTACTTGTTTGTGGCGAGCTGCTTGAATTAATTGAAGTTTCCGGCATTTTACTTCCAACATTATTAAAGTGATTATTAAAGTGATTTACTTCCATCATTTACTTCAACAACGATTTCTTTTCTCTGAAATTGCTTACGGTTGGTGTATCGACACAAATAGTGCAAGCATCATTGGAATAAATAGACGTCCATGGATTGATCATTAATGTGTGTTGTTTAGTCATTTAACAATGATTTATATAGTCCAAAAAATTCACTTCATCATCATTTAGTGTCATTCTTTTGAAAACGAGAAGAAAAACAACCTTTTACTTGCTCATACAAAATGCGAAAATAATAGCTACTTTTCTTAAAAGGGTAGCTATATATGAAAATACGTATAAGCCAAAAATGACACGATTCTTGATTTTTTCATGGTTTTGTACATTAAATCATTAGAGATCTAGTATAGAAGACAAAATCCTAACAAATTCTGCCTTGGTGACCCTCTTGTTTGGATTTCTTTTACGTACTTCATTTTTTTGTTGAATCTTCTTCCTTGGTTCATTCTACTGGGCTATCATCTATGTTTATTATTTCGTCACAGGAGTAGGGTTGTCCATGAGTTTTATTTCTAGTTTGAGCTTGTTCTTTGGTCTCGTGTGAGGCCTTTGAATGTATGAATTTGGAATGTATAAAAGCCTCTTTCACCCATGTATAAATTTGCTTGGTAGCCTTATTCAAACTCGACTCCTTTGAACATTGTTTCTCTATTATCCTCCTGAAAAGTTAAATATGTGTGGATTATAGATTTCTTCATCACTTTGGCTAAAGAACAAATAGGTTCTTCTATTTTAATGTTCTGCGAAACTTTTTTTCCCCTTTTTGAATGATGAAAATACTTGTGCAAGTGTAAGCTCCTTTGGTGTTGGAGTAGCATTGTTTTCTTGATTCTCCTGTCTAGCCTCTAGAATAGGGCTTGGTGTAAATATTTCGGGGCTGACTTCCAATGAAGGTAACTCTATCATAATATTTATTTTTTTCTCTCGCGGTTACCCCTTGAAGAGGAAGCTACCTCTTCCTCTCTCTTGGACATTGTATTTTTGTTAGGAAAGGTAGCTTTTTGTTTCGGTTTGCTCGCATGCTCCTGCTGAAAGACCACAAGGTATGTGGCTCCTTAGGTGATATTCTAGCATAAATTTTCCTGGTTGGTTCCACTATAGGTATAGGAATGATGGTTGGTGTAGGAGTGGTGGTTTGAAGTCTAGCTCTCCTTGCTACGTTCCTTGTTTGTATGCTAAATGATGTATAAGATGGACCAACTTGTGAAGGGTAAATGTAGGTGTAGGGCTTGACTTTTACTCTTGTTTATTTAGCCTTCTTGGCCTTCCTACCCTTCTCCTTTGATTGTCTTTTGCTAAATCCCTCATTTTCTAAAATGATTTCCCATGTGGTTATTTTCTTTCTCGGATGATAAACCACGATATTTTTGATTAAACCTCTTGTCATAGATATTACGAACATAATAGTCTTGGGTTATCTATATTTTTAGGGACATTGAAAACCAAATTTATGAAGGAAAAATGGTATATTCAAAGCTTTAGAGCCTAATGTGTGAGCTAGAAACATCATCGGTATTTATGCACGGTAAAAAACCTACGGAAGTCACAAGCTATATAACAACGCACAATAGTAATTATTTCTTGCCACTCGGGCCTAAAATATGAAATATGAATAGTAGGTCCAACCAATATTTTCATGTTTAGGATTTAAATATGCATTTGAATAAGCTTTAAGAATATTTTTTTTTCTTTTCCAAGACTCGGAGGTAGATGATGTTTGAGTTTCCTGCAGTGATAGTCTCTATGATCTTGAAGGTCTAAGACCCGAATTGACTTGTTCTACATTGAATGTCTCGGCAAATTCCTAAGCCACTACCAAATTTTCACCTAAAATCTTCTTTAAAAATTGATCTTTTCATACTGCTTCTTGGGTACGAGGCTTAACACGATAATTGACAAACGGGCATTGGTCGAGTTCTAAACATTTCACCTTACCACCCTTGCGTATTGTTAATAGTAACCTAACCACAAATGCACACTTGTAAGATAAGGAAGAACAACCCTCCACGAAGCCCCTAGCTGGCATGCAAGGTAATAAACTATTTTTCCGAGATAACAACAATTTTTTGTAGCATTCACAAGGGTAAAAACGGTTGGTGCCTTTCTGCATGCCCTAAATTACGATTGAGAGGGAATGACACAAAAGAAAAATGATTTAAATTTGTTGCCAAATCATCCTTGAACCTTTCACTCCATCACCTTATTTACTAATGAATGCTCGTACTTCAACTTTAACACATTTCACTTTAATGAGTAGAAATATATTTGACTAGTCTTAGTAAATAAAATAACCAATGTTCGTTTGATGAATCCTCCGATCAAAAATAGAAACCTTTAAATTGAGTAACACCTCTTGTTTTAACAAACCTTCAATATTCAAAGAGTGATGATTTTTTTCACACAGGTAATGCCTCTTTTATTTCCTTGCACAAATTTTGTAGGTAATAGCTATTTTTTTGAAAAAGCTGAGTTATTCCCCTATTTCTTGTAAAACGAGACCTTCGAAGAAAATAACTACCTCTCTAGGAAAAGTAGCTATTCTAGTGTTGTTCCTAACATAGCTGATGATTCTAGTTTTCTTTATCCTTGGATAGAAATATCATTGTGAATTAATAATACTTCTCAAGATAAACTTTGTGACCTTAACTACTCAAAGCGGTTAAAGACTTATTAAAATAAAACTTACCTTAAGAATTCTATGACACAAAAAAACTATTGGACTCAAAATTATTTTGGATTTTGGTTAAAAAATGATAAAATACTAATACATTTAAACCCTCCAAGGCTCTCCACCATAGGTTAGGAGACAAGAGAGGATCAAAGACATAACTTACAATTATGACAAAATTTTGAAATTTTTTGAAAATTGCGGTGCCTAACATGACACACAATATTTTAATAGCCCAAACATAGTCAAGTCATCAAAATACAACTCTAAGAATTTGTGCATGAATTATTTGACCACAAAAACTAATACGTGCGAGAAGATAGTAGGTTCATTATTTAATCAAAAAGGCATGACTATGTATTGGAAAGACACACGTACGGTGAAAAGGTGGTCTTGCTTTGTCTTCTAACACAATTATGATCTCGAAGATACCCTTAAAATCCATCGAGAAAAAAGAATAAGCCTCTTGTCCTCCCACATTATGTAAGATCTCATATAAAAATGGAGTAGGGAAGGGGTCATGCACACATGCATCATTCATCTTGCGTAGATCTACACAAATCCTTATTTTTTCCTTGAGTCTTATTTTCTTGAAAAACCATGGGGCTCACCCGGTTAAGTGCCTCCATAGGCTCGATGATTCCTTGATGACCACCATATTCTATAGTTCCTCTTTCACTTTATGCTTATACTTAGGATTTAATAGGTATGTTTGTTTCTTTTCAAGGTGCTTCGGGTTTTCGAGAGAGATCTTCATAACACCCAAATCTCCTACAATTCCTTTAAGCTCGAGAGAACTTCATGGGAAAAAGGTCTTGATATTCTTTCAACGGCTCTGACCTTTCCCCGCGTATTGTCATAATCCAAATAATATCCTATTTTGGCCAACTTGGGCTATTATTTTGTTCCAATGTTGAATTTATTTAGCCGAAGCTAGTTACATCCACCATTCCCAATAAGGGCCACGATACTACGCGTTCCCCCTCGACTCAAGGATGTTGATATTTCTTGGATATTCCTCATTCTCTTCTCTTGACAAGTTCGTGCAATTAATGATATCTTTCCTCTTATTACTTCCCATGTTAGTGAAACACATTATATTTGAGAGCTAGGACTCATCAAAGACAAGTGCTTCTATATCCTCCGGGGCTTTTGTCAATCCCTGCGATCCCCCAACCGAGCCAAAGGTTGATAGAAAATTGTCGTTCATTGTAATCAATGGTGAGTACCTTAGGTAAACTCCATTTCCAAATACCATGTAGTAGGTATTGGTCCCAATGAATGGAAAAAATACGAGCCCATTTGTTCCGGAGTCTTCTCATTCCAAATGTCCATCCACATGGCCGGGTGTTTGCACGGATCACCATGCCCATAGAAAAAAAATACGGTAGTGAGGTAGTGGGGAGCACTCGAAGAGAAACCTCATCATCTTGTTACATTCCTCCGGTCCTTAAATATTCCTTGATATTTATCCCACCAATGTCTTTGGATTTGCGTGCATGGCTAGATCAAGTGCCCAAAACCTTTTTCTTCTAGGACAACCTTTTTCCAATTTTCAAAAAAAAAATACAATACTATCAAAACCATCAAAATAGGAATTAATTCTCTTACCTGCAGGAGATGCATTGGAAATTTTAGTGATATTCAAAATGTGTAGTACATAAACATCATGCAACCGATTATTGCTAGTTCTCCATTTCTCCATTAGATCTAAGATACATGAGCTATGAGTTTCCCAATTTAGCATTCCACTAGTCTTAGAGTTGATCAATATTCATCCTTCATAGTCACCTTGTAGATGATATGGTCCATATAATCTCCTTCACACCTTTAGTTCTTGTATATATTTCTCCCTTGTTGGATCCCGGAGGGTACTATTACTCACGTACCATAATTTTAAAATATCATGCTTCTACGTTTCAAGTTGATGATATCTCCCATATCAATGGCCCAATCCGCCCCTAGTAGTGCATGGTAAGGGTACGCATCATCCACGATTTGTATTACTTGAAAATGCGCACGTACCTTTACTCCCACTTGATGTCTACTAGAACTGTGGGAGCCTTCCAAGTGGAATGATCTTCTGCGATTAGCCATGTACAACCCCGAATGGTGGACCACTCGGCATTGCTTCACCTATATTTTGCTAGGTACGCAGGTAGAATTTTTTTTAGATCCCAGTCGAATATGACCTAATCCATCTCAAAATCTCCCGATTTGAGCGGTCATGTGCACCTCACGACCCGGTTCTCTTCTTGTTCCTTTAAATCTTGTTCACAACCTTACTCTTAGTTTGAGGAAACTCCTTGTCTACGCACCTATCTATTAGGGCCTGGAGATTTTCTACTTTCTTATTGCGCAATAACTTAATGTAGGCTTGTAGGAAGGTTTGAATTCATCATAAATCTTTGCTTCCATGATTGACTTGGATGTGGATGCGCCTACGGTAGCAAAATCCTTCTGGATTTCAATAAACTCTCCTTTTCCTTATGTGGGTTGAGTCACTCCTTCTTTTTAGGAGTCTTCACGATCAATAGCTCTGCATCGGCCTTCTTTCCCTCATTTCTTCGGTGGTAGCACCACTTTGTGTAATTATGTTTACACTTGGATCATCATCATGTGGATCAGCTTTAAGAATTTGTATGTTACGCATGGGTGTACGATGTTGTTTTTCCTTCATTATAGAAATTAAGAAATGACAATATTCGACTAACATTATCGAATTTTCTATAATATACGCAAAATTTTCGTGAAGGGTTCGGGTAATTGTGCGCATAGTGTCCGGCCTCTCCATAGTTATAGAAAATTAATTGTCCTCTTCCACGACCTACGCCTCCACCTCTCATTCCTCCCATTCCTCTTGCTATACATCCTCCATGCCCATGTAGGGAGATGCGGGCATGATGGGTCGGCACCCCGCCTATAGATTTTGGTATCCATCATTAGCTTAGATGTGTGGCGATTGGTGCACGTCGTGTCCGTAGAAGAACAAAACCTACACCATTGTTGCTTCATTTCTAGCACATAACTTCCTAATTGATGTCAATGGTTTATGTCATGCCTTCCCGGCTACCTTATAGTCGGCGCACAACGGTTAGGCGGTACCACTCGGCCTGCGGCATCCACAGGGCACAATGGATTTGGCCCTCCCGCTTGCATAATATTGAAACAAGGTACTGGTCTTTCATGTGGCTAAAACCATCGTACCGTATACATCATACATGTGCGGAAACTTCCTTTGCTGTCATTATGTAGGTTTTGGATCTCCATGAGCATTGCATCCAAGTTATTTGGATTTGCGATGTTCCAAATTGGTTATGAGCTCTGGGCGCAACTTAGATTTCATAACGACTTGAATGTCTTAGGCTTGAGTCGATCTTCTACTAGTTCATGAGCTAGTGCGGATGTGGTAAGAGAGATTTACAATAAACCATTACTTATCCTCTTTATCTTCATGGCTAAATCCTCCCTCGGTGAGTGCACTTCGGTCGTTGATCGGCCTCCCAAATGATTCATTTGGCTCTTGTTTGATATATTTCAATTCCGTCGCACCTTTGTGAGTAGGACTTTCGCTTTCTAAATTTTTCTTCAAAGCATGCTTGATCTCATCAAAAATAGGATTAGCATGCGTCCGGATATCCAATAATCCGAGTCCGGCGCATGACCTTCAAACTCCATAGCTAGATGCTCTCTCTTCACAACATCGGTGTTAACATTGCGTAGTCCATATTGCATTGGCAACAAACCAAAACATATCCATGTCCTCATCTCACACCCTTGAAGGTGGGTAGCTTCATATGCGCAACCATATCTCCTTTTGGTGGCGGTGGTGGTGGGGTAGGAGATGTCTTACCACTTTAATGCGAGTTCATTTGTGGAGTAGTAGGATGGATACCTGCGGTGCATGTGGCCTCTTAGCTTGCTATATCGATGTCGGAGTGAGTTTCTCGGAAGCTTGTATGTAGGCACTATCCTCTCTAATTAACACGACAATACTTTTTGTTGTGCATGGTGCTTTCTATATTATTTAGGGCCATTAACTCGGTGTGGTACAAAAAACACCCTTTTCACACAATAGCATCTTAATAAAAAAAGGAAGAGAGTGTATGAATTTACCTCTTAGTCCTTGAAGAACCTCCTTTTAGCTTGAGAATATGACATAAAATGATATGTTGCAAACATTGTTACAAACCCACCCAAAATGTTGTCAACCTAATGATTTACAATGCGGGTAATGGAGCTATCACAATACTGTTCTAAGCTTGTTGGATCAAATTAGGTGTCCATTGAGTGATCTTATCATCCTTCCAGTGGGTTTGGAACTCGGCTAATATGTATAACCACTCTTGTAATTCTTGTGCAAAGGTCACAAAGAAAATATCGTGAACCTCTTTGAAAAGATGCTTACGTTTCCAATTTCGGAAGACAACTTCTTACTTTTATTTTCCTTGAGTAAAATTATTGAATTTTCATCTCAAACCACTCTTCTAACTCGGGCTTTGATGGCCGCAACATCACCCAATATCTCTCTCAAAATGATCTCGGTCCCGGCAATGGAACAATTTGTTGTATTGAGGGTCTTGACCCGGGTTCATAGTTAAGCTTAACCAACGAAGCCACTCTTGCTACTTTGGCCCTTTCGGCGGTGACCTACTTGCGTAGGTCAAAGTCTCACCTGGTAGTATGGGGGGGGTGCGCTGGAGACCGGGTTTCTACACCCTTAGAGAGAATTAAATGATGTGGGTGTCTTTAGATCTATACTACTAACGGATAACCCTTCGCAACAAAAACCTAACCGAAACCCTAGCAAGGTAGATCTAGGTTAATTTATGCATGCTATCTTGTGCATGCACATATATAAGACTTCCCTATCCCTTCAACACTTTTAGTAACGTGACATTCGAGTCTTACAATAATAGATATACGCATTCAAGGTCGTATAGGAAAAGAAAATCATGTATACAGCCCAAGTGAAACACAAACAATATACTTGATGTAGTAAACGAGAATTAATAAACAAAAATAGATCATAAAGAGAAACATTGATGCATTTTATAATCATAATTATCCTATAAAAATTCTTTATTCATTCATAGTTCGTAATCTCCTTACGATTTTAGTTCCACCCACACACACAAACGGGGGTTCGCACACAATAGGACTAAGGTCTCCACGCACATAGCCGGTAGGAGCCTTCTATACCTAGAAAAATTTGCTTCATAACGCTCGGAAACATCATAATCTTATCAAAAATTACTTAGAAGTGTCCCATCCAACTCAATCTAGACTTCTATTTATATCTTTATCCTACACTCATATAAGGCAAACAAAGCATGGTTTTACGACCCCTAGTTCTACCTTTTGCTCATTACAACTCATGAAGGGGCTTTGAATGGCGAACCCCTTGAGCTATGCATTTCTTAGTGTGCATGACTCAAAAATACAAAAATATTATATTTTTATCAAAATTTTCGGTCTTTTGAGGGACCTCGCTCCAACGATAATTTATTATCCTTAGTAGCTTGCTTGAGGGACATTTGTTTTTATGGTTGTAGCCATAAAAATACCAGAGTATCCTAGATCAAAGTTTCTCTCATTGTGATGTTGATATGTTGTTGTTTCATTCAATTTTGTGCCAAATTTAGGTTATCCTTTAAGAGTTGGAGAACTTGTTGTTGATGATCGATGTGATCTTCCACTACTTGAACCTTAGAATTTACTCTTAAATATTATGTGATGGGTGGTGGATGATATCCATAAAGTTCCATAAATGGGGTCATTTTTGCTGTAGTATGAAAGGATGTATACCACAATTTAGCCAAAAGTATGTGAACCATTGTGTTTTTTTATCGGACACAAAAACATGAAGATATCCTTCCAAACATTTTTTCACTATCTCGAGTTTTCCCATCGGATTGAGGATGATAAGATGAGCTATGAGCTATTTGAGTACCCAAACAAGAAAATAATTCCGTCCAAAAATTTATAGTGAAAATTAGATCTTTGCTTAAACACCACAATAATATTTGGGTTTCCATGTAGCTTTTGAATTTTTTCCATAAATGTAGTAGAAAATGTACTTTCTTTAAATGTATGAGATAATGCACAAAATTGTGCATACATGGTAAGTCTATCAACTACCACCATGATGACACTCTTTCCTTCGGACTTAGGTAAACCCATGATGAAATCCATTGAAACCTCCTCCCAACGTTTGACTTGGAATGGATAAAATTTGTAGTAGAATCGAGGTCTTAATTGTTTCAAATTTGTTTTGTTGGCAAACTAAACATTCCACCAAAAAATTTTGAATATCATATTTAATACCATCCCAAAAAATCTTTCTTCACCATATGGTAAGTTTTTAAAATCTGAGTGTACTCCTAAGGGAGAGGTGTTCAATTCCAAAATAATATTTTTTTTAGTTGGGAATTATTTCAAAGATATAGGCGATCTTTGTACCATAAGAATCAATTTTCCGGCTAAATGTATCGGATGTAACGGGATCTTCTGCCAACTTTTGAATTCTTGTCTGGCACTTCTTCATCATTCTTCCATTCCTCCCTTCCTTTGGTTATCCAATACGGTTGAATAATAGAAATGGCACAAAAAAATGCTTCAACCTACTCATCCTTTCTCGAGAGTGCATGCAACAACATTTATCTTCCCTTTTTTGTAGATGATTTGAAAGCCATAACCCAACATATTTGTGACCCATTTTCTACTCTGATGAAGATACTCTTTGTTCCAAAAATTATTTAAAGACTATCATGATCAGTTTTTTACCTTGAAGTTTCTTCCCATTAGGAAGGTTGCCATTTTCTTTAGTGCATGTAGTATTTCCAACATTTTCTTCTCAAAAATATCTTTATGTAAATACTTTCCTTTGATTGGATGACTTTAAAAATTAATGGGTCTTCCTTCTTGCATCAAAAAAACAAGGATTCCATTTCCTCGGGGATCACATTCAACAATAAGTTTTGTAAAATGCAGGTAGATAAGACCGATCTTAGGGACATTGCCTCTTTAAGATGTTAAAAGGCCTTAGCGAGTCACTTCGGGAGTCCATGAAAATGAATATTTATTCAATAATGTTGTTATAGGTGCTGCTATTTTCCCATATTTCTTAACAAACTTGAAATAATACCACTGTTAACATGATAAATCCTCGAAACTTCTTTATGGTTGTGGGGACTTCCCCTTCCTTATTAGCTTTTAATTTTGTTGAGGTCTGCCTTAACACTCTCTTGAGATACAATATGACCGAGTCATTCCACCTCTTGTACTCTAAAGAAACATTTGGATGTTTTTTTGCATATAATTGTTTCTCCTCCAATAGTTTGAGCACCCTATCAACATGTTGAGCATGATCCTTCCAAGACTGTATTGTAGATTAGTATATCAAAAAATACTAGCACAAAGTTTCTAAGGAAGGTTTTGAAAATGGAATTCATCAACCCTTGAAATGTAGAAGGTGCATTGGTAAGGCCAAAGAGCATGACCAAAATTCATAATGAACCTCATAAAGTTAGAAATTTTGTTTTCAAAATATCTTTCGTCTTCATTCTAATTTGGTGATATCTAGAGCAAATATCGAGCTTGGTAAAATAAATTGCTCCGGGTATTCATCAATAATTCATCAATCACGGAAATGGGAAATCTATATTTAATAGTGAGCTTATTGAGATTCCTATAATCCTGACATATGGACCATGATTCATCCTTCTTATTCTTTCAATACTATTGAAGCGGAGAGAGAAATTTGACTAGGTTGAATTATACCGACCTCTAACATTTATGACATATGTTCGATTTCGCTCTTTTTGGACATAATGATATTAGTAGAGCCTAATGTTTGAGGAACACTTAAAGGAATAAAATGAATAGCATGATCATGATCATGATTGTGAATAGGTGGAAGTCCTTTGGGGAGTTTCAAACACCTTGGAATGATTTTCCAAGACTTTTACTGGAGAAATAGACAATTTTGATGTTGGAACTTCTAGTGAGAATAATTGTTCAATTACGCCTCATTTTTATTTCTTAAGAAGCTTTACGATGACATTAGAGCTTATTATCTTTCCCGACTTCCTTTCAATACCCCATAATTCAACTTCCTTTCCTTCTTAAAAAAATTTCAAGAAAATTTCTTGAAAATTAAAAGCTTCCCCTACGAATCCTGAAATATTGTAACCATTGTACTCCTATTACAACAATAGCACCTCCAATTGGAATGGAAAGAATTTTACTATTCAGTACATATTCCCCCATGGTTAGCTTTATATTATGGCATTTTCTAGAGAAATTTATAGTTCATCCATTTGCAGCCATAACTTGACACTGCGGTGTTGGGTATAGGAAGCAATTCAATTCCTTGACTACCTTACAATGAATAAAATTATGGGTACTACCGAATCGATCAAAACTACTAAATTTTTCTTCTTGATATGTCCTTCTATCTTGAAAATTTGAGGAGCGGTATTCAATGCATTACGGGATATGGGTGGACTCATTTCTTCTATCTCTATGGTTGTTTCACAATTGTATATCCTCTTATTTTGAAGTTTTCTTGTTCATTTTATTCCTCCCCTTCACAATCTATGTAAAATAATTTCTTCCTAGCACACTTATGACCTTTAGTGTATTTTCTCCTTATTTAGCCAACAAGCCCTTTTCTCTTTTTTTCTTCCAATATTTGTGGTGTAAAACTTGTAGGTTATGAAGTCTAGGAGTAGTAACAATTCCATCTTTATAGATGTGAGTGGTAGGCTTCCTTGTCACCATAATTTTACTTTCATTTTCTTGACAATGCAGATACCTTTTACAATGAATCGAGTTTCCCAATGGTGAAACTCATGCTAGATGTTATCCTTTAAAGTCCCTATGAAGACATCAATCTTGTGTTCCTCTTGAATATCATTTACCCTTATATTGAATTTTTGGAAGTCCTCAATGTGCTCCACCATTGAACCCTTTTGTTTGAGATTTATCAATTGGCTAAATAAGGTGTTGTTATTTTTTATCCACATAATGTGCTATCATTTCCTTTGTAAAAATTGACCGAAGTGACAATTTTTTTAGGAGAAAAATCTATCGACACCATATAAGAAGTAATATTTTGTTCTAAATATAAAGTTGCAATGCATACCTTTTGTATGTTTTGCACAATATGGAAGATCAAAAATATTTCTCCATTGTGGTATCCATTATTACGAGATCCTTGGCATAAAACTTCTGATATCGATCTTTGGAATATGGTGGGTCTTCAATCAAACATTAGAGTTTATGAAATAATGATTATCATTAATTTTGTTCTCGTCATGAGTTTCTTGTACAACCTTTTCCCCATTAGGAACTATTTATTCTATAAACTTTTTCAAACCTTCCTTCAAACCTTCCATGTCTACTTTTATATCATTCTTCACGTCTTCCATGTTTTCTTTCATTTTCCAATATCTTATCTTCCATGTCATCCATCTTAGCTTTCATGCCATCCATATTAGCTTCCATGCCATCCATGCCATTGTTCAAACCATCCATCTTAGCGTCCATGCCTTTCTTCAAACCATCCATCTTAGCTTCCACATCTTTCTTCAAAACTTCCATTTCATTTTTTGTTACTCTTTGCGAGAGCGAAAATTTGGTGCACTTGGTCTTTTAATTTTGATATATCATGTTGCACTTCTTCCTCTTGATGAGACATAGTAGAGATTTATGAGGGATAAATGGGTGTTGAATTATTTTTAGGGGCCATTTTAGAACCCGATATTGATATCTATGCTTCAATATGCCCTTGGAATCAATTCAAACTAATTTTTTCAAATAAGACTTATGCAATTTGAAAGAAAATACACCCTTGCTTTTTCTTGATTTTGTGAGCCCAATATTGAAGGCGATGTATCTCTACAATTTCGGATCCCAGTGATTTTATCGTTAGTCCTTTCATATTCCTCTAAATTGTCTTTCCAATGCCATAGGTCGACTCGATTTGGATTCTTCACAAGACAAAGTTATGCCTAATCTCATGATAACCTAATTATGGAGTATTTGGTTAGGTAGAGTGAACTTGTACGGAATGCCATGTGTCATTGTTTCCTTTTTCATTTACGAAATTAATACACGAGGGAAACTATAATGCAGTAATTTCAGCCACATTTTACGAAATTCCAATCGGATGCTCGAAGAGAGTTATGACCATTTTCCCAAGGTCACTTGTTTGAGATGAAATTTAGGGTACGCAAAATGCCCAACTTCCACGGATCATATCTCTGAAAATATCGCGAACCAAGATCTTAAATTTTTGCAAGACGTTCACGAGGTTTCTTTGCAAATGGATTTTTATTTAACTTCGAACCTTCATAGAAAAATGTTATAATGAAAATTCCCATGATGACCTATTTGAAGGAGCGAAATCTTAGAATCAAAGCTCGGATACCAAATGTTATGAAACCGGCTCACAAAATAGAAGAAAGAGATCAAAAACTTAGAAATCAACCTCTTCGAGGGTAAACCTCCTTTACATTATAGAAATGAATAATTATTGGATGATTCAAATGAGAAAACCTCATTTCTATATATAGGAGTCAAAACTAGGTCACAATATAATCCTCGCCAACATAATAATAATAATGTAAGGGCACAAAAATAACAATAAGGGGGATTTTATGGGGAAGAATAATAACAATATGGAACTAGAAGGGTACAAAAATAACAATAGGGGGCCTACCTGCAACAATAATAAGGGACTACACTAATAATATAGGGACATAACATCATGTCTAATTGAAATGCATAGGGTTATATATGCAATACGATTCTTAGAGCATCACGAATGTGCACCTTCGATGTATAGAATGACAACTACGAAGCACACGCAAGTAGACATGCCCGGATAAGTGCAAAAGATACGCTAGGTTGAGTCATCGATTGAGTAGTGGAAGAATTTTTAGAAAATGATGTTTTGTTGAAACATGATGTGGTCGGACGGCATTTACTTTTATAGTAGCATGTTAAAAGGAACGGTAGATATTATAGCTTATAAGGCATCTAGAGACATAATAAAAAAATTTAGTTTTTTTTGGCTTTTAACACAGCGGTGGTCAACGGAGACATGGTTTCCTACGGGCGGGTTGGGAGGCTACCAAGAGCATAGTATGATGTAACTTGTTGTTTTTAGAAAAATGAATGAATAGAGAGGCTCTACCAAAATTTAAAAAAACACTACACATCGTAAAAATACGACTATAAAATACTCTCACAAAAACTAGATAGAGATTGTACATGTCTACTTTCAAAACATGTACACAATGTTATAATCTTACCTAGATAATGTACTACAAAGATGGGCCCATACAAATGATCCAAGTCACCTCCAAAAACTCCCTCTAGGGGCTGCGGAAACTAAAGATAAGGGAAAAGGGCATGTCAAAGTTCTTTGAGCATCCAAGTAAATGAACACATAATAGTAGCAAAGACGGTGATCTAACCATCAATTGAAGAAACATTGATGTTGTTGTCATAGAAACTCTAGTCCCCTAGAGAGCCCAACCACACCTTGACTTCGGAGTTTGGGTGGAGAATGTCGAGCAATTAAGCTTAGCCATAATCAAAACCTATAAGAAAGAGAGATAATCGATGTGAATATCATGGCGGGGATACTACAACTTATGGTGTATGAAGGTAACCACGCGACACGATTAGCAAATACAAGAACCTTTGATCAAGGTATATGTAAGAAAAAATGTTAGCCCTATAATTATTGAAGAGGAAAATGCATCATAAGTCCATCGAGTTCACCAAATTTGAAATTTAAAACTTCAATATAAGCATATCTCGACCTCGGAAGCAAGTCTCCTTCACCACTCTTATGTGGAGAAACGATCGGAGTCAATGTTTGACACACAACCTAACCGAGGCCATCCAAGTCTTAATGTGACTCAATTATGAATATCTAGATGTCTTCCATTTGTTCTGTGGTCCAATTTTCACACGAGTTCCCATGCAAAAGTGGTGTTGGACCTTTAGCCCCTGCGGCACAATTCAAAACCTTACTCTGCACGGAAAAGGAGGCATGGCTACAAAATTCACATTTTCTTTGTGAGTAATTGGAGGATGATAATCTATAAGAAAGAGCGTTACGAGAACTTACTCAAACGTAATGGTTTCCAAACCCCATCATCTAGTACGAGTGATAATGGGTGGAACATGACCATTTGAGGAGGGTTTCGGGTACTTTATGCATTTCACGCGATCCTTAGGTGAGGAGGTTTATGAGGGTGTTGATTATCACACTATTCATCCTTGCACTCCCTAAATTATTCAGGCAAGGCACCAAAACTTGATCTTGCAACGGAAATGAATATCATGTGTTGGTATTTGTAAATCTACCGATCCACCTCCATCAATCTTTATAACTTTCGGAGCCACAGTTGCACCAATGTGGTTTTCCTCCATGATTTATGTTGCGAAGCTGTAGTCAATTCTGGAAATGGAAGTTGGTTGAAGTAATGTACCAATGTGCATAGTGGGTACCCTAGGAGACCCAAGGTCCCATTCATACAACTGGGAATATTCTACAATGATTTTGGGTTAGTCACTAATGAAGTAGGATGCCCCAAAACCATCTAGTATTTCTATTGTTGTTGGATAGATAGTTTGGATGGATACTTGCCTCTCTCACAATGATTACGGGGCCTTGTTTGAAGTTATATAAATTATAAAATTACACAATTTAGTTGAAAGAAAATATAATAAGGCATATTTATTTCCAATTATAACACAGAAATCTTTAAGTTGTGAGCACATAAGAAACTGCTCCGTAGTTTAAATTTTAAGCAAATAAAATAAGGTGCAACTTGTTTTCAAATTGAAATGAAAAACTATGTAGTGAAGTTTTGGATATGTAAGATGTAGAAAACTTTTAACCTACTATGCTATCAAGTAAATGAATCGAAAATGTCAAGGGATCACTACAAGAAAAAAGGGCATTGTTGAGTGTCATACCTGTGATGGACCTTTAAGGTCCTAAAAAAATGTACATATGGTGACGGTCCTTAAAAAAGCATTATTGTAAGTGCATATAGTGATGGTCCTTTAAGTGTTGTCACCAAATCCATTTTCGGTGACACCTTTAGTGAGGGATTTGTTAAAGGCCCGTCACTAATTCTCTCTTTGATGAAACTTCTAGTGACAATCTTTTTTTGACCCTCACCCGTGGTATTTTTGGTTACTTTTGGTGAAGGTCGAAAATTTTTCATCATTCATCATTCCAGCTTGATTTTTACTACGCTATGTGAATGTTACTATATTTTTTTTTAAAATATAATAATTTAAGAACATTGTTGTGGATTATTTTTCTTTATGTATCAAGGGCCATATAGTGGTTAGAGTCGGTCAATTTTTTGAGAAGTAATTAATGTATCATTTCCTTAAGTAATGATAATATATTTTTTCCAATGAATCAATAAATGATTCATCTTTATTGGGTTTATTATCTAACAAATTCCCTTGGGATAAAGTTCCACTAGTGTGTATGGGAACTTATATTATTTAATACATAATCAAGATTTATAGAATTATATTAACGAGAGAGATATATCACTCCTCAACACTCTTAGCACATATTAACATGCTTTGGCACACACTAACACTCCTTGGCACCTCACATATTTTAGAACATATTTGTATCTAGAACATCTTGCCATGACTAGAACTCCCAAGAACATGTTGGCAGACGCTAGCATAGCATAACACTTTCCTAGAATGTGTTGGCATTCATGTAGACCTAGCATGCCCTGTCTTTACTGGCATTAACATACATGAGCACTTGGCATACATTGGAACCTATTATTAGTATTGCTAAGCATGACCTTTGAAAAAGATAAAGTCTTGACTTCTTAACCCTGGTATGTGTTCATTTCCTTGCATTTTAGCTTGGTTCTTATTTTTATTTCCTTGAAAGTACTCCTTGGCACATATTAACATACCCTAGTGCCCTTCACATCCTAGCATGTGTTAGCATATTTCATGTCTTGGAACTATTTGGCACATGTTAACACACACTAGGACTCCCTAGCACACTCTAACACTTGTTGAGATGCCTTGATATTCCCTAGCATGCCTTACTAGTGCTTAACATACCTCGTCACTCCCTCCTTGGCATATTAGCTAGCACTTGTTGACATTCCCTGGCACACCCTCATATTCATTCACTTCCATGCATTTTTACCTAGTTCTTTCTTATGTTTTCCCTCGTACTCCCTAACACTCCTCGGCATGCATTATCACACTCTATCACACCTTAGCACTCTTTGAGATTCCCCGCCACTTCCTAACATTTGTATCACTCCCTAACATATATTGGCCCTTAGCACGTGTTGGCGCTTGACGAGTATTAGCATTGAGATGCCTTAGTATGCCTTGGCATGGTTTAATATTAAAGTTATTTGAGATCAATTATTGGAAAGTAGATGAGAAGTAGCATAGGATGATTTAATTGTTAGAATTCACTAACACTTGGAACTGGAACTTATTTCCACCTGGTGTTGGTGTGCATAACATGCCCTCCTAGAAAATGTAAATTGATATGTATGCTATTTGTGATGTGTTAATTTCCTTGTAGTTTAACTTTTTTCTCCTTTTTTCCTTGATAGTCCCTGGCACGTATTGTCACAACCTTGCACATCTTGGCATGCCTTAGCACTTGACATATTAGCATATTTGACATGCCTTAGAACTATTTGGCACATGTTAGCATTCCCTAATATGTCTTGGCACTCATGCCCTCACAACTAGCCTTACATGTTTTCATGACTTGGGAACCCAATCAAGTCCTTAGGTACTACAATTCATGTGACATTGGTCTACTTCGGTAGTAACAACTTGATCAATTGCACCTACTACACTATAATATTCCCGATTATACATGAGCTAATTGGAATATTCAATTTGATTTATTTTTATATTTGAAGAGTAAAAGTGTAAAGGAGGTCTATAATACTCCTAAACCATGAATAAATCAATGACAAATGTGAAAATGATAAATCTTGGTTGTTTTAACAAAGCACCTAATGTGTGAAAGGGGCTACATATTTTGACTAGATCAACGATGACCAAATCTACGAGCGTTGTCTTGGAGGAGTGGTCATCAGTAGGGCACCACGCGGTTTTAGATGGAGATGGCTTGTGTGAAAGAAGCTATTTCATTGAAGGTGGTTTAGGGTTTACAAGATCTTAACTTATAAAAGGAAGAGGATGGCATGATGAAAAGGTTGTTGAATGATATTTGATTTTGTTGTAATGTATGTTTAGACATACGGCTTTCTTTAATTTGTTTAGCCTAGATTGCAAATGTTGTTTAGCATTGGGTGTTCCTAATCGGGAATCACCTCTTTCCTTGAGAGGCCTCTTAGAAGAGTATTTTATTTCATAGTCCACTATTTGGCGAAGGCCAAGCTTCTTCTTCCAACTACAATGCAGATCCTCTTGAGGGTTTGGTTGTCTTTGAAAAGTTTGCAACAAGTGCACGCTAGATGCACTCGGATCTAGACTATTTCGGTGCTCCTTTTCAATGGATAAGTCTTCTATTCCATTGGAAAGAGAGTATTTAACATCACGAGCTTCATTTCTAATCTTGGCATGTGGCCAACCTTCCTAAACCCTACGGTGCGATGTGCTTCCAAATTTGAGTTTTTCCTGTGGGTGTTGTTGCGGGGGGTGTTTTTTTGGCACACCATTTGGAGAGCTGGTTTTCAAGTGTTGGGCATACGCCCTTCACTTTGGAGATCCATTGGAGGGCATCTATTTCATGCCCATATCAGATCTGATCTGCATACTCTTGTACATTTTTGAATCACTATATATTTACGCATATCTACAACTTAGATCTTAGATCTACTTCATGTACATGGTTTTTTTCTCAAAACCACTAGGGGGATTGATAAAAGGGCCTCTATAGTGTATGGATCTGTTATAGATCTAAAATTTCATGCACTTATATGCTCTAGATCTAAAGTGTAATCTTCGGTTGCTGCGGCTCTCTCAATAAAATAACGTTGTCAAGCCATTTTCGGTCCATATATGTGCTTGCAACACCTCTTTTTGAGGATTTTCTTCTATTAGTGACTTGTACTTTGTTATGCATCTTATAGGCCTCATTACATGTATTTTGTTCTTGTAAATAATTATAAAAGGTCTCTTTATTGGCCTCCTACTTTTCCCTTGATGATCTGTGTTATTTTTACTGCACTCCTTGTCTTGTATTGCTACATTTCCCATTTGGGAATATTACATACAAGTATATTGTGCCTTGTTCACTGGAACTACCTATACCTCATCTTAGGCCACTCATGACCAATATGGACTTGTCCCACTTAATAAATTATAAAAAAGTATCACATCTGGCCATGTCCATAAAACAACTAAGAAACAAAACTAACATAGGCAATATTTCACATGTATGTCAGTTAATATAAACAATAGAGAATTAACCGAGAGTTTAAGAACCACAAGATACAAAAGATACACAAGATATAAGTCGACACAATACGAGTGCCAAAAAAATTATACACAATAATGTACAATATGCAATTGTCTAAAATAGTTTAAAACATGAGAATTTGACCAAAATGTGCCACATGTCATATAAAAATAATAGGTAAGGGAAAATAGCATTGTGCCCAAAAAGGTCTCCCTTTCTCTAAGACTAATTTTTAAATCCCTTATTGCACTCATAGGCTTGCCTCTGAAAATCCCATTGTGAACTTCTTCTAACACACTTCAGCCTCGTCACACTTGAATTCATTGAAACTCACTAGCACACACTCTTATTTGTTCATTTCCATGCATTTTGACTAGTTCTCCCTTGTGATGCCTTGAAACTCGTTAACACTCCTCGGCATTGGAATTGTCCAACATATGTTAACACACCTTTTAATTCCTTCGCATTGTTGATCAATGGTTGTCATTAATGTCAAGCTAAGAAACACCAAGGTCTACCACGATCTTGCATGGGAATTTTAGTTGAAAATGCTCTATTAAGTCGAGATATTTGGGATGGTTTCAACTTTTGAGATGTTTTAGTTGATATATGGCATGCCACGTAATTGTTCACGATTTGAGAGATATTTGTGTTTGAAGTTAGTAACCCTAGTTAGTGGGATAAAACCCCATATGGTTGTGGCATGACACTAATAATTGGTTTTGGTCATTGAATATTCAATAATTAATAATTTTTTATGCTCTAAAAATCCCTCAAACATTCACTTGTTGAATACCCTCTCCAACCTAAGAATTTATATAAATTTTTACCCTCATATCCTTCTAATGTCTTTGATTTCGCTACTAAACGGGTCATTGTGGCACTTTTACTATAAATTTTTTTTCGATGAAACGGATGCGAAAAAAAGAAAAACCACGTGGGTGAAATTCGATGGCGATTGTGTCCACTACTTTCGGATCTTGGTTCACTACATTTTCAGCGATATGATACGCCAGAGTTAGGGTTTGTAGGCTTATGAGTTTCCATCTCAAAGAGGTGACCTTGGGAAAATCCTCATATCTCTCTCTGGGGAGTGGAATGGAATTACGCTGGAAATGTGACGAGATAGTGCACGATGCGCGGGTTTTGTATATCAATTTGAGAGTCGAAGGAGGGAAACGGTGACATGGAACAGGTTGTACAAGTAAGGCCTATTGAACTTGTCCATAATTAGGTCATTGTGAGAGATTGGGCATAACATTGCCTTGAAGAGTCCAAATCGGGTCGGACCTATGGCATTGGAAAGTAGACTCGGGGGGATGCTACAGTAAGAAGATCACATATTGGGGATGCGAAGTCACAAAGATACATTAGATTCAATATAGAGATCCTATAAGGTAAGAAATAGCTAGATCATGTGCTGAAAAGGGTTGCAAAGGACCGGACTTTCTAGGACAACAAATCAAAGCAAGGTGCGACAAAATGATACGAGCGGAAGGTAAGCTCAGTAAGTATCTTTTCATTGAGGAAATTTTGAGGTCTAAAATGGGCCTCTTAAGAAAACTTTACAACTAAGATAAAAATTATATGAACCAATAGGATTCAAGATGATGATGTCAACCATGGGGGATGATTCACAATTATT
Organism: Pinus albicaulis; assembly: GCA_034641835.2. Classification (NCBI taxonomy): domain Eukaryota; kingdom Viridiplantae; phylum Streptophyta; class Pinopsida; order Pinales; family Pinaceae; genus Pinus; species Pinus albicaulis. Next base: position 463,506,058 of record CM076579.1, on the reverse strand, counting down.
GGAGTAAAAAGGTTAAAAGAATAAAAAATAATAAAAATAAAACTACTTTTTCGACTAGTATTTTGAACTTATCTCCTAAATTTTTTACTCAAATTTCAAGCGGGAATCTCTTTGGATACAAAAATTAATTTATCATCCAAGGAGTACCCATGTTGTATACTTTTTATGGACTCTCCTACACGCAAAATGAGAAAGCCACGCAAACGTGATCACAATCACATTTTTTTTCATGTTATTCTCATTTTTCATGTAGGAAGGGTCCATTGGAAAATATGGCTGTAAGGCACTCCTTGGATGAAAATTAAATTTTGCATCCAAGGAATGTTTTACTCGAAATTTGAGTAAAAAACTAGCGAGATAAGTTGAAAATACGAGTTGAAAAAAAATTAGTTCTATTATTTTATTCTCTTTTATTCTTTCTTCCCTCTAAAATTTGATGGTATACAATAATTTTATTATTTCCACTATTATTTTATAATTTCCTTAGGAGGTCCATTTTAGACCTCAAAATTCCCTAATGGTATATGCATGTGCATCTCTTAATTGCATTAGGTTCTTTGTATTATAATTTTTGGTTTTGTTTTTAGAGCGACATATGTTGTGCAGATGAGATAAGTTTTACTATTATTGTTGGAAAAATGCGAGAGGGAGGGGGGTGAATCGGTATTTTACCGCATAATCAAATCTTTACTTTTTTCATTCCTTAAAACCCATACGCTACTTTCCTTAGGTAAACTAGCGTATATACGCGGATCCCCTTTATGAAACTAGCGTATACACGAGATTTAGATCTGTCATTAAATCTTCATATATTATTCCATCATTCATTCATCGGATGTTCAATGACAGGTAAACATGTGGGTAAAGAACGGAGATGAAAGCCATCACACAAAGCATCACACATGAACACCGAGTTTTTGGGTGGAAACCCAAATCGGGAGAAAACACGCGTGCCAGGTTGCTCGGCCTTCAATATTTTATTATAGAGAAAACATCTTACAACGTATGTCTTTGGCGCGGACTTGACCGGCACGCGAGGGCACCTTTTTTGCGCTCGTTTACCAACCTCTCCACCGGAAGGAAGCTCCAACCCCACGATTCGTTTACCGGCCTCTCCTGGAAGGGAGCTACGACCCCTGAGTCTCGTTTACCGGCCTCACGGAAGAGAGCTACAACCCACGGCCCAGAAGGCTACAACGCCCGGCTACCTTGGACCACGTTTCATCAATTTTCACAACGGATCCAACCACTTCAATAGAACAACACTTGCGAGGCCACATTTCATCATATTTTCGGACTAGAACCTTTCATACTTTTATGTAAACATACGGACAAAAATCGTCGGACAACTCGACGCGTAGAATACGGATAGCGATGGCCTGCAATGAGAATAGATCGGACATTTCTTACCACGAGTCTTGACAAACCCTAGTTTGCATACGGCGCTCACTTCAACGTGTCGCGTATATACGTGCTTCCATCCACCTGACAGCCTGTACCCTCGGTGTATATTTTGTGCGCATACGTGCTTTCTTAGTGAAGCCGCGTATATACGCGCTTCCTCCGCGAGCGAAGTAGCGTATAGATCTTGATCATTCGGGAGCGAGAGGCATACTTCCTTCGGATCATATATTCGGTTCGGATCTACCTTTTTGCTTGGGAACAGGATGTTCGCCTAGATGCTCGCCTCATCATAGATCTAAGCCTTCCATAATCAAATCTGAGATACAAGTATATTTATTTCTAGATATCTAGCTTCATCATTTCTTCATAGGTGCATCATAGATTCGGATCTATCATCAAACCTTTACCCTTTCCATACGGATATACTTCACGGAGAAGTATTCATTCAAGCTCGGACATCTTCCATACTCATCTTATGCACAATGAATTTGTTCTCCTTATATAGGTTTATCCTTTTTCAATACCATGAGCCCCTTTTCAATACCATGGGCCAAAACAATACCATGAGCCCAAAACTACCTGGACGGGGTCAATTAGGTATATCATTACCCAATACCATGGGTCAATACCATGGTGGTTACCCTTGGTTTTGCACTTTTTGAGCGCTTTAGCCCATACGCGACTTGGCAGTTCTTTTCCGCGTGCTCATGCAGCTTCCTAGGACAATCCGTATACCTAGAGACATACTCTTTTTCATCATAGAATCTAGCACATCACCGAAATCCTTTCTTCATTGCCTCACGTAGATATCGATTTCCTTCATCAAGAACATATTCTATCAAGCACAACTTCATCAAGTAAGTTGTCATCATCTTTATCGGATGGGTTGCCTTTCAAGGACAACACTCGGCATCATATTGTCAACAAACATTATATCACACCGGATTGCATCATTTACTAAGTCCATCAAGTCAAGCATAACTTCATCGGGTGGATTGTCATCCAAGACAACACATGTCAACTTGGTCCACATGTCTTCATCTTTATTTAGTGGGTTGCCATCAAGGACAACACTGCATTATATTTCCAACAATCTCCCCCTTTGGACTTGATGGCAACCACGATGGTGTTTGGTTACCCTGAGATAAGTACATTGACACCATGTCACTCTCCAAATCTTTGACACCATTATCTGCATTCCAAACACCATGTCACTCTCCCTTTGACATCAAGGGAAAAGAAGTCGGATCAAATGGCAAAGGGCGGATCAAGCTTGACACACTCTCCCCCTTTGACATCAAGGGCAACGAGCTGATCAAAACCAACACACTCACCCCCTTTTCTCCTCATGTAGAAGAAGCGTTACATGGGTCGATGTATCTTGAAGTGACCAAGCTCCCCCCCCCGAGTTCATCTTTGATTCTTCAAACATATTTTCCAATGAAGTACATGACTCTATGACTTTCCTATCACCAATGACTCATACTTACATCAAAGATTTATCCAAGTGGATTTACATGTAGAGACTCAACTACCCAACCAAGTGGGTTTACACATTGCAACTCGGCCTACCCAACCAAGTGGGTTTTTACAAAATTTGACTCGGCTACCTTAGAGTGGGTTTACAAAATTTGACTCAGCTACCCAACCAAGTGGGTTTACAATTTTGACAAGTCCTTACATGACTGAATATTACAATTTTACATCATGGATCTCAACATGACCTTTTCATCAAAAATACAAACATGAATTTTCATAACCAATACCAAAAAGACCTCAAGAGAGATCATATATCAGAACCACCATAATGCCAACAATGCATTATGCTCGACAACGCTAATGCTCCCCACTAGTCTGTGCATCCATGCATCGTTCCATATTACTAAAGGCTCCCCCTTAGTACGTGCATCTGAACACTTTCACCAACAAATCATCGAGGCATCTTCATCAAATCATTAGAAAAGATTTATGAGAAGCTGGAACACCACCGGGAGATACCAAACAATACTCCGGAGATACCAAACGACCTTTACTTGATGCAATACTTTGAGAAGGCGACTCCAAGCAATCGAGACATACGTGGTTTATGTGCATGAAATCGCGTACATACGCGAGCGTGTTTCGGAAACCTGCGTATCCCAAACCATCTTCACAAATTCAACCGGATCTAATTCTGCGAGAAAAGCCGGTGTTGACTTCTTTCGAGATATTTATTTGCTTCCGTTGTGACTACAGATAGAACAGAGTAGTTGTATCTTCAAGCGTCATCCAAAGATTGTAGCATAATGTTAACCAAGCCTCAAAACTCTTTGCAGCATCAACATACTCTTCCCAAGAGAAATTATCATATCAGAATAGCATCTTCACATAAGTGTCAAGAAATCATCCATGTGGTCCAACATCACCATGATATTTAAGATTTAACATGAAGTACCATATGTAGGCAAAATATCTTAACCATAGAAACAAGCTCTGCATGAACTAGACTTCCAATTTCATCCAACAGATAAACTTCAGCAAGCATTAAACATAGCTCATTCAACGTCTCATCATCATAAACCATGTACCAAGCCATCATCATTTGAGCATGAGTATCCAAAGAATAATCAGTCATATTGCCAACAATGCAATCATTAGTATTCAGCTTTCTTGCTCCCCCTAGCTTCGGTGCTCTTCCTTAACTTGTACAGTACGAAACACCTTCAACGGCCAAGTCATCGGCAACAATCTGCATGATGTTTGTCCTCATCTGCGAATTATAAGACTTTCATCTCAACAATGAATGCTCTTCATCATAAAGCAACCGGAGCTTCATCCATAATATTCAACACAAGAACCCATGTATCATTTCATTATCATGGTATAACGAATAATGCTAACGGTGCAATCATCGTGATCGGAGCGAGTACTCCCCCGAACCTCTGCTCCGGATCTTCGGCTATCGGATAAATTTTCTCATCATCAATGCATACGCGTACGCCTTGTTGGAACTCGCGTGTATATGCGAATTTGTTTCATAGAACTTTGCGTATGGAAAGTGAAATATAGAAAATTTCACACCTTCATCTCCTCCTGCAAATTTACCTTAAATTTCTGTCTTTTCTTCACACGGTCTTTGTCGAGAGATACATATAACCGGAATAATCAAATCAACCATGAGAGACATCATACATTGCTCCTTGTGACGATACATTACTAGATCTCATAATGTATCTCACATCATTCTAACGATCAATCGGAAAGTAAACGAGCGGATGGTAACGATGGGAGCTCGATTCCCTACGTTTCTGATCGGTCCTCCATCTTTTCCCGGTTGTTTGAACTTTTTATTTGTGTCTTGGAAGTTGTCAATTTCTCATGCTTGTTCAGCTTTTGCATTCCTTTTCTACATGTCCATACTTGTTACAAGAATAACACCTCATGTGACCGAGAGAAATAAGCATAAGAATCATAATGAGTATTTCTAATCTTCCTCCTTTTACAATCGGTTGCTTTATGTCCATACATGTTACATGAGAAACAAGCAATATCCCCTTTGAAGAAACTAGAGTACCTTTACGAGTAGAACCTGTTTGTTTGTGGGTGAAATGATGCGAATACGCAATTTTCTGCAACATGCCCCATAATTATGACATTTAAAGCATTCAACGTTCTTGAGTGAATTCCTTTTAGAATTCATGATTGTTAGTTGATCTTTTAACACTTCGGAGTTTTGCATTGACATCCCTCTGAATTTTTAGCACTTCCTTGTGAGCTAGATTCACCTTTAACGGTTGGAAACCAAGACCAAGTTTGATGTGAGGGGAGACCTTTGATTACTTAGAATATGGTTCAAAGTGTTAGTACTATCTTGAAACCTCAAAAGTTTAACCTTTTCTTCTAATTTACCTTTGAGAATGTTTACCTCAGCCTCCGAGGCTTGACATTGCTTTGTCATGCTTTCTTCTTTCCTTCTTCCATCTTCATGAAGTCCTTGGTTTAGGATCTCTTCTTTCAACCAATTTTGTTTTCTTCACATGTTTGTTCTAGCTCTTCATTCTTCTTATTTGATTTTTTCCGGATCTTCTTTGAGAGATGATTTACTTCAAGGCCTTCCTTTTCAAATGATTGTAGAGGTTCCTCATTTTCCTTACTTGATGCTTCTAGATACGTACGTAGAGAGATGATTGCGGCTTCCAAGTCCTTCATTCTTCTTGTTTGATTTTTCAAAGATCTGCTTCTAGATCTTTAATTCGATTGGATGCATAAGTATGAAACCTTTGATACTTGTTCACTGTCCATTCAACATTTCTATTTGATCTTTCATTTGAGAGGTCATCTCTTTGTAAATAGTTTCTTGCTTAGAAGTTGAACTTTGTAGTTCTTCAACTTTAGTCTTGAGAGCTTCTACAACTTTACTTTCACTATCTTCACAAGAAGAGTATTACAAGTGGCCTTCTTCTTTTCCTTCTTTTGCCATGAGTACTTGTAGAGCTTCGTCGAAGGCACGGATCCATCTTTGTCACTTTCTCTATCATAATCTTTGCACATGCGGTTAAGTAAGAGACAAGAACAACGATTAATACACAGTTCATCTTCTTCAATTTTTGCTATACATGATTTACGAGGTATCTTTTTGTTTCGAGTAGCCTTCTTCTTTTGCTTCTTAGCCATGAGCACTTTCGGATCTTGAGTCGAGAATCTTCTTCATCTTCAACTGGAAACTTCATCATCATCTTCTTTTGCATAATAACTCTTTCTCTTTTCAAATTGTTTCCCTTTACCATGTTGTTCTCTATAAGGACATTTAGCAGCATAGTGACCAACTTTTCCACACTCAAAACATTTGAAGGGAAGCTTACCTTTGAATCTTCCAGTACCTAGTTGGAGCTTTCTCACGAAATTCGCTTCTTCTTCATCGGATATATAAGTTTGGATTCTTTGACAACCTCCCTTTTCCTTTCCTTTTGTAGATGCCTTAAGCGACTTCTCTTATTTGAGAAGGACCTCCTTGTCTCATTTCAAAAGCGATCGGAGTACCATGTAATTGAACAATAGTAAGCGATTGCGGATCTTGCCTTTCTTCAGCCATTTCGAAACTTTAGAGTCGAATTTTGAAGTCAAGGATCTTAAGACCTTTTCCACCGAGTAGTATCGGTTATGGTTTCACCTAAATTTCTCATTCGATTTACAATATCATCCGGACGAAGAAAGGCGGCAACACTCTCATCAACATGCATCTTCAAATTTTCATATTCAATTCCTGAGTTTGGAGTTTTGCACTTTTTACCTTTGTGTCTCCTTCATAGCTTAGAATGATTTTTGTCCCATATTTCTTTTTGCGAATGTAAATTTGCATCACTTTAGCAAATTCGATTCGAACATGCTTCCTAGCAAGGCGATTTCTTGCTTTGGCATTGGTTTCATACTTCTTCCTTCTGTTTGCATCGGTAGGAATGCTTGCGGTGTTGATAACCTTCTTCCACGATTGCCCATACATCTGCACCAATACTTTGCGAGATATGCTTTTATGCGTACCTTCCGGAATATGATTGCTTCCATTGAATAGAGGTGGCTTTATAGACATTACTCCTTCTTGACTTCCCATTGCGACGGATCTCCTTTAAGCGAGTCAAGCACGCACAGGAACTTCCTCTAATACCAATTGTTGGGAAAAATGCGAGAGGGGGGGTGAATCGGTATTTTACGCATAATAAAATATTTTACTTTTTCATTCCTTAAAACCCATACGCTACTTTCCTTGATGAACTAGCGTATGCTCATGAATCCCCTTTATGAAACTAGCGTATACAAGCGAGAGATTTCGTCTGTCATTCGTCTTCACTTATATTATTCCATCATTCATTCATCGGATGTTCAATAAACGATACCAAGCATGAAGTGAGCAGAATAAACCATCACACAAAGCATCACACATGAACACCGGGATTTTTAGGTGGAAACCCAAATCGGGAGAAAACCACGGGTTGCGGTTACTCGGCCTTCAATATTTTATTATAGAGAAAACATCTTACAACATATGTGCGCGCGGACGACGGCACGCGAGCCCACTGCGCTCGTTTACCGGCCTCTCTGAGAGGAGCTCCAACCCCGACTCGTTTACCGGCCTCTCTGAGAGGATCTACGACCCCCCGATCTCGTTTACCGGCCTCACTGGAAGGGAGCTACAACCCACGGCCAGAAGGCTACGACCTTCGACACCACCTTGGACCACGTTTCATCAATTTTCACCTTTGGATCCAACCACTTCAATAGAAAAACACTTGCGGGCCACATTTCATCATATTTTCGGACTAGAACCCTTTCCATACTTTTATGCTCAACATACGGACAAGCGTACGGACAACTCGACGCGTAGAATACGGATAGCGGTAACACGGCGAGAATAGATCGAGACATTTCTTACCCGGTCTTGACAAACCCTAGTTTGCATACGCGCTTCACTTCAACGATGTCGCGTATATACGCGCTTCCATCCACACAAACCGGCGTATACCTCAATGTATATTTTAGTGCGCATACGCGCTTTCTCTTCGGCCGCGTATGTACGCGCTTCCTCGTGACGAAGTAGCGTATGAATCTTCAATCATTACGAGCCGGCATACGTCATCGGATCGGATATTAGTTGAGATCTACCCTTTTGCTTCAGACCGATGTTCGCCTAGATGCTCGCCTCATCATAGATCTAAGCCTTCCATAATCAAATCTAGCAGATACAAATATATTTCAGCTCTAGATATCCCGCTTCATCATTTCTTCATAGGTGCATCATAGATTCAGATCTATCATCAAACCTTTACCCTTTCCATACAGATATACTTCATAGAGAAGTATTCATTCAAGCTCAGACATCTTGCTCCCATACTCATCTTATGCACAATGAATTTGTTCTCCTTATATAGGTTTATCCTTTTTCAATACCATGAGCCCCTTTTTCAATACCATGGGCCAAAACAATACCATGAGCCCAAAACTACCTGGACGGGGTCAATTAGGTGGATCATTACCCAATACCATGGGTCAATACCATGGTGGTTACCCTTGGTTTTGCACTTTTGAGCGCTTTAGCCCATACGCGACTTGGCACGTTCTTTTCGCGTGCATCTGGCGACTTCCCCTAGGACAATCCGCGTATACCTAGAGACATACTCTTTCATCATAGAATCTAGCACATGCTGAAATCCTTTCTTCATTGCCTCACGCATGAATACATCGATTTCCTTCATCAAGAACATGATACATCAAGCACAACTTCATCAAGTAAGTTGTCATCATCTTTATCAGATGGGTTTCCTTTCAAGGACAACACTCAGCATCATATTGTCAACAAACATTATATCGCACTAGATTTACATCATTTACTAAGTCCATCAAGTCAAGCATAACTTCATCAGGTGGATTGTCATCAAGGACAACACATGTCAACAGTCACATGTCTTCATCTTTATTTAGTGGGTTGCCATCAAGGACAACACTCTGCATTATATTTCCAACAATTATCATGTCATGGGTATTTCCTTGAAGACTTTTTGCAGGTATTATATATTCATCAAGATAAGACTCAATGCATAATATAATGTTCTTAAGGGTGATAAAGGGTAGCATGAAAAGAGAAGCAATCAAGGTGTAGACCGGTAACAATAAGTTCACCACATGAAGTCTTCAAGTGGGCGGCACTACATATAGTCATTGCATAGGTTTCATTGTCTTGAGTCATTTTAAAAGCATCATTGTAAAATTTGTACAAGTGTCTATCTTCCAAGAGTTGAAGAGCGGTATCGAAGTCTAGGATCATCATTAGGTGGTTGTGTCATAGTTGGGGTTATGGTCTAGTGTATCTTCTTCTTCTACATCATTATATATCATTGTAAAGTGAACCATTTTCCACTGATAGGGAGTCCATTTTTATTTTATTTTCTATAGGGTTGTAGGGTGGTGCTAGGTTTGTGCATGAAGTCACCAATAGATTCAAGCTTCCTGAAAAATTTAAGTGTGCAGGGTGTTCCTAGGGTGAGTTGTAGCTCATTGGATGTTGGGGCATCCACATGATTGACTACTAAAGAACCTCGGTCGTTGGAGCGTCCATCCTGTGGGAGGCTGGAGGATAATGCTTTTCTAGATTCTAGGAAGTTGGAGCTTTATTTTAAATTGGAGATGAAGATTAAAGAAATATTAGAAAATTGTCTCGGAGGGTTTCCACCTTAAAAATTGTGCGCATTTGTGTTCCTTTTGTTTACTACTATGATTGTACAAGCTGATAATAATTGAAGATTAAATAATGATCCATAGTATTAATAATAATACTAATTGAAAGGAATGCGATTCACCCCCCTCTCGGTATTTCCAACAATTGGAATCGGAAGCTTGGCTCCTTCAATAACGATTTAATCGCTAGAAGGATTTCATGGAGCATGCCAAGAATGGTGTAGCTCTATTCAATGAAAATAATTATGCACTCTATAAAGGAAGAATGGAGGTCTATCTCTTGGCGCAAGGTTGCAAATTATGGGGCACTATTCAAAATGGCTTTACACCAACCACGGATGAACAAGGTAAGAAGAAGTTGGTAAATGATGAAAAAAAGAAAATAATATTATTATTAGTGGACTCATTAAAATTTCTTATCATAAGGTGCGGGTTGTAAAATTGCCAAAAATTTATGGGACAAGCTTGAGAAAATATATGTAGGTGACTAAAATGTCAAAGAAGAAAAAGCTTCAAATCTACGGATAAAAATTTGATCAAATAAGAATGAAATAATATGACAAAATTGATGCATACTTCCAACATGTTGATGAAATAAACAACACTCTGGAAGGATTAGGAGAACTTGTTGACGAGAAGACTATTACAAAGTATTCTTAGAGATATTTACCGGGAAGATTCAACCAAAGGTATTTGTCTTAGAATACAATACAAATATGGAAAAACTTCGGCAAAGAGGAACTACATGGAGTTCTCATAGCATATTAAATGAGACTTAATGAATAAGAGGGTACTTCGCATCTAGAAAATACGTTCACTACATCCTAAGGAAACCAATAGGACAAACAACCTTCAAAGACAAAGACCTACACTGCAAGTGTGAAGAAAGGAAGATGAAGAAGAAGGTCTTTTAGGTGGAGAATATGCTTACTTTATAGAAAACAAAAAATTGGCAAGGGAAAATTCAAAGGTAAACTTCCATTGATATGTTTCGGATGTGGTGAGGCGGGAATTTCACGAGAAAAATGTCCAAATAGAAGTGATGGAAAGTCAAAAGGAAAGAAGGCTTTAAGAAATTCAACGAAGCAATGAAAAGAAGAAAGGATTTAAAAGGAACTTTATCTCTAAATAAGATAGCTCATCATCGATGAAGACATTGAAAATGAAGAAAGAAGACAATGAGAGAGTATTGTTTATGGCCAAGCACAATAAACAGAGGTATCAGACAATGAAGAATAATGGTTGACTATAGAAAAGTTTTCTAAGGAGGGAATCGGGCTTAAAAAAATCTCAAAATTGAAGTTGAAGAACACAAATGTGATGAAGAGCCACTTCAAAAGAAGTTGGAAGAAAGAAACCAAGAGAGCATTAAGTAGAAGTATTCTCACTACGTAAGGAATTAAAGAAGGGAAAAAATTTTCCAAAACTACACCAACGGATCAAGGACTTTGGAAGAACTCATCGACAATAAACGATCTTACAACGACGGAAGCTGGCCTTGATTACAAAGAAGAAGAAGCAATACTTTCTACAACAAAATAAAATGAACCTATGAGATGCGACATACATGTAGACTTCATTGGACAAGATTCACGGGGAGCACCCTTGGAAGACGGTTCCACGATGAATATTTCCATCCATGTACTAACATATTTTTCATGGCTATTTTTATTCATGTGGAAAATTTTGTCATAAAATTGTAGAATGTTGCATGTACCCTAGGAACCAATACAATTCCAAGAAGTACGTCAAATATGAACCTCCTAGGGCTGAAAAAAACATCGGTAGATTTGAACATTTAATAAATAATATTGAATGTTACAAGTATCCAAAATTTGGAGACATAGCCGAGTACATACTTGAAAATCCTCCGAGAAGAATCTTCAAATCTACGGGATGAATGCACATGGAAGAAGAAGAAGACTTATAATTGTGCTCTCCTCTCAAGGCTCAAAACAACAAATACGTGTATTATGTTGCTTGCTCAACACATATGACTAGAGATAGAAATAAATTTGTATCTTTGAAAGAGAAGAAGGATGGGCTTGTATCCTTTGAAAATGATGGATATTCAAATGTTATAGGATTGGGTATCATGTCTCACGAATCTATGATCTAGCCAACAATGTTCTATTGGTTGAGAAAATGAATCAAAATCTTCTCGGTGTTGGACAAATGTGTGATCAAGGACACACAATGCTATTCAACTCAAAAAATGTGAAATCGGGAAAGCGGTATGGTGAAATTGTGGCTACGGCAAGTCAAGGTCCAAACGACGTATATGTTCTAGATGAAGCAACTAAAGCATGTCTACTAGCTAAGAATATGAAGGCTGGTTATGGCACAAACGAATGACTCACGGAAAATTTGAAAATACGATTACGATAAGAAAAAAGGAAGAAGTACAAGAAATGTCAAAAATCTCAAAACCTTCCAACACACTATGTGAGCCATTTTGGCACGAAAAGAAGAAAAAATTCTAATTTAAAACAAAAGAAAACTTTGCATCACATCCATTGGAGTTGATACATACGGATCTATGTGGTCCTATTAGAACAAAAGGCATACATGGGAGAGTTATATTTCATGTTAATGATAGATGACTATACCAAGATGATAGTCGTCATTTTCTAAAAGAAAAATATGAGGCATTTAATTGATTTAAGATCTGAGGAGTTGGTCGAAAATGAAGCTGATATGAAAATTGTGTGTCTAAGATCAAATAATGGAAGAGGATTCACTTCCAAATTATTTCGGCAATACTATGACAAAAATGGAATAAAAATAAAATTTTCAAGAGCACGAACACCTCGACAAAATGGAATTGTTGAAAGAAAGAACAAAAACGTACAGAAATGGGTAGAACAATGTTGAAGGACTCAAAATTGGATGAAAATTTACGGGTTCAAAAGTGATACAACATTCTTCATTATCAACCGAAATATTCTAAAAAATAATTGCAACAAGACCCCATATGAATTGTGATAAAATCGGCTAATGTAAAATATTTCGAGAATCTTCGGAAGCAAATGTTATATCGAAGAGATTAAAATTTGGGTAAGTTTGAATCACATGTTGACAAAGACATCTTTTTTGTGACTCATACAAAAGAAGGCCTATAAATACTATATTCTAAGACAAAAACGAGATAGTGGAGAGCATAAATGTTACATTTTATGAAGATGGTGTTCTAACAAATAATTATGAAGATCTAGAATCTTTGAAACTTGAGGCAATTTGAAAAAACATAGAGAAAATTCGGAAAAAGAAGCCAGTTGTCAACCAAGAAGAAATAAATAATGATCATCAATATATATAGGAAAAACTAGAAGAATCTCCTCCAAAGAGAACAAAGAATGGATTCAAAAAGAACCATCCATCAAATCAAATCATTGGTGACCTAAATGAAGCTCGACGGCTTTGTTCATCACAACAAGATCACATTGCTTTTCTAGCGACCTTTTTGGCTTTATTAGTTTTGAGGAAACTTGACAAGAATGAACATTGGGTAGCGACTATGAATAAAGAATTGGATCAAATCGAGAAGAATAACACCTTGGAAATTATATCCACGATGAAAATATAAAAATTTCATTGGGACTAAAGGAGTTTTTAAGGAACAAATTGAATGAAGATGGACGGGTTATCAAAAACAAAGAAATATTAGTTTTCAAGAGCTATACAAGTGGAAGGAATTGAGTTTTGAAGAAACATTTGTGATCTCAAAAATGGAATCCATCCGGATGTTTCTCACCTATGCATGTTCAAGAAAAATCAAAGTCATACCAAATGGATGTTAAGTCAACATTTTTGAATGGAAAATTAGAAGAAGAATTTTACATCGAACAACTTTGAGTTTTCCACTATCTAAAAAATAAGACTATGTTTGGTGGTTAAAGAAGGCTCTATATGGTCTCGAGCGAGGCTACCGGAGCATGGTATGATAATCTTGATGGATATGTCAACAAGGGTTCAAGAAAGGTACTTCGATAACAATATTGATGTACAAATAGATAAATATAATTTAACAACCATTGAGGTATATGTGGATGATATAATATTTGGTAGCAATGATGATCGACTAAGTAAGAACTTTGCTCAAAAGATGCAAAGTGAGTTTTCAAAGTGAGTTTGAGATGTCTTTACTTGGTGAGGTGACATACATCTTAGGGATTCAAATATCTCAACAAGAGAAAGGAATATTTATATGTCAAGCCAAGTACATCAAGGAAATGCTATAAGAGCTTCAAAATGGAAGATTGAAAACCCGTCCTTACTCTGATGGTAACGGGTTCAAATTGGGCATAGATGACTCATCTAAGAATGCGGATAAGAGGTTAAACAAATATATGATTGTTAGTCTTCTACTTGTAACGACCTCCCGGCCATATGTTATGCAAACAATTGGATAGGTAGCAAGATTCCAAACGGCACCAAAAGAATCACATATAATTGCCATCAAAGAATTGTTCGATATCTAAAGGGCACATAAAAATATGTCTTGTAGTGTCCCAAGGGTAAAAATCTCATTATTCAAGCCTTTACGGTCTGCAGTTGGTCGGGAATCATTGATGATCATAAGAATGCTAGTGGAGCAACATTATATCTAAAATTGGTTGTCTCATATCATGGGTAGAAAAAAACAAACCTCAATCTCGCTACTCCTAAGCAGGAAAGCGAGAATACATTGTAGCGGGAGATTGTTGTAATCAAGTCCTTTGGATGAAACAAACTTTGCAAGATCTTCAAGTAAAATTTAGTGACCCTAATCCCATCTTTCCCCAGTAACTTCAAATTGCAATCAACATTTCCAAAAATCTTGTAATGCATACATAAACAAAACACATTATGATCAAATATCATTTTGTTAGAGAAAAAGTGGTAGAAAATAATATCAAGCTTAAATATGTTGGCACAAAATAATAAATTGTTGATATATTCACTAAATCTTTACCTCGTGAAGCATTTGAATATCTTGACAAAAATCTTGGGATTGTCCCAAGTTCTCATTAGATTTTCCTTGTTATGCAAGTCCACGGGATGGTTGTATGTCGGGGGGTTACATGCCATTGATGTCAAGGAGGAGAGAATGTTGTAGTAATAGGTGTCATGACCACGAGGGAGTACTTGTGTTTCCATCAATGCCAAAGGGGAGATTGATCGGTGGTTGTCATTGATGTCAACCCAAACGGCACTGGGATTCTACCTCGATCTTGCATGGGAATTTTTACTTGAAAAATTACTCTATTGGAGAAGTCAAGTGTATTTGGGATGTTTCTACTTGTCAATATGTTTGTTGATATATGGCATGCCACGTAATTCTTCACGGTTTGAGAGATATTCATGTTTGAAGTTAGGAACCCCTGGTAGGCTAAAACCCCATGGGGTTGTGGCATGACACTAATAATTGGTTGTGGTCATTGAATAGTCGATAATTAATAGTTTTTTAAGGTCCTAAAATCCCTCAACATTCACTGGTTGAAGACCCTCTCAACCTAAGAATTTATATAAATTGTGACCCTCATATTCTCATGATGTGAGTGATTTGTAACTAAAAACGGAGTCATCATGGAATTTCACTATAAATTATTTTCTAAAAGATTTAGATGCGAAAAGAACCCTTGTGTGAAATCCTAACTAAGATTTTGTATGAATTTCATATCTTGATTCGCTATAGTTTCGAATATTAGATGTGGATGTTAGGGTTTTGCGGGCTTCAATTTCATCTCAAAGAGGTCACCTTGGGAAAATCATGATATCTCTCTATGAGAAGCGTTGGAATTATGTAAAAAGTAGTGGATATTAGATGGAATAATATTTTTTGTGTATCAATTTCATATCCGAAGGAGGAAACGATGACATGTGGCACGGTACAAGTTCGCTCTACTAAACTAGTCCATATTTAGGTCATTGTGAGAGATTGGGCATAACTTTGTCTTGAAGAATCCAAATCGGGTTAGAAGTTTGTGGAATTGGAAATAAGACTCGGAGAGGGCTACTACAAGATCAAAAATAAAATATTGGGGATCTTAAATCAAAATGCGTACATCGGATTCAATATCAATCTCCTAGAAGGCAAGAAAAATCTAGATCATGTGTTGCAAAGGACCGGACTTTCTAGGACAGCTAAGAAAAGCAAGGTGCGAAATGATGTAGTAGAGGTAAGCTCCGGAGGTAAGTATCTTTTGTATATGCATTTCATCTCTTAATTTCATTAGGTTCTTTGTATTCTAATTTTTTGGTTTTTAGCAACGACATATGCTGCAGCCCAGGATGAGGTAAGTTTTTACATTATCATGTCATGGGTATTTCCTTGAAGAATTTTTGCATGTATTATATATAAATCAAAGATAAGACTCAATGCATAATCTAATGTTTTGAAGAAGTGAGAAAGGGTAGCATGACAAGAGTAGCAATCAAGGTGCGAGAACAAGAGCAAGAAGTTCACCACATGGGAAAGTATTCAAGTGGGCATCACTACACATACGGTCATTGTAAAGGTATTATTGTATTGAGTCATTGTAAAAGCATCATTGCAAAATTTGTACAAGTGTCTATCTACCAAGAGTTGAGAAGGAAGTTTCGGGAGGTCTAGGATGTCATTAGGTTTTTGTCTCATAGTTGGGGTTATGGTCTAGTGTGTCTCCCTCTTCTTCTACATCATTATATATCATTGTAAAGTGGACCATTTTCCCTAGTACGAGATTCCATTCTTCTTTAATTCTTCTATAGGGTGGTAAGGTGGTGCTAAGGGTGGTCCATGAAGTCTCCAATAGGTTCAGAGCGTAGAAAACTTCGGGGTGGTAGGGTGGTGCTAGAGTTAGTTGTAGCTCATTAGGTGTAGGGGCATCCAGATTCGATTTGACTACTAAAGAATGTTTGGCATTGGAGCGTCCATCCGGTGGGAGTTGGAGAAGAATTATTTTCTAGATACTAGGAAGTTGGAGCTTTATTTTCAATTGGAGTTTAAGATTAAAGAATTATTAGAAAATTGTTTGGGTGTTTTTTTGTCCGGAGGGCGGTTCCACCTTAAAAAATATCTACATGCGTTCCTTTTTCTTCTTGTTATCATTGTAAAAACACTAATAATAATTGAAGATTAACTAATGCTATGAAAGATTAATAATAATACTAATTGAAAGGAATATTGATTCACCCCCTTTCGGTATTTCCATGAGACATGTCCTAACCCTCCACAACTATCATTCCCTAAACTACCCTTACTTAATTTTCAACTTTGGAACCCAACCGGAGTCCCTCCTTGACTACGGGAGCTTGACCTAGTTACGAATACTACAAATAGACTATGTAGTTGAATTGTAGCTACGGAGGTACTTCACAAGCCTAGTGAGATGGGTTTTTGTGAATTTGATCACAAAAGGCTTAGTGGGAAAATAACCCAAGCGAAGGGGCTTTGGACCCAAGACGGGGTTTAAAATATAAAAGAAAATTAAAGAAAAAACAATATTTCCTAAGGTCTATGTGGATAAAGCGCGTAAGTTCTAGAGAATTATGAAGATGCCTAGCCGGGGAAAATCTATGTAAAGAGGCCTTATTATGAAGGCAGTAACATCAAGTGAGAATGAGCTCATTTGATCGAGGAGGAGGATGTCGGGAGAGATGTAGTCCTAAATTAGGTCGAGTTAGAGGATGAGTAAGGGTTGCTAAAGGGAGGCCATGATCATTGACCAAGAGTAAGATCATCATGTGAGGTTCAAAAGAATGTCACATACCTTAATCGGTTTAGATAGGAAGTAGGATGGCATATTGTTCATTCTCTTATGGAAGATCGAATCAAGAGGTGGTTCATGAAATTTTGGCATGTGATTTCGGTGGTGTTTACGTGTGAATACCACATCAAATTTTGAAATATTAGAGAGGTTTGAGACCACATGCTTTTGGTGGTTAGTAGGTTGCAATGTTTGTGATAAGGGCAAGAGACAAGCAGAGGATGGTACGCACTAGAATTTAGGTCCAAACAAAAGTAGTCGCGAGTGTAATATTGACTGAGGTAACCGTAGTTTTAGGGTCATATAGATCTAAATTTCGGAGTCACCATTTAGTCAAAGAAATTCCTAGAATCTATGGATCCATGTGAGCTAGGCCGAGTCGATCTTATGGAGGAAATATTTTGTCATTTTTTGTATGGGTGGATATGGTTTTTTCTAAAGAGATTATAATAGAAGTATAAATCCCCTATTTATGGAGGTTTCCTAGCATGTTCAATCAATAAGGTATGCCCTTAAGGCCCCATGACAAATATACATAGAAGAATAGGGGGTCATGACACTTAGAGATAGGGTTATCTACGCAATATATACTATATTTGGAAGTTGGTTTGCATAAGTATGTGCGGAGATAGCAAATCCAAGGGAAGGTGGAATGTGAGTAGAATATGGAGCCATTAGGGAAATTTTTGAGTTCTAAAATGGGCCTCTAAGAAAAATATACAACCAAAATAAACTTTATAAGAACCAATAAGATTCAAGATGATGATGTCAGCATCGAGAATGATTTCACCACTTTTAAGTAAAAAAGAAGTAAAAATATTAAAAGATAATAAAATAATAAAACTACTTTTTCAACTTGTATTTTCAAGTTATCTCCCTGTCTTTTTACTCAAATTTCGGCGAAATTACTCCTTGGATGCAAAATTTAATTCTTAATCAAAAGGGTACCCATGTTGCATACTTTCGATGGACCCTACCACAAAAAAATGAGAAATACATGAAAAAATGTGATTGCAATCACGTTTTTCATGTATTTATCTTTTTATGTAACGAGAATAAAATTAAAAGTATGAAACATGAGTACTCCTTAGATGAGGAATCAAATTTTGCATCCAATAATGTTTCCACTCCAAATTTGAGTAAACCCCTATGGGGAGATAAGTTGAAAATGCGAGTTGAAAAATATTTTTTGTTTTTTCCCTCCTAAAATTTGATGATGCAATCTAATCTTATTTTATTATTTCCACCATTTTTTTATAATTTCCTTGGGAGGCCCATTTACACCTAAAATACTCCTAATGAGAATAAATGTACCATATGCGGAATGGATTGACATGAAGAGGATTTGATTTGGTGGTGTCCATAGCGTTTTGGACAAATATATAAAGCAACCTATAAATAGTTAGTCAATGTGATGCAGTAGTGGACAATTTCGACCTAGTTCGATCATCTAAAAATTGCTATAATGATGATAAGAGGATTAGTTTATATTTATTCATAGATTGGACAACAAATAAATTGGTACACAAGAATAGTGATTTTGAGAGGACTCAAATCACTATTGAGTGTGAATTTGAAGAGCCTAGATGAGGAAGTGTTGTGATCGATAGATCGGTAAAACGATTGTTGTGGTTGGGAAAATTGATGGTAACCAAAGTATAATTTGAGGTTTGGTGTCTGAGCATTAAAGAAGAGCTCTAAGTCATGTACTTGTGAAGGAAAGCAAGGCTGGTAGAAGGGTAGGTGTATTGGGCCTAAGGCAATGAAGACTTTGAAGGATTAAAGTAGCAGGTGAAGTGGGATAGGAAGCTAGCCTAGTTCACTATATTGTGAATGTTGCATCATTGAGAAGAAGGAAACCTCCATATCCCTAGACTTTTCATCTTGTTGAAGCGACACGGAAAAAGTGGGCACACCAAAGAGTTGTTCACAATGGAGTTGTGAACAATTGATCGCTGACTATGTGTTGTAGAATTTAAAGGAAAAAAGAGCTAGATAGAGGAGAAAAGATTTTTGAACCGATTTTAGTAACATAATGGAGTTTAGTTCATTGATAGAGGCGAGATTGAGGAGTTGCATAATGGGAGGCAAGAGGACACCGCCGGATGTGTTCAAGACATGTGGATTGAAAGGGCTATGTGTGGCCACCATAAAAAAATTGTTCGAAGTGTCATCTTGTTGAAGGTAGATTGGTTGTCAAAGGAATAACACCAAACCCTAGTTGTATTCATTGTATCAATGTGATTGTAAAGCACCATGATCCCTCATATGAGAGATCTAGCCTATTCTATTATAGTTTGTAATTTAACGAAGAATGGTTTGAAAATTTTAAAAATTTTCGTGTGCACTAGTTGATTCCTTGATGTGTGTATATTTCATTGTGCAAAGTAGATGTGTTGTAGCACTTCGGTGTGTTTGAATCAAAGATTATAAGACCAGAGCCAAGTTATCATGTGTTATGTAAATTCAACATATTCCTTGTTCACGTAAGAACTACATGTAACTCATCTTAGACTGCTCATGTCAATCTCAACTCATCCCACTTAACAAGTTACCAAAGTGAGAGCTCATCACATCCAAATATGGTCCTAAAAAAACTAAGCAACACAATTTACATCTTGGCATGTCATAGCATACGGAATGTATTAAATGCCTTGGAACTATGTGGCATGTGTTATCAACCCCTACATTCCTTGGCATTATTTTACACACCTTAACACACCCTAGCACTTCTTTGACATGCCTTAGTAGTTTAACATACATGGAATTGCAGCATATAACCTTGTCACTCCCTCCTCAACACACGTAGACCTCATTGACACTCCCTTTCACACACCCTTATTCATTCATTTCCATGCATTATTACATAGTTCTCCCTTGTGTTTCTCTAACACTCCCTAACACTCCTTGGGAGATTTCTTACCCTCGAACTTGGCACATATTTACATGATTTCCTAGCACTCTATCATGCCTTGTAATTTCCTAGGATACCTTTGTCGCTCCCTCCTTAGCACACCTATAACTTGATAACACTCCCTATCACACACACTTGTTAATTCATTCCGTTCAATTGAAACTAGTCCTCCATTTTGTTTCCTTGGCACTCCCTAGCATGTGTTGGTGCAAAACCTAGCACACAGCATATATTAAATTCTAACATGCCTTGGAGCTTTCTCGCATTTGTTAGAACTTCTTAGGATTCTATGCACACCTTGGAACTCCCTAGTTGTCATGATTTCATAGATAACCTTATTTTTTTTGTGACTTGGAAACCGAACCAAGTTATTGAAAAACTAGTGTTGTGTCATTCCAAAGTATCCGTTGTCTACAACTTCTTCGTCCATCCCCTTATCACAATCGCGAGGATTTCATCTTGAAATTCCTATTATGAAATTATCATAACACACTTTATCCATGGGACTTACTTGGAATTCACGGCCTCACGACAAACACTCTTATTCATTCATTTCAATGCACTTTGAATTAGTTCTTCCTTGTGATGCCTAACACTACCCAAGACTCCTTGTCATGCATTAACACTAACTTGGAATGTGTTAGCACACCTTTTAATTCATTGAGACACCCTAGAAATCATTAACTTTCATGTCCTCATAACTACCCTTATTTTTAAACTTGGGAACCCAACCAAGGCATGCCTTGACTACAAAAACTTGACCAATTTTCATTTACTACAACTAGAATATGCCTTGTTCACTGAGAATGGATTTTAAATCATCTTAGGCTATTCATAGCCAACATTAACTCATCGAACTTACCAAGTTACCAAGTCAAGGCTCACATCCAATCATGGCCATAAAACAATTAAGCAACATAGTTTAAATATTGACATGCCATAAAACACGGAATGTATAACAATCCCTTGGCACTATATGGAACATGTTAGCATCTCCTTCATTCCTTTAAATTCTTTGAACTCCCTAAAACACCCTACCATTCCATGACATTCCATTGAAATCTAGCATGCCTTGTCATTTCCTAGCATATAACCTTGTCATTCCCTCCAGCAGCACGAGTTGGAACTTCACAATGGCACTCCCTATCACACACTCTATATCCATTCATTTCCATGCATTTTGAGCTAGTTCTCCCTTATGTTTCCATGGCACTCCCTAACACTCCTTTTGACACATTGGTACACCCAGAACTTGGCACATCTTGGCATGTCACCATAGCACTCTATCATTCATTGGCACTACCTAACATACACTAGTAAGAAATGTGAAATTAGTGACTAGGTGACAAAACATGTTAGTCATTGTAGCTTTTACAAGTGAAATAATACAAAAAATGAGAAATATTAAGTGACCCGACTAAAACAACTAAAATAAATGACTAATTTAGTCTCGGGTTAAAATATATGACTAGATAATAAGTAATACAACTAAACATTACTAACATGAATGACTAATTTAGTCTATGAAAAAAGACTACCTAACAAGTACTACAATAATACGATTTAGTCATTTATTTTAGTCATTTTAATTGTGTCACTTAAAAAATATAAACATACGAGTGATAAGTGATTCAAAGTGTAATATTCCCAGTTGGAAAAGCGAGATATAGTGCATAAACATGGAAATAGCAGTGTAAATCAACACATCAACAATGGATACCAATATGGAGCCATAAAATTATGTATAAAGAATATAAAATCAATTCAAAATAGTGAGGCACGTGTCATATTCTATGAGGAAACAAGCCTCCCATAAATAATCACTCCCAAAAGTGAGATCTTGCTACAATACAAAATGTCGGAGAGCTACTACAACGTATTCATAATGAGCATAACTACGATTGTATATCATACAATAATGTAAATAGAGTGATATAAGCCGCAATAGATGTTATACAAAAATATCTAGGCCCTATATCACCTTTCCAAGATAACCCAAGAGGGTTTAAGAAAAATACCAAAAATATACAAATGTAAGTTGCAGCCCTAGGGTTGAAGGTTTGTTGCAACAACAGAAATGAGAGAATGTGGCTAAAGATGATGTAGAATCCTACAACTCTTCTCCAATATATTTGGATGAAAGGATCTCCCCTCCATGAAGAAATTACCTCCCAAAACACATCACCGCAACCACCCTTGCAACTCGTCCCTAAAAATAATGCATATGCGGACTGCAATTGCATTTGTAGGGGATAAAATAACCTTGGCCCAATGCCAAATATCTCAATAAATCCCAAGAGACTTCTTTACTAGCCTCCCAATGGAAGGAAACCTTCGTCCCTTCAAAACTAGCTCGAGAAAACACCCAATACAATCCTCCACTAATACACCCTGCAACACAATACAACTCTAAGAAGAAATTGCACTGTTGAAGAAAGTTTTAGCTTGGAAAAATGTGGAAATGTGGAAATGTAGTACGGATATTTCTCTTGAGTAGGCACTCAAAGTCCCTTGACGATGAAAGGTGGGATTCCGCTCGGGAAAACCCTTGTGCTAAATAGCAGATCTTAGCTAAACACCTAAAGAGAGCTCAAAGCCTTAACGGATCATAAAAAAATAATAATCCAATCCTACCCAAAATGGCTTCCATCCCCTTCCTTATATTCTTGGTGAGCTTCCTCACCTTCATTTACTCATTAAAGCCACTACTTCCATGCATGGAGTCTCCCTCCAAAATTGCGTTGTCCCTCGATGAATGTCACTCCTTCCATACCGGCGTTGTTTGATTTGGTCAAATTTGACCCGATCTATATGCTCCATCCCTTTTCACACATAAGGGTGCTTCAATCCATCTTTTAAATGAAATCCATTCACATTAGGAGTGTCTTTATTCACCTTTAAGTATATTTATGGGTATCCATACCCTCTTATTCTTATAACTAAGAAGCAAAATAAAAAATTAATATTCCAATTAGCTTTGTGCTAATTTAGGAATATTACAATCCTCCCCTCCCAAGTGTTGCTTGTCCCCAAGCGCAAGGATAAGAACTGAAAAGTGTGGGAACCTTTATTCCCATATAAAGCTCCAATCTCCAAGCTATCATCTGCATACAAAATGAATCACCCTCACAAATGATAATTAACGAGAAAAAACTCCTCCCATCTGCTCATGAGAGGCACCTTCCAAGTGCTCAATTTACCCAAATAGATTTCGGCCACTTAAGGAAACTAGAGATACGATGTAGAAATCATGGATGGTCCAACTCTCTCCTTGAAATATGAAACATAAGTAATGTGGAGAATCTCATCTCTAATAAGAACATACCATCCATGTGTCATCTCTCAACCATGCCCACAATAATGACAAGGACATCATCAACATATGGGATCATAATTAGAGTTATATTGGTTTCCATATATAAAAATGGAGAAGGATAATGATCCCTCAAGTGAAACCAACGCATTTTTACTCCAAACTTCCTCGAGAATAGAATATGATGAGTGGTTTCCCAGCCACTTTCTTGCTGCCCCAATCCTTTCACATGCTTGTAGAAGGTGTATGATGTGAGGTGCATATTGAGCACACTCACAGAAAAATATATCATCTCCCAAACATCTCCTAGGCATTGGTCATCACCATCACTACTCATGTCCCCAAATGGACCATGAGGTCTATAAGAAATAATACCCCATATTGGAGTAATAATCTACATGGATGGCAAAGAAATACAAGCACATAGTAAGTGAATCATGAGTCCACATAAACACAATCCTTACCATGTACCTTGAACAAGTTGGGGAAGTTTCTCATAGATGAACCTCTTCTCATCCCCGGTGAGGAAGGAAGTGGTTATGTTAACTACGAAGAGTTATGTCCCTCCCTCAAATAGTCCATGCATATCCTCATGCAATGGTGCATCTCCTCTTTGATGCCTTCCCAAGTGAATATGTCTAGGATAGCACGATATGTCACGGTAAGTGGTGTGACTAGAGAGAAAATCCCCATGTCTTGCATACCAATCCTTCTTCTTGTGCTTGGAAGTCCAAGTCAAAAATATCATACTGGTAATGAGATGTCTCCATTCATCATGAATCATATTGCAAAGTATGGAGAAAATCAAGCCATCCTCTCCCAAGAGTAACCAGGAGCAACAATGAATATTGCGCCTCCTTACACCTCCATCATACAAACCATGAGGTGAAAACATGATGATTGACATAAATAATTCCACATCATCACGATGCACCCACACTCCCTTTTTTCCATATGATGCAAGTTCCATGCCAAGTCCCCAACCACCAACACACCCCTTGAAGTAGGATATGTCACATGCTAACCAAACTCTTTCAAGAGTAGCTAGTGCAACCTTGCCTCCTTTCTTTGCCATGTCTCATACATATGAAAGTGGCTCACCAGCCTCTTGCTCATCAACATCACCATCCAACAAATGGTGAGTGTATACTATCATTCTCTAAATGGGCATTCCTCTAATGGAGAATACCATCCTCCCAAATCAAATCAATATCTCTACACTTCATGGGATGTTGAAGTGCCGGCATCTGGAGATCTCCATATGAATACCACTCATCAATGACCATGTTGAATCCATAAGGATCAATTATCTTGAAAAATCTTCTCATTGAAATTTGTGAATTTCTATTCAAGAAATATCCATCATAATAATGGGAGATAAGATGTCTCTCATCAACCATCTGGCTATCCCCCGGCTACACATGTAGAATGGTCATTGGAATGATCCGATAATGGTTGGCCCCTCGGCTCATCACTTGCTACTTAATGATAGTGTTGTTGATCTCCATGATGGTGCATATGCTATTTCATGATCATGCTCCATGTTGAACATATAGTTCTTCATTGGATTGTTTAGGAAAATACTCATCCCTGTCACCTCCAAAAATTCTACACTCCAACCCCAAGAGTGGTGTGCATCTCATCAATGACATACTAGGATGAATGTATATCTCCTCCTTGATCTCGTCAAGGGTCCTACCTTTCGTAGATGATGCAATTTGCTCCAAACCGGTGAAGTATATCTTGACCCTACGTCATGCAATGGCATGTCCCCACAACCTTCCTTATGATGTGCTAAAATAACGGAAAGTAGAAGCTGTCACATACCTTGGTTTTGCTTGGGAACATCTTGTACGTACAAGGGTTCCTCCCATTGAGTAATGATGACTTCCCCAACTCTGTTGATGATGGTTGCTCTTCTATGGATGTACCATTGGTATAAGTCTCCTCCTCTTCATGCATCTATAGAATTTTACATGGGACTCTAAATGTCAAGAGTTCAAGAGCACTTTGCAAAGGTGCAAGTGTTCTTTCTCCTAATGTAAGTGCTCTGCCGGCAAGTGGTGGTTTAATTTATCCTCCCTGCGATTCCTTCTTGTCAAACTTCTTGATCAACCTTTGAGTAAAATATGCATATGTAGTCACTCTTGCATAACTCAAATGGTTGAACCACCAAATGTTGCTTCACCCTCGAGGTGTGGCAACGCAATCTTAATAACTTCTCTCTCTCCTCACCCCGGATGTAGAAGGAAGAATGCATCCAACTCCATTCCCTAGACCCTTGATGTGCATGTGGATAACCTATCAAATGTAGAAAATACAAATCTATTATGATTTCTTCTTCTATTGCTACAGGTATTATTTCTTCTTTGAGGAAATTTGAAGGAACTATGGGAGAGTCGGATTATTCTTGAAAGCTCTTGATTGAGATTTGTATTACGAAATATAATCACATAGAATCTTATGATCTAAGTTTCCTCCCATCTCCATGCATTTATCTTCTTCTTCAAAAATGAAAGGGCATATTATATCTCTTTGGAGCTCTATGCAATACTATTTTCTCTTACGTGATAACAAGTGCATGGAAATTTCTCATCTTGAAACCCTATTATGGTTTCATTGCTTTTCTCCATTCTTATTTTCTTGACCTCCTTGGTGAGGTCCCTCATAAATCTAAAAAGAGATGAGATAAAAATCATTCCTTCCATCATTACGATCTCTTTCTCCTTATTCTTATTCTCTTGATAGCATAATGGATGAGATCCACGGAGGTGAGCAAGATTATGCTACGATACCAACTGTAATATTCTCGAATGAGAAAAGCAAGAATATAGTGCATAAACATGGAAATAGTGTAAATCAACGCATCAACAATGGAGACCAATATGGAGCCATAAAATTATATATAAGAACGAGAAAATCAATACAAAATAGTGAGGCACATGTGATATGATATGAGGAAACAAGTCTCCCATAAACAATCACTCCCAAAAGTGAGATGTTGCTACGATATAAAATGCCGAAGATGCTACGGTGCGGTCATGCGAGCATAACTACGAATTTGGATATCACATAGTAATGTAAATACAATGATATATGCCTCAATATATGTTATACAAACAGATCTAGGGCGTATATTACATTTCCAAGATAACCCTAGTGGGTTTTGGAAAAATACCCAAAATATACAAATGTAAATTCTGACCCTAGGGCTGAAGGTTTTGCAACAAAAGAAATGAGAAGATAAGGTTGAAGGCGATGTAGTACTACCAATCTTCTCCAATAGATCCTCTAGATAAAGATGTCCCCTCCCGAAAAAATCCGTCCCCGACACATGCCAACCACCCCTACAACTCCTCCCACACAATATAATACGGATACGGAAGTGAAACTATGTTTTAGGGAATAAATTCACCTTGGCTTGATACCAAGTATCTCAATAAAGCCCAAGGGGATTCTTTACTAGCCTCCCAATGGAATGAAACCTTCCTCCACTAGAAACTAGCTCGGAAAACACCCAATACAGTCCTCCTTTGTTGCACCTTGCAACATAGCACAACTCTAGCGGAAACTATGTTGTTGAAGAAAGTCGTAGCTTGGCCAAAGCCGAGAATGTGGAAATGTAGTGCGGATGCTTCTCTGAGTAGGCACTCGAAGTCCTTGATGACCCAAAATGGATTCGAGTTTTGCCTCTAGGTCAAAGTCTTCACAAATGCAGATTAAAATAGGATCAAGTTGATGTGCTCATCGATAGGATTCCAATGGTGTGAATGACACCAGCAAAAAAACCGAGTTGTTATGACGAAGATATTGCAAGTCGAAAGTTCATAGACAACTAGGTGAAAATGGAAAAAAATTCAAAGTTAACGAGTCCAAGATCAACGAGTCAAAGTCAATTGTCAAAGTCAACGGTCAAAGTCAATGATGAAAGTCAACATTTGAATGATTTAGTAGGACACATGTCATCTTGGGAATATTCCACATGTTCGGGATGACGTCGGCGGGATCAATGACGTGGCGAAGTGTGATTGGTTGGAATGGGCCAATGCGAAATTTGTACGTAGCGGCTGATTTTTTCCCAATTTGGCCTTATTTTCCAAAATTTCGGTGGTCGGGGAGGATTGAACCCGACCTCCTAGAAAGGCTAAGCTCTTGTCGGGTTAAGCTCACGGATGAGTCAACACATCACTTGATAATTAATTAAATGATTTTGTATTTATGTGATGGGATTGTCACGGCGGGAAAAAGGTCCGGACGATCGGGGTTAACCCCACAACCACTAGAAATTTACATATGTTTTCTGTCTAATATATTAAGCACATTTGGACATTATTATAGTTTGAAACCGCATATAATATATGTTTCAATATATATTAACACATATGATTCCACATATAGTTGTAACCGCGGGGAGCATTATCCAACATTTAATGATCTGATATATTAACATTTATATATTTCTATATATGAAATGTTACCATAGGATAGATGGTGGAAGGTCGAGGTGGGGGTTTCGACTGCCAGCCTCCAAAATTATATATACAATGATTTCAAACAAGTCTGCCAACCAATTGGCCTATACGGTGGAGCTTGGTATTAAATCCACTAAACTTCTATTTATATGTAGCACAAGTAGAACCGGTGAAACCAGAGGCATGCGCACTTCGGTGGTATTGCGACAAAAGGTGGTTTTTTGTGCATGAAAAGTGGTTTATTGCGAGCGAGAGGTGGTTTTCATTTTCTCCGGGGGTTACGGGAGTCCCACAGTGGTGAAATATAGGCAAGTTTATACTTGTTTTGACCAAAATTTCAAGTCGGTCACAATGGTGAGGTCCATTTTCTCGTTTGAGTCTCTATTTTTGAGCTCATACCTGTAAAATAATTTTGAAGACAAAATAAAGCGGTCAACACTAGAAGCTAAGGACCCGGAGACATAGCCAAGAAGTCTGGTGAACTCCGTTATTAAATTCTTGCTACGTTAATGTGTTTGAATATGTTTTCATTTGCTTATGATGTTTATGTTATTCGCAATATTTTCGATCTATTGCACTAAATAACATAAACTGCTCACAAATACATCAATAATACCTTTTTCATAAGTACAGAACAAGTGGTATCAGAGCTTCAAGTTAATTTTTAAAGGTTTGATAGTGCCATGTGAAGATTGAATGCTTACTAGGTCAAAGTCCAAGTGAGGAGAAGGAGAACTTGTTGAAGCAAATCCAGAGATTGGAAGAGTTTCGCAAACGAAAATGACGAAAGAAAACATATTGGGAACAGAAGCTTAGTTCTTGGACAACTTCATGATAATACATGTGATGGTAGAAGAGATGTATAAGGAGTTTAAAAATGGAAAATGTGAAGGCACTTCATTAGCTAAACCAGACAAAGAATCAGGTTGTTGGAAATATGATGCAGAGTGTTGTCTTTGATGGCAACCCACTTGATCAAGGTGATGGAAACCTACTTAATGAAGTTTTTCTTGATGCTTGATGAGTTTATTAATGATGAAAAGTACGATGTTCTACAAAGCGACTCGGAAGGACCAGAGAAAGCAATCTTCAGTATGTGCCAGAACAATGATGAAAAGTGTATGTTACAAGGCATAAGCGGGTTTGTTAAGGAGAAGGCGCGTATGCACGTGGAAAAGTACGTGCTAAGTCACGTATGATCAATTGCGCTCTTAAGATATAAAACCAGGGGTTCTTACTATGGTATTGACCCATTGTATTGAGCACTTGAATATCTAATTGATCCCGTCCAGGAATACCATTAGAATTTGTGTGGTTTTGGCTCATGGTATTGACAAAGGCTAAACCTATATAAGGAGAATAAATTCATAGTGAAAAACGTGTGCAAGTGTCTAGGTATTGAATGAATACTTCACTCTGAAGTATATCTGTATGAAATGGGTTAGAGTTAGATCTGATCATATAATGCACCTATGCATACCATGATGGATGAAGAAAATAATGAAGAGGGATCTCTAGATCTGAAATGATTATGTATTGTCTAGATCTGTTTATGGAATGTTTTAGATGCAGTATCTGGCGAATATTTGTTGAAGTGAAGAATGAGTCTGAGTTGTTCATCTAATCTGAAGAGCTGCACAAGTCCTGAAAAGTTTCTAGATCTATACGCATGTTCGCTTCATCAAAGGCGCGTGTATACATGGGTTGTCTTCAGCAAAAGCACGTATGGAATGTGAAATTAGATCTAAAATGTGTAGATGTATATGCAGGTTCGTTTAAGCGAAGCGCGTATGTATGCGAGGTTCGGTGAAGTAAAAGCACGTATGCAAACTGAGGTTTCTTTGAGTATGTGGTATGAAATATCTGATCTATTATGTTGTTTTACGCCTATACATTGTCAATGATGTATTCACACGGATGCGGGTTTGTTTTGATGTTTATGTTAATTGAAGATCAAGATGTTGGTTGATTGGTTGATGATTCAATGAATGAATTGATGGAGTTATGAGATTCAGTTTGATGTATGATTGAGCTTAAATGTATGGGGTGGGTCCAGTCTGAAAATATGATGAAAGGAGGCCTACAAATAGTATTTTTTGGAAGTGATTGGATCCAATATGTAAATTGATGAAATGTGGTCCATGGTGGTACTATGGGTTGTAGCCTTCAGTCAGGGGGTTGTAGCTCCCTTCCAGGTGAAGTTGGTAAACGAGAGCAGGCGGTTGTAGCTCCCTTCCAGAAGAGGCTGGTAAACGAGAGCAGGGGGTTGTAGCTCCCTTCCGGGAGAGGCCCGAGTAGCGAGAGAAGGTTGTAGCCTTACGCATGTGGGTGCACAGTAATGCTGGTATGAGTACGCGCTAGTACATGGTTGTAACATGTTTTCTTTATATAATAAATATTGAAGGCGGGAGCCGACAACGGCGGTGGTTTTCTCCCGACTTGGGTTTCCACCTTAAATCCTGGTGTTCTGTACGTGCTTATGTGTGATGGTTTATTACGTTGTTACGCATACTTCTTGTTATCTAATCATCAGAAGAATGAATGTTGCATAGATATAAGTAAAGAATTAATGGCATAATAAGATCTCTGTATATACGCGAGTTTTATGAAGGATATCCACGTGTATATGCTAGTTGGCTTTAGAAAAGTAGCGTATGGGTTTTAGAGCATGAAAAAAATGAAAAGTTTTGAGTAAGTCCTAAATACTGATTCACCCCCCCCCCCCCCCTCTCAGTATTTTTCCCAACAATTGGTATCAGAGCAGGTCCTTCTACAGAAGATTGATCACTTGAAGGAGATCCGTCAGGGAAAGAAGAAAAAGAAGAAGGCTACTCAAGGAAAGGAGATATCTCAGAAAACATGTGCAGCAGAAAATGAAGAAGATGAAATAGGTAGTGATTTTTGTTCTTGTGATAATCTTCTTTGTGCAAGCAATGGTGAAGATAGTGAAAGCAATACTGTGGATCAAGAAACAATTCTCAAGAACCAAGTTGAAGATCAACAAAGATATGATCTCTAGACTGAAAAGGTTGTACGATGATGTAGCTAATCGAAGTAAGGGAATTGAAGCAGAAACCATCTTTTTGAAATCAGATCTCGAAAAATCAAATAAGAAGAATGAAGAAATTGAAGCAGAAATCATCTATCTAAAGAGATGCAGGAAAAAATCAAACAAGAAAAGTGAAGAAACTTCTACGGTCATGTAAAAAAAGGACTTGAAGCGAGAAATCCATCTCTCTGAAATGATCTCGAAGCATCAAACAAAAAGAATAAAGAACTTCTACAATCATTTGAAGAAAAAGGACTTGAAGCAAAAATCATCTCCCTCAAAGAAGATCTGGTAAAA
Organism: Pinus albicaulis; assembly: GCA_034641835.2. NCBI lineage: Eukaryota > Viridiplantae > Streptophyta > Pinopsida > Pinales > Pinaceae > Pinus > Pinus albicaulis. The sequence continues at coordinate 463,474,674 of CM076579.1, read as the reverse complement.
GCTAATAAGAAGAATGAAGAACTTTTACAAACTGTTGAAGAACAAGATAATGGAATGAAGGAAGAGATTTTAAAATTAAATGATCAAGTAGAAGAAGGAAGAAGGAAAGAAGAATGTATGAAGAAGCAATGCCAAATATTGGAAGTTGAGGTAAATATTTTGAAAGGTAAATTAGAAGAAAAAATAAACTCTTGAGGTTTCAAGATAGTACTAATATTCTGGACAATATTCTTAGTAGTCAAAGGTCTCCTTCTGTTAGATTTGGTCTCGGTTCATGAAGCTGACCCAAAGGAGAATCTAGTTCACAAGGAGTGCTAAAGATTCAAAGGATATCAATGCAAAGCACGAAGTGTTGGAAGAAACAAAAGGTCAGCAGAGCAATCATGAACTCTCAAGAAAATCATTCCCTCCTACATACGGAAGCATCAATAATGTTGAATGCTTTAAATGTCATAATTATGGGCATGTTGCGGCCAATTGCGAGAAGAAGAATGTTTCGATCACATACAAAGCGTTCTACACGAAGGTACTCTTGTTTCTTCAAGGGATATTGTTTTTCATGTAGCAAGTATGGTCATAAAGCAACTGATTGAAATAGAAGAAAGAATAGAAAAACACATTATGATCCTTATGATTAATTTTCTTGTCATGCAAGATGTTATGCCTGTAACAAGTACGGACATGTAGAAAAAGAATGCAGGATGAATAGATCTGAGAAATTGGATAATTTCCGGCTGGCAAGAAAATTCAAGCAAGGCTGGAAAAAGAAGGAGGAGGCGAGTCGAAACGTAGGAATATTGACCCTACTATAGTCATCCACTTCTAAAGCTTACTTCTCATAATGGCTGAGAATGATGTGAGATACACATCATAGAGATTAGTAATGTATCATCACGGGGGGGAGCAATGTATGATGATTCTCATGGTTGATTTGGTAATTCTGGTTATGTTTATTTTTGACGATTGCATGCATTTGTGAGAAGGCAGTCTGGGTGGTCAGAATTCGGGGGGAGAAGGAGTGTGAAATTTTCATATTTCACTTTCCGCGTGGGTTTAATGAAGTAAAGTCATGTATACACCCGAGTTCCGGTGGACACGGATGCGTATGCATTTATGATAAGAAAATTAGTATGACGGCTCAGAACGGGAGCACGGATTCGGGGGGCATCGATCTGGCACTAAAGATTGCATTGTTGGCATGGTATCTGTTTATTCCTTAATATGCATACTCAAATGATGATGATATGATACATGGTTTCTTATGATAAGATTATGGATAATACGATTGCTCTTTGATGAAGAGTATTTTGTTATGGATGAGATGGAAGTCTTCTAATTCAGAAATAAGGATAGATCATGCAGAACTAGTTGTTGATGTTGGTTGTCACGATTGAGACCTTTTATACATAATTCCATCACAAGTTGCATCATGATATAAATCTTGAAGATTTTGGTGACACATATTGTCTATTGAAGAAGTTGTTCTGGAATGATAATTCCTCTTGGGAAGAATATGTTGGAAATCTTGCAAAGAAGTCGGAGCACAGTTCTTGATATGCTTATGCTACAACTATTGGATGACACTTGAAAACCTAGCTACATTGTCCTATTTTTTCTACTCTCATATATTCCGGGGAAAGCATTCAAAATATCGGACGGAAGGCGTTAAGTTATCTCTTGCCTTTCGGGAGATCGGATCTATTCAAATTCAGAAGATTATCATGGATACATGGATTTCCTAAACGGTCGCTTATATACGCGAGTTCATTCACGAAAGCGTAGTATGTGTGGTTCTTCGATAAATTTCTGCGATTCGGCATTTTTCAGCGGAGGCTGCCGGTATAGTTTGGTGGTGTTCCAGTACTCATAATTTTGTTTCAGTCTCTAATGTTTCTTGACAAATATTCCTTGATGATTTGATGTTGAAAGTGTTCAGGATGCACACGCTAAGGGGGAGCATTGGTCTTGTGGAAAGGATGAATTGGTGGCATTCTCATTAGCCTTGCTAAATATAATGCATTGTTGGCATTATGATGATTCTAAATTATGATCTCTCTCTTGAGGTCTTTTGGTCTTAGTCATATTTGTATTTTGATGAAAAGGTCATGTTGAGACCTATGATGTAAAATTGTAATATTCAATCATATAAGGACTTGTTCAAATTTGTAAACCCACTTGGTTGGGTAGGCGAGTCAAAATGTGTAAACCCACTTGGTTGGGTACTTGTGTCACATATGTAAATCCACTTGGTTGGATCATTGATGTAATTATAAGTCCTTGGTGATAGGAAACGTCATAAAGTCATGTAATTCATTGAATATTATGTTGAAAATGCAACATGAACTCAGGGGGAGCATGGTAACTTCAATTCATATCCAATCTAAAGAGGAGAAAAAAAACCTTGTATTGGTTTTTCATCCGCACTTTGCCCTTGATGTCAAAGGGGAAGAGTGACATGGTGTTTGAATAGGGGGAGAATATCATCATGCTTAATGTATCTATCTGTTGTGATCAAACACCATCGTGGTTGCCATCAAGTCCAAAGGGGGAGATTGTTGGAAATATGATTCAGAGTGTTGTCCTTGATGGCAACCCACTTGATGAAGATGATGGAAACCTCCTTAATGAAGTTTTTCTTGATGCTTGATGAGTTTATTAATGATGAAAATCTGATGTTCTACAAGCAGCTCAGAAGGACCAGAGAAAGAAATCTTCAGTATGTGCCAGAACAATGATGAAAAGTGTATGTTACAAGGCATACATGGGTTTGTTAAGGAGAAGATGCGTATGCACGCGGAAAAGTGCGTGCCAAGTCACGTATGATCAATTGCACTCTTAAGATATAAAACCAAGGGTTCTTACCATGGTATTGACCCATTGTATTGAGCACTTGAATATCTAATTGATCTCATCCAGGAATAGCATTAGAAGTTGTGTGGTTTTGACTCATGGTATTGACAAAGGCTAAACCTATATAAGGAGAAGAAATTCATAGTGCAAAACGTGTGCAAGTGTCTGGGTATTGAATGAATACTTCACTCTGAAGTATATCTGTATGAAATGGGTTACAGTTAGATCTGATCATATAATGCACCTATGAATACCGTGATGCATGAAGAAAATGATGAAGAGGGATCTCTAGATCTGAAATGATTATGTATTGTCTAGATCTGTTTATGGAATGTTTAGATCTGGTATCTGGCGAATATTTGCTGAAGTGAAGAATGAGTCTGAGTTTTTCATCTAATCTGAAGAGCTACACAAGTCCTGAAAAGTTTATAGGTCTATACGCATGTTCGCTTCATCAAAGGCACGTGTATACGCGGGTTGTCTTCAGCAAAAGCGCGTATGGAATGTGAAATTAGATCTTAAATGTGTAGATGTATACGCAGGTTCGTTTCTGTGAAAGCGCGTATGTATGCAGGTTCAGTGAAGTAAAAGCACGTATGAAAACTAGGGTTTTGCTGAAGTATGTGGTATGAAATATCTGATCTGTTCTGTTGTTTTACTGTTATCTGTCAATGATGTATTCACACAGATCTGGGCTGTTTGACTGATGTTTATGTTAATTGACGATCAAGATGTTGGTTTATTGTTTGATGATTCAATGAATGAATTGATGGACTTATGAGATTCAGTTTGATGTATGATTGAGCTTAAATGTATGGAGTGGGTCTAGTCTGAAAATATGATGAAAGGAGGCCTACAAATAGTATTGTGTGGAAGTGATTAGATCCAGTATGAAAATTGATGAAACGTGGTCCATGGTGGTACTGAGGGTTGTAGCCTTCAGTCAGGGGCTTGTAGCTCCCTTCCAGGTGAAGCTAGTAAATGAGAGCAGGGGGTTGTAGCTCCCTTCCAGGAGAGGCTGGTAAATGAGAGCAGGGGGTTGTAGTTCCCTTCCAGGAGAGGCTGGTAAATGAGAAAAGGTTGTAGCCTTCTGCAGGTGGGTGCCTACATGCTGGTATGAGTCTGCGCCAGTACATGGTTGTAACATGTTTTCTTTATATAATAAATATTTAAGACTGAGACGACGACAACGATGGTTTTCTCCTAACTTGGGTTTCCACCTTAAATCCTGGTGTTCCTGTCTGATGCTTATGTGTGATGGTTTATTTTGTTATTACTGCACATGCTTAATGTTATCTAATCATCATAAGAATGAATGGTGCATAGATCTAAGTAAAGAATTAATGGCATAGTAAGATATCTTTATATACATGAGTTTTATGAAGGATATCTGCGTGTATATGCTAGTTGGCTTCAACAAAGTAGCGTATGGGTTTTAGAGCATGAAAAAAATGAAAATTTTTGAGTAAGTCCTAAATACTGATTCACCCCTCCCTCTCAGTATTTTTCCCAACACAGGTGAAAATCCTTATTCATTATTTCCACCATCTCCTCCATCATCACCATCATCGTCATCGTCATCTTTTTCTCATAAATCTAGTTATTCTAAAAAGAAGAAGAGTAAGAAATCCTTTTTGATCAAATTAGATGTAAAATTTGATTTGCCAATTTATGATGTTGAACTTAACGCTAAAAAGCTTGATAATTGGATCAGACAAATTGAAGTTTATAGCAAGGTACAAAAGGTTGTTTGAGAAAGAAAGAAGATCCAGCTTGCTAGCCTTTGTCTTGGAGGAACCGCACTTGTTTGGTGGGAAGGTAAGACACAAGAAGATCTCCAAAAACATGGTAAAATCATTTTTACATGGAATGAATTTGTTTTTTCTATTAAAAAATAATTTTATCCTTTGGCTTATATGCAACAAGCTATGATGAGTTGGAAAACATTGTGTTAGTTAAAGGGTGAAAGTGTGAAAAATTATACTTTGGAATTTCATAAAATAGCTTTGACACTAGGCATATCATTTGAATCACCAAAAAAATTATTGAAATACATAGGTGGCCTACTGTAATATCCCAAAATGGGATCTGCTAGCAAGGCATGACTGGAAAATGCATATTCCAGGAATGGATACTACAAGATTTGAAACCAAGACCTGGATCCCTTAGATCAATGTATCAAAGACCAAAATACAAGAGGAGGCTCAGAAGAAATCACTCTAGGGGGGTTAAACAGGTCTCCCCGCACCTAGTGCAGCTAGAAAATGCCCAAAGAAGGGGACTGCAACAATACAAAAACAAAATGCTGGAAAATAATGCAGTTCAACCCAATAATTGTAGGATATCAGTATGGAAACTAATGTTACAGCTATGCATTAGAAAAATAACTTTATACAGCAGCTTATACAAAGTATAAGAGAAAGGAGAAGGATTTACAAGAAGAAACCCTCAGAAATGAGGTGCTACAACCATGAGAAATGACAGAATAAGATTCACAATGTTAATTCTATTGGCTGAAGTAGCAGTATGTTACAACTCAGATCTAGAGTAGATATGTACATGAAAATATAGATCTAATTCAGACCTTTGTACAAGAAAGGCTCATCAATACATTCCCCTTGGGGATCTCAGCAAATCATGAAAATACAAGAGTAGATCTGAGATCTAAGTTATAGATTTGCAATAATATTTAGAAAATTTTGAAGTATATAATGTACCACAGATCATATCTGAAACAAACATGGATTGGATGGCCAATCCATGGATCACCATAGTGACAGGAAGGATCCAATCACTAGAGATCTCTCCTCCAAGTTGATGCCAAAACTCCCTGTAACTCTGCTACTGAAAATAACATAGATTTGAAAAAGGGACTGCACTGTAGACTCTAAGTATACTTTGTCCTGATGCCAAGGTCTGGATCTAAAGCTCCCAAGGTCTAGAACACTCTTGTCAAAGGGATAGATGACTTTCCCAATGACAAGGGGTGCTAGAGCTGCATAGATCTGCAAATATCTATCCTCCACTTACTGCAGCTCACAAGGACAACCCAATCCTAAATAGGAAATTGTTGTAGGTGTAAGATGAAGCTTGGCCAAATGACAGATAGTGGACAAGACAAACAAGGCTCCTCCAAGAGCTGCTCTAGGAAGGAGATGGGATTCCTAACTAGGAACACCCAATGCTAAACAACATTATTCTCAACTAACCAGCCAGAAAATGATATATGTCTAATCAGAAAATATATTCATAAATATGATAAACATCAACAACCCTTTCATGCTTCCCTCCTCTTCCTTTTATAAGATAAAAGCCCTGTCAAACCCTAAACCACTTCAATGAGTTAGCTCCTTTCACATTTGGAGCTTCCATCTAGAACTGCGTTGTGTATCCATGAGGTACATTGAATCTAGACTGTGTTTTGGATTTGTTCAAGGTTGACCCAGTCTCATATTTCAAATGCAATCACACCTGCAAGTGTTTATTTTAAATGGCTCATATTTGTCTCTTTTCACATAGGCATGGATTTATTCATTGTTTTTAGGAGTTTCACATGTCCTCCATGGTTCATTTATTCAATCAACAGAAAATGAAACAAATTTGAATATTCCTCTTAGCTTGGGCTATGTAGGAATATTACAGTCCTCCCCTCCCAAATGTTTCTTGTCCTTAAGCAACTGCAAGGACATAAGTGAAATGGATTGGGAAAGCATATTTTCCCAAGCAATCATCAAAATGAATCACCTCTCAACATGGTAAATCCAGAACATTCTCCTCCACCTTAGGTTCCTGCAAAGAAGGTGGGCTAAAAAACTGAACATGGTAGACATAGGTGCCTACCCCATGCTATCATCCTCTCCACTTAAGATAAGTGTGGAGTGTCTACTGATCCTGGGCTACAATGATGTTGCCTTCAAGAGGCAAGATGAAGACTGGATCTCTAAAGATCTCTTTTCCAACATTGTGAATCAAGCTGGCCCAAAGCATTCCATATGTGATGGATGGAAAATCATCACCATATGGTATCTCATCAAACTCATGGCCCACCTCATAAAGAATCAAGTGTTTGGCTATGGGGGCCATATCTCCTCTCATGTTCCCATTAGAACATGCAATGCAGAAAATATGGGAATCCTCTTCCCCAAAGAACACATCTAGCCAATGTGTTTTTTCTCCAATCATGCTCCTCACAAAAGCAAGATCAACATCAGCAATTGGAACCATGATTAGCATCAAGTAAAAGGACATACTGAAGTCTTCATATGGTGCAAGAAGCTACCAACAGTCTCCCATGAAGTTACAACATAGTTTTTCCAACTGCAACTTCAGAAAATTACAAGGCAAGTGGTTACTGGATACATGGTGGTCTGTGTATGTTATTTCATTTACTAATGAATAGTAGATGGTTTCATGCAAAAAATGAACATACATGAAGTAATACAACACTTTCCCATAGCCATATAAGAGATGGCTGCCTCCATCATACAATTTGGCCCAATGGAGCTCAATGAAAAGCTTTCCCTCTTGTGGAGCAATGCAATGCATAAAAATGGTAAGATTATGCAGATCACTAAATGCAACAAAAATATCCTTAACATGTGCTAAGAGTAATATCATGATAGGGTCCATGAAAAAATTCTCCATAAGGATATGATATACTCTCATGAAGAGAAATGAATCATGTGTTTCATGAAGATCCTTCCTCATGTACTTGGAAATCCAAGCCAAGAAGAAAATAACATAGCAATAGATGTCTCCATCCATTACTCCATCTTTCTCACCTCCTCCTTGTCCATCAAGTGCACCAAGAGTGGAATGATCCTGGGGACACTCCATCTAGAAGTTCATGCTCCAAAGTGACAACATTGTTGGCCTATGAAAATAGGCTCCTGCCAATACATAGCTCCTTTCTTTGACATTTTCATTGTCAAAGACATTTTCCATAATGTTGCTACAAACAAGAAGTTCCTTCTGGAGTGGAAGTACTTCCAGATCATCCAAGGCTAAGGAGATAATCCCATCTCCTCCTCCTGCAACATCATGCAATGTGTGAGAGAAACTCTGCTCTTGCTCTCCCAAGAACATCCAAAGCAACAAAAGATTTTGCTGCCTCCCCATACCTCCATCATATAAATCATGTAGTGAAAACATGGTGATTGATATGAAGAAAGCCATATCAACACAATGTGCCCATACTCTTTGCTGCTTAATGATGCAAGTACTACCACACATCTTTCCTCCATATACCCTTAGAAAGAGGATGATGGCCAAACTCTTTCAAAAGTAACCAGCTGTTAGGTCCCTATATTACTAGTATAGTCACTTATTGTTCTTACTGTAACCCACTTATTGTTATTATTGTACCCTTGTAACCCCCATTTTATTATTATGGTGCCTTTAAATTATTATTGTTAGGTCGATTAAGATTACATTGTGGCCCACTAGGATTACATTATGGCCCCATGGACTCCTATATATAGAAAGGAGGTTTTGTAAATTGGATCATCCAAGAATTGTTCATTTATGTAATGTATTGGAGGTTACCTGCTCGAAGTGGTTTATTTATAAGGCATTGATATCTCTTTTCTTCTATTTTTGGAGTTGGTTACACAACATTTGGTATCAGAGCTTTGGATTCTAGGGTTTCGCTGCTCCAAATAGGTCATCGTGGAATTTTCGCTATAATTTTTTTTCTACAAAGTTTCAGAAGTTGAAATTGTTAGGGTGCAAAGAAAAAATCCCGAGGAATATTTTCTAAAAATTTTAGAGCTTGGTTTGCAATATTTTCGGAGATATGATCTGTGGAAGTTAGGTCTTTTTTCAGACTCCTAAACAGGTCATTGTGGAATTTGCGCTATAACTATTTTTATATGAAGGTTCAGAATCTGGAATTTGTATGGTGCGAAGCTGAAATCCTGAGGAAAGTCGTCAAAACATTTCAGATCTTCGTTCACCATATTTTTGGAGATATGATCTGTGGAAGGTAGTGCTTTTTCAGGCTCCTAAATTTCATCTCAAAGAGGTGATCGTGGGAAAATTTCAATAACTCTCTCTCTGGGCATTGGATTGGAGTGCCGTAACAAGTGGTCACAAGTACACGGACTTTAGTTTCTTGGCTATCAATTTCAGAGACAGAGGATGAAATAGAGACACGTGGAAAATCGTACAAGTTCGCTCTACTAAACCAGTCCATAATTAGGTCATTGTGGGAGATTGGACACAACTTTGATTGGTGAATCCAAATCAGGTCAGACCTGTGGCATTCGAAAGATAATGCATAGGGCTACGTTGGTACTAAATCTAAGATATTTAAGTGCTGCAATCACAGAGATAATCCAATTTCAATATCGAACTCCTCAAAAGCAAGAAAAAGGTGTGTATTTTTTTTCCGAATTACATAAGTCTTGTTTGAAGAATCAATTTGAATTGATTCCAAGGGCATATTGTAGAATAGATATCAGTATTGGGTTCTAAAATATTCCCTGTAAAATTAATTCTACACCCATTAAGCCTTCAGAAATTTCTACTATGACTCATGAAGATGAAGAATTGCAGCATGATCTATCAAAATTACAAGAGCAAGTGCAACAAATTTCACTCTCGCAACGAGCAACAAAAAACGAAATTGAAGTTTTGAAGAAAGGCATGGAAGAGAAGATGAATTGTTTGAAGAAAGGCGTGGAAGCTAAGATGGATGGCATGGAAGCTGGCATGGAAGCTAGGATGGATGACATGAAAGAAAACATTGAAAACAACATGAAAAACATGAAGAATTTTCTAAAAGCAGACATCGAAGGTTTGACCAAGTTGATACAAGAAATGTTTCCTAATGGTGAAAATATAGTAGAAGAACCTCATGATGAGAAAAAAATAAATGTTAATCGCGATTTCATAAACTCTAATGTTGGCGGGAAGAACCACCATATTCCAAAAATGGATATGAGGAAGTTTGATGGAAAGGATCCTGTAACATGGATACTACAGATGGAGCAATATTTTGATCTCCATAACGTGAAAACACACAAAAGGTACGCATTGCAACTTTACATTTAGAACAAAATACATTTGTATGGTATCGATGGCTTTTCTCCCGTAAAAAAATTGTCACTTGGTCAACTTTTACGGAGGAAATGATAGCACATTATGAGGATACAAAGAGCAACACCTTCTTTAGCCAATTGATAAATCTCAAACAAAAGGCTTTAGTGGGGCAGCACATTGAGGACTTCCAAAAATTGAATATAAGGGTAACTGATATTCCAGAGGAACACAGGATTGATCTCTTCATAGGCACTTTAAAGGATAACATCCAACATGAAATTCGCGTTCTGTAACCTGATTCATTGGAGAAGGCATTCAGGTTGGAAAGAAAAGTTGAATGTAAAATTATAGCGACAAGGAAGCCTACCACTCAATTCTATAAAGAAGGAAGTGTTGCTATGTCTAGATTTCCACAACCTACAAGGTTGACACCACAACGATTGGAAGAAAAAAGAGAAAAAGGGCTTTTCTATAGTTGTGATAGAAAATACACTAAAGGTCATAAGTGTGCTGAGAAGAAATTATTTTACATAGATTGTGAAGAGGAAGAAGAAAATGAACAAGAAGAGGATATACACTAGGAACCAGCCATAGAAGGGGAAGAAATGAATCCGACCATATCGTGTAATGCACCGGCAGGAATTACCACTCCTCAAACTCTCAAGATAGAAGGACATATCAAGAAGAAAAAGGTAATAGTGTTGATTGATTCAGGTAGCACCCATAATTTTATTCATTGTAAGGTAGCCAAGGAATTAAATTGTTTCCTATACCCACCACCAGAATGCCAAGTGATGGTTGCAAATGGAGGAACTATAAATTGCTCTGGGAAATGCCATAATATCAAGCTAACCATGGGGGAATATGTATTGACTAGTCCAATGCTTTCCATTCCTATGGGAGGTGCTGATGTTGTACTAGGAGTACAATGGTTACAATCTTTTGGGACGGTAGCTTTTAATTTTCAAGAACTTTTCTTGAAATTCTTTTCAGAAGGAAAGGAAGTCGAACTACGGGGTATTGAAGGGAAGCCAGGAAGGATAATAAGCTCTAATGGCATGAAAAAGCTTCTAAAGAAAGAACAACGAGGCGTAATATCACAATTATGCTCACTAGAAGTTCCAACATCAAAATCATCTATTTCTGCAGATCTCCAACAAGTCTTGGACAATCATTCCAAGGTGTTTGAAACTCCCAAAGGACTCCCACCTATTCGTGATCATGATCATGCTATTCATTTGATTCCAGGAAGTGTTCCCCCAAACATCAGGCCTTATAGATATCCTTACTTCCAAAAGAGCGAAATTGAACGTATGATTGCAGAAATGTTAGAGGCGGGTATAATTCAACCTAGTCAAAGTTCTTTCTCTGCTCCCGTAGTATTGGTACACAAGAAGGATGGATCATGGCGAATGTGTCCAGATTATAGGGAGCTCAATAAGCTCACCATTAAAGACAAATTTCCCATTCCTGTGATTGATGAATTATTGGATGAATTACATGGAGCAATTTATTTTACCAAGTTGGATCTTCGTTCAGGATATCATCAAATTAGAATGAAGATCGAAGATATTCCAAAAACAACATTTCGAACTCATGAGGGTCATTATGAATTTTTGGTCATGCCTTTTGGCCTTACCAATGCACCTTCTACATTTCAAGGGTTGATGAATTCCATTTTCAAACCCTTCCTTAGAAAATTTGTGCTAGTATTTTGATGATATACTAATCTACAACAAGTCTTGGAAGGATCATGTTGAACATGTTGACAGGGTGCTCAAACTATTGCAGGAGAAACAATTATATGCAAAAAAATCCAAATGTTTCTTTGGAGTACAAGAGGTGGAATATCCGGGTCATATTGTATCTCACGAGGGTGTTAAAGTAGACCCTAACAAAATTAAAGCCATTAAGGAATGGAAAGTTCCCACAACCATAAAGCAGTTGCGAGGATTTCTCGGGTTAACAGGGTATTATCGCAAGTTTGTTAAGAATTATGAGAATAGCAGCACCTCTAACAACATTATTGAAGAAAGATGCATTTTCATGGACTCCTGAAGCAACTAAGGCCTTTGAACGTCTTAAAGAGGCAATGCGCCTAGCACCGGTCTTAGCTACACCAGACTTCACAAAAACCTTTATTGTGGAATGTGATGCCTCAGGAAATGGAATTGGTGCAGTTTTAATGCAGGAAGGAAGGCCCATTGCTTTTGAAAGTCGTCCAATCAAAGGAAAGTATTTACAGAAACCTATTTATGAGAAGGAAATGTTAGCAATACTGCATGCACTAAAGAAATGGCGAACTTAACCTAATGGGAAGACACTTCAAGGTAAAACTGATCATGATAGTCTTAAACACTTTTTGGAACAAAGACTATCTTCAGAAGAGCAGAAAAAATGGGTCACAAAGATGTTGGGTTATGACTTTGAAATAATCTACAAAAAAGGAAAGCTTAATGTTGTTGCAGATGCACTCTCAAGAAAGAATGAAGAGGTGGAAGCATTGCTTTGTGCTATTTCTATTATCCAACCAGATTGGATAACTGAAGCAAGAGATGAATGGAAGAAGGACAAAGATGTATGGATACTCATTCAAAAGTTGCAGCAAGATCCTAGTACATCTGATACATTTAGTTGGAAAAATGATTCCTTATGGTACAAAGATCGCTTATATCTTTGTAAGAATTCTCAACTAAAACAAAAGATTCTTCTGGAATTGCACATTTCTCCTTTAGGAGGACACTCAGGATTTTTAAAAACTTACCACAGGGTGAAGAAAGAATTTTTTTGGGATGGCCTTAAATCTGATATTCGAAAGTTTGTGGCGGAATGTTTGGTTTGCCAATAGAATAAAGTGGAAACAATTAAGACCCCAGGACTTCTACAACCTTTATCCATTCCAAGTCAACGTTGGGAGGAGATTTCAATGGATTTTATCACAGGTTTACCTAAGTCCTAAGGAAAGAGTGTCATCATGGTGGTAGTTGATAGACTTACCAAGTATGCACACTTTTGTGCATTATCTCATCCATTTAAAGCAAGTACAGTTGCTACTACATTTATGGACAAAATTCAAAAACTACATGGAAGCCCAAGGGTTATTGTGAGCGACAGAGATCCCATTTTTACTGGAAATTTTTGGACGGAGTTATTTTCTTGTTTGGGTACTCAATTAGCTCATAGCTCATCTTATCATCCTCAATCTGATGGTCAAAATGAGATAGGAAATAAATGTTTGGAAGGATATCTTCGTTGTTTTGTGTTTGATAAACAAACACAATGGGTCAAGTGGTTACCTCTTGCTGAATGGTGGTATAACACTTCCTTCCATATTGCAACAAAAATGACCCCATTTATGGCACTTTATGGATATCATCCACCATCCATCACATCATCTTTAAGGGAAAATTCAAAGGTTCAAGAAGTGGAAGATCACATCGAGCATCAGCAAGAAGTTCTCCAACTCTTAAAGGATAACCTGAATTTGGCACAAAATCGAATGAAACAACAGTCAGATCAACATCGTAGCGAGAGAAGTTTTGATGTAGGAGATTGGGTATTTTTACGGCTACAACCATACAAACAAATGTCCCTCAAGCAAGCAAAGAAGGATAATAAATTATCGCCAACGTACTATGGCACTATGGCATACAAATTGGAGCTTCCTGCTTCTTCGCGAGTACATCCAATTTTCCATGTTTCATGCTTAAAGAAGGTTATCGGTGAAAATATTCCAGTTCAAACAATATTACCAGAACTTGATAAGGAAGGAAAAATCATATTGGAACCTGAAGCGGTCACGGAAACAAGAACTCGACAACTACGGAATCGATCAATTTCAGAGTATCTCATCAAGTGGAAGAACTTGCCCACTGAAGATTCTACATGGGAGGATGAGAATTTTATACAGAAGCACCCAAAGCTACTCAAGCGTTGAGGACAACACTTTTTTGAAGGAGAGGGGCATGTTAGGTCCCTATATGACTAGTATAGTCCCTTATTGTTGTTAGTGTAACCCCCCTATTGTTATTATTGTACCCTTGTAACCCCCATTTTGTTATTATTGTGCCCTTAAATTATTATTGTTAGGTCGGCTAGGATTACATTGTGGCCCACTAGGATTACATTATGGCCCCATGAACTCCTATATATAGAAAGGAGGTTTTGTAAATTGGATCATCCAAGAATTGTTCATTTATGTAATGTATTGGAGGTTTCCCCCTCGAAGTGGCTTATTTCTAAGGCATTGATATCTCTTTTCTTCTATTTTTGGACCTGGTTACACAACACCAACACAGAAAAGCCTCCTACTACCCAGTATCATAGATTTGCAAGTAGCTTTCCAGCTCCTTGCTCATCATCCACACCCATCCATCCACATGTGGGTGCCTTCCATCTTGTTCTTCCTTAGCACTCTCCCAAGGAAGACTATCATTATTCCAAATCAGATTTCTTCTCTTGCATCTCATGGGATGTTGAAATGCAATCTTCTCAAGGATCAATTTGATCCCATAAGGACCCAAATAGGTGGTAGGAAAAAACCTCCCATCATGATGTGTATGGCTCGAGAGGTGTCCACGTAATGTTCCTTTTTCAGGAACTTGCTATAACAATGAGAATATCTCAAGATATTCTAAGGTTGGAGCTCCAGCAATATTCCTTTTTCTGAAATATCACAAGTCTATCCCAGAGATAGACTATAGGGGAATTTTCCAGATATGTCACCTTCACAAGGAAGGGTGAGATCCAGAAGCTACCTGGCCCTTCATAAACTCTATCTATAGATATGTGAAATTCCTTCGTCAGGAATTGCCCAAGGAATAGGGCCGCAACAATGTATGAAAAAAAATGGGTTCACTGCATTATGAGCCTACACATATGAAGATACAATAGCCAATAAATGTGTATTGCAGCAGCAAATACTTGAGGATTCAATCTCTCAAGTTAGGCAATGAAGGCCTCAATGAATCTTGTACATTAAAATGAAAGCACACTACTACATGAAGAAAACCATGGCTGAAACTACGCAGTCATATGGAGAAAATGCATCATATAATATGGAAATATAATGATATAGCAATGATAGCTCAAGAAACAAGGGGGAGAAAGCTCTCAACCCCTAAAACACTAGTACAACAATCCTTAGAAGGATTGACTACAATACATGTACAAAATGGAAAAATACAATAATGTCGGAGTTGTTGGGCAGCAGCAACTCATAAAAATAATAGGAGTAAATGGATGTATGAGATCCTCAATCTGAAATGGCCTCCTCCAGTGAGAAATCTAATTTAAAGACTGATTCTTTCACCTAATATTTCACCCTCTAACTATCTGCAAACCCCTCACAACAAATCCTCTCCAAGAATAAAGATTTCTAAGAGATGGATTGCGCTGCATATGATGGAAATTGGATGGCCTGATGCCAAAGATGGTGGAATAAGTTCATAAACCTCCCTTACTGATCTCCCAAAGGGATGGAAGCTCCCTCCTCTGAAAAACAAGCCAAGGATGGTTTTGTAGAAAACCTCCCCAGCAACAATGCATAATACCCAACTAAAACTGTGTTGATGAAGAGAGATGGTGCTTGAACTCAATGTATAAATATGGGGAATAGAGTGCAATCCTCCAAGAGCTACTAAATAATGAGAGGAAATCCTAAATAGGAATTCCCTCGGTAATTCTTGCTAACCAGCAAGATGTTGCTGCAAGTCCACCAGACCAAAGATGAATAATACTCAAGATGATTTGCAATGGTAGCCTTGCCCTCCTTTTAAATAATGTGAGCTCCCTCTAAATGGACCCCACTCATTAGGGTTTCCTTCCTATAGAAGCTTCCCTCCTTATCCCACTGCACTGGCCCACAATGTGCTTTCCACCTCATGCTACTGAGCAGTTTGACTTGGTCAACTTGACCTAGCCTTCTAGCAAAAGCCCCCTTTCACACACGGAGGTGTGAAATCAAGCTCCAAAAATGATCCTCCCTTATGCCAAGAGGATTTTTGTTCTCTATCAAAGAAATAAATGGGTCTCCTACCCATTTTATTCATCTCCTATGTAAAAATGGCAAAATTAATGTTCCAATTTTCTCCATGAAAAATTGGGAACATTACAGTCCTCCCCTCTCAAATATTTCTTGTCCTCAAGAAAGTGCAAGGATAGACTGAGTTCTTCTCTTCTTATCTCCCTATAGCATCCCTATATGATGATATCCTCTAATGAAAGTGATGTCATCTCATCAATCAAATCTCCACAATGCTCCTCCTCAGCATGTAACTCAACTATCAAGCCATCATCATGTAAAGGTGAAATACTCAAGAGGATAGAAAAGCGATGTCTAGAGGTCCCCTTGAAGAATGGAACCTGCAATAAAATGGGAATTATATTTCCCATATGGATCCCCCATCTCCAAGCTATGGGCCATGCAAAATGAGTCACCTTCCAGCTAGGCAACTCCTAAAAGCTGTCATCTACCTTTGGCTCCGGCAAAGTAGGTGGGATGAAAATCTGCACATGGTAAGAAATGTAGCCTACCCCACGCTATCCATATCTCCACTTATGATAAGTGTAGAGTGCTGGCTATCCATGGACTACAACAATTTTTCCCTCAAGTGGCAAGATGAGGACTAGACCTCCAAATATCTCTCCCCCAACGCTAAAAATCAAGCTAACCCAAATATCTCCATATATGATGAGTTGAAAGTCATCAACATATGGCATCTTCTCCATCATATGGCCCACCTTATAAAGAAATAATTGTGCTATCAAGGTGACCATATCATATCCCATGTTCCCCTTACAATATGTAGTGCAAATAGTGTGAGGAATTCCTCCCTCAAAGAACATATTCACACAATGTGTGTTACACCATTTTTTTGGTCATCTAACCCATTATCATTAGGTGAACCCAAGTACACCATGTAAGACCAATTTTACCCTAAGTAAAATTTATTTCACCATGTAAAATAACATTTGTTTATATTCCCCAGTCATATTTAACCCAAAACAAGGAAATTAATTAAATAAATCATTATTTATTTAATTATTTCCAGAATGCTTATTCTAAAATCATTATTTAAGCTATTAAATCATTATTTATTTAATTATATTCCCATCATTTCCCTAAAATAATAAATAAATCATTTATTTATTTATTTATTATAAATAAAGGAATTGACCCAAGTCAAAAATCCTTTTCCCTCCAACAAATATAATAAAATATTCCTAAAGGATGGTTCTAGAATTCGATTAATAATATTTTATTCATGAGACAGAGTTCAGATAACCTAAAGCAGTGCTCTATAGTAGGTTTCCCACTATTAGTCTACCTGAAAACAAAGATCACTTTCGATCTACTCTATAACCATTTTCCATTTTTACTTGTGTGGAGTCTCATATTGAGTTCTTATGTTTGTCTGGGTTTTCTACACCAATAAGAGAGAGGAATTTTAGATCCAAACATCAGGACTTTCAAGAACCCATCCCATTGAGGAGAACCGGAAAACACCTTTCTTGTTTTCCTCTCAGGTGCCCCATTCTTTAATATAATATAAAATTATTTTAAATACATTGTTCTTGTCTTGTTTATTGGATGCATGGAGCCATATGGTATTTTATCCACTTAATTTATTTTGTACTTAGATCTCGATTTTTGCAGCACTGTTTGGATAACTTCATTGCAGACTTAAAGATATTTTGCAGCCATAATCGATGTTAGGGCTATTTGTTATGCGTAGCTAAAGTGATCTTTTACGACGAAGGATTCATACTAACAAGTGGTCCCAAGCATGCTCCTCATAAAGACAACAACAATAGAACCATAGGGAGAAAAAATTAGAATCATATTTTCTGCCATGTGCAAAAAAGGTGAAGGAAAATGGTCCCTCAAGTGCAACTAGTGCAGCTTGACCCTCAACTACAATGGAGACTGATAAAATAGGTGGCTTCTCAACCACCTGCCTACTACTCTAATCTCCTCATAAGTATGGAGGAAGTGAATACTGCAAGGTGCACAATGAGCAAGTCCTCCATAACTCCTTTCTTCCCCAAGTCCTCCTAGGGAATGGCCATCAATCATGCTTATGGCCTCACCTAAACCATGTGGTCTAGAAAAAAGAATGCTCCTCCTTAGAGCATCATCCTGCACATGTATGGTTAAGGGACATATACATACATCATATAAATGCTCATGTAAACAACAACGAATACCCTTACCATACTCTCTGCTCATGCAAATGGAGTGGTTCATAAACGAGTCTCCTCTCATCCTCAAAGTGGAAAGAGGTGGCTGTGCTAATTCTATCAAAGAGTCATGTCTCTCCTCCATCTCCATCTGGGCCATGCATCTACTCATATGCTAATGTATCTCCTCCTCAAAGCCCATCCAAAAATACCCCTCCATGATGGTGTGGTATGCTCTCATAGAACAAGCGGGGCCGAAAAGGAAATCCTCCCGAGCTGCCTGTAGCAACTTCTCCTTGAGCTTGGAAGCTCTAGGAAAGAAGATCCTACCATGATAAAATATGATCCCATCTCTGACTGAATACTCCTCCAAGTGCAACTGGCCATCCAAGATCATGCAAGTAAAAAGATCCTTGGAATACTCCACCAACATCTGGGAGCTCCTATGTGGATCTATCCTCCATAGTGACAGTGCTGATGATCTATCATGAAGAGCATATGTCATATGGTCATCCTTCTCTCTGAAATCTCCCATGCCAAATATGCAAGTTGGAAGGTTGTTATCCTTCCCCTATTGCTTCTGCCACAACACAGAATCTGAAATGGAAGTAGGTGATGATGGTGTTGAGAGAATACTCTCTCCCTCCTTGAGTCTACCCTAGACTCCCAGCGCTATATCAATCTCTCTCCAGGTTTCCACCCTCCTAAAATCAATGAGTGATGCCTCAACATGTGAAGAACCCATCCTCCTTTGTTGATCCAGTGGACTTTGCAGAAAAATGTCTCCATGCAATGAGACATCATCATCAAGGGATGACTGAATATATGAATGGAGAAAGCTCTCCATGCTTCCACTGCACAATCCAATCACCTCCTCAGGTGCATCAACCTCAAAAAATGAATAGGGATGTATAATCCTCATCTAATGATGTTGGGTCTTCTCCCTACTTCCTCCTTGTGTCTCCATGGTCTCACACCTTCTCAAAAATGGCACAGATGGAACATGAGTTGTTCCTTGATCTCCACTCATGAGATCCTGGAAACCTTCTTGCAAAGATGCAATCATCCCTCTATTTGGAGCAAGGGATCCCCTTTCCTCTGCATGAGGTGCTAGATCAAATCCAGATCTAACAGTGTTTTTGCCCTCAATTTCTGCAACATGAATGGGCAACCCTCCAATAATTATATCCCTCCTTGAATAAGAGATCCCCATGCCTTTTTTCTCAAGGTTTTGAGAAGAAATTTTCTCCTCCGGAAAAGTATGGTGCAATTTTTCAGCCTCCTGATGTGGTATTGCGTTATCATGCAAGGGTTTTGTTTGAGTTTCCTTGTTTTCCTCCACCATGAGTGCTTTATGAATCCCTCCATCAAATCTTTTCACTAATGTCTTCATGAAACTAGCATAGGATGCAATGTTTACATTCCTTAAAGAAAAGGATTCAAAAATCCACCAGGCAAAAGCCTTACCTCTCAAATGCAGTGCTGCAAATTTGATGGCTTCCTCTTCAAGTATTTCATGCTGCTGCAAGAAGGTTTCTAACTCCTCCACCCAAGCTTTGGCTGAATATGTAGGTGAACCCTCAAGGGTAGATAGATGAAATCTATCCTGATGCTCTTTCCCATTCACCTTCATCTTGCAAAAATCTGAAAAGCTAATATGATCTCTGTATTTTTGAGTTTGAGACTGATACTCCTCCAAGAAATCACTAAAGGTTTCCCTCCTAGCAACCTCTTCTTCTCTCCCCATATTTCTTCCGCCAATCCTGGGCATGTGACTCTGCTATATAAGATGGTGTGTAGCTGCATGCTCACACTCCTCCAATCTAGAGTTTGCTTTTGAATCAAACATTCTAGGAGATTCTCTATACTTTCTTTGGATCTCCTCAAACTCTTCATGGATCATATGTAAATATTTAGGAAGAAGCTTGGTAAGCTTATCCCCCCCCCCTTTTTTTTTTCTCCAAAAGATGGAGTCTTTCTCCTACTTATTTCTCTATCTCCTTGATGAGAATAGGAAGTGCAGGGTCTTCCTCTTCTTTCTGCATATCCTCCTTGGGGAGGCTCTTCTCTACTCTAAAAAAAGATGAGATTAATCTGATCTTCTTCATCATATTCTTCTTCTTTATTGGGCTTCAAGGCCACAGGCTGAGCCAATAAAGGTGCTCTGATACCACTATAATGTTCCTTTTTTAGGAACTTGCTACAACAATGAGAATATCTCAAAATATTATAAGTTTGGAGCTCCAACAATATTCTTTTTTCTAAAATATCACAAGTATATTCCAGAGATAGACTGTGGGGGAATTTTCCGGATATGTCACCTTCACAAGGAAGGGTGAGATCTAGAGGCTACCTAGCCCTTCACAGAATCTGTCTATAGATATGTGAAATTCCTTCCTCGGGAATTTCCCAAGGAATAGGGCTGCAACAATGTATGAACATACAGTGGGTTCACTGTGTTATGAGCTTACACATATGAAGATACAATAGCCAATAAATTTGTATTGCAGCAGCAAAGAGTACAATACTTGAGGATTCAATCTCTCAAGTTAGGCAATGAAGGCCTCAATGAATCTTGTTCATTAAAATGAAAGCACACTGCTACATGAATAAAATCATGGCTGAAACTACACAATCATATGCAGAAATTTCATCATATAATATGGAAATATAATGATATAGCAATGATATCTCAAGAAACAAGGGGGAGCAAGATCTCAACCCTTGAAAACACTATTACAACAAACCTTAGAAGGATTGACTACAATACATGCACAAAATGGAAAAATACAATAATGTCGGAGTTGCTGGGCAGCAGCAACTCATAAAAAAAATAGGAGGAAATGGTTGAATGATATCCTCAATCTGAAATGGCCTCCTCCAATGAGGAATATGAAGTGAAAGACTGATTCTTTCACCTAAGATTTCACCCTCCAACTATCTACAAACCCCTCATAGAAAATGCTCTCCAAGAATAACGTTTTCTAAGAGAGGGACTACACTAAATATGATGGAAAGTGGTTGGCCTGATGCCAAAGATGGTGGAATAAGCTCATAAACTTCCCTTTCTAATCTCCCAAAGGGATGGAAGCTCCCTCCTCTGAAAAACAAGCCAAGGATGGTGTTGTAGAAAACCTCCCCAACAACACCCAGCAACAATGCACAATCTCCAGCTGAAACTGTGCTGATGAAGAGAGATGGTGGTTGACCTCAATGTCTAAATATGGGGAATAGAGTGAAATCCTCCAAGAGCTACTCAAGAAGGAGAGGAAATCCTAAACAGAAATTCCCTCGTCAATTCTTTCTAACCAGCAAGATGTTGTTGGAAGTCCACCGGACCAAAGATGAATAATACTCAAGATGATATGAAATGGTAGCCTTTCCCTCCTTTTCAACAATGTGAGCTCCCTCTCAATGGACCCCACTCATTAGGGTTTCCTTCCTCTAGAAGCTCCCCTCCTTATCCCACTACGCTGGCCCACAATGTGCTCTCCACCCCATGCTACTGCGCAGTTTGACTTGGTCAAATTGACCTAGCCTTCTAGCAAAAGCCCCCTTTCACACATGGAGGTGTGAAATCAAGCTCCAAAAGTGATCCTCCCTCATGCCAAGAGGATTTTTATTCTCTATCCAAGAAAGAAATGGGTCTCCTACCCATTTTATTCATCTCCTATGTAAAAATGTAAAAATTAATGTTCCAATTTTCTCCATGAAAAATTGGGAACATTACATTCCAACACAAACATGAGAGATGTTATCCACTCGAAGATGTCCTCCATCATCTATCTATTCCTCCTTGAATCCATGAAGATTCAAGTGTGAGAAGGAAAGAGCCTCCTCATACTGTTGAAGAAATTTTCACTTCATGATGTGTTGAAGTGCACCTCCAATGAAATCTCTCCATGAGATTTCCTTCTCATGTATGGCCTTCCAAAACCAATAAGGCTCTGGATATTCTGCAGGTAGAAGTTTCTCTTTGAGATGGGGAGTGCTCATTAAGAAAGGGTCATATAGAAAGGAGAAAGGGTTTCTCACTTCAATATGTCTACCATCTACCATTCCTTCCTCCATTGCTTCATGAATGAAGCTCCCATGTGAATGCTCCCATAAGGAATGGTTTGTCCTCTCTTCCTCACTGCTTTTGCACAACACAGTGAAACTCTGTTGCTCTAAATTAGCAGCATGCAAATATGTATATCCCTTCATATGATTTTTTGAAATGACAAGACATGCAAATTTAAGCATACCTTGGTGAGATGTAGAAGCAAGAGCTCCTTTCTCAACTATGTTGTCTTCCTCCACTGCTGAACATGAAGGTTTCTCCTCCAAGGTTGTGACAGTGTTAGTACAAGGCTCCTCAAGTGGTGGTGAGGACTCCTCCTTGTCTAATCTCCTACTATCAAAATTTTTGATCAGCTTTTGAGAAAACTCAACAAGATTAGACACTCTTTCATGGCTCAAATGGTTGAACCACCAAATGTTGGCTTCACCTTCTAAGTGCAGTGTTGAGATCTCCATAGCTTCTTTTTCCACTACAAGATGTAGTAGGAAAAATGATTCCAGATTCATCACCCACTTTCTTGTTGTAGATGACCCATAAAATGTAGACAACATAAATCTGTTGCCTTTGATATCTCTTTTATTGCATGGTCTCTTCTCTTCCTTCATCCGGATGAATTGAGGAAAAGTTAGAGTCTCTTTGAAGGCTCTAGAGTGACACTTGTACTCTGTCAAGTACCTACTTATAATCTCATGTTTTAAGTGCCTGTTATTTCTCTTCACTCCCTCTATGAGAATAGGAAGTGCTTGGTCCTTCTTCTTCTTCTTGAAACCTTCTAGAGGTCTCACTGCAACTTTCTTCTTTCTTCTGTTTAACCTCTTTGGAGAGGCTCTTATTAGATATGAAAAATTATGAGAGTAATCTCATCCTCTCCATAATTCCGAACTCTAATCCTTCTCTTTAGTCTTTTGATAGCTGGATCTAACAGGCTGAGCTAGAGATCATGCTTTGATACCACTGTAATATCCCAAAATGGGATCTGCTAGCATCGCATGACTGGAAAACACATTTTCCAGGAACGGCTACTACAGGATTTGAAACCAAGACCTGGATCCCTTATATCAATGTATCTAAGACTGAAATACAAGAGGATGCTCAAAATAAATAACTCTAGGGGGGTTAAACATGTCTCCCCACACCTAGTGCAGCTAGAAAATGCCCAAAGAAGGGGACTGCAGCAATACAAAAAAAAACTGCTGGAAAATAACGTAGTTCAGTCCGATAATTGTAGGAGATCAATATGGAAACTCATGTTACAGCTATGCATCAGAAAAATAACTTTATAAAGCAGCTTATACAAATTATAAGAGAAAGGAGAAGGATTTACAAGAAGAAACCCTAAAAAATGAGGTGCTACAACCATGAGAAATGACAGAATAAGCTTGAAAGTGTTATTTATATTGGTTGAAGCAGAATTATGTTAAAAATCAGATCTAGAGCGGATCTGTACATGAAAATATAGATCTAATTCAGATCTGTGTAGAAGAAAGGCTCATCAATACATTCCCCTTGGGGATCTCAGCAAATCATGAAAATACAAGAGTAGATATGAGATCTAAGTTACAGATCTGTAGTAATATTCAGAAAAGTATGAAGTATATAATGTACAGTAGAACAGATCTGAAACAAACATGGATTGGATGGCCAATCCATGGATCACCACAGTGACAGGAAGGATCGAATCACTAGAGATCTCTCCTCCAAGTTGATGCCAAAACTCCTTGCAAATATTCTACTACAAATAACGCAGATCTGCAAAAGGGACTGTGTTGTAGACTCTGGGTATACTTTGGCCTTATTCCAAGATCTGGATCTAAATCTCACAAGGTCTAGAACACTCTTGTCAAAGGGATAGATGACTTTCCCAATGAGAAGGGGTGTTAGAGCTACATAGATCTACAGAGATCTATCCTCCACTTGGTGCATCTCACAAGGACAACCCAATCCTAAACAACACAGCAATGTAGGTGTAAGATAAATCTTTGCCAAATGCCAGATAGTGGTCAAGACAAACAAGGCTCGTCCAAGAGCTGCTCTAGGAAGGAGATGGGATTCCCGACCAGGAACATCCAATGCTAAACAACATTATTCTCAGCTAACCATCGAGAGAATGATATTTGTATGATAAGAAAATATATTCAGAAAAATGATAAACATCAATAACCCTCTCATTCTTCCCTCCTCTTCCTTTTACAAGATAAAAGCCTTGTCAAACCCTAAACCACTTCAATGAGTTAGCTCCTTTCACATTTGGAGCCTCCATGTAGAACTGCGTTGTGTATCCATGAGGTACATTGAATCTAGACTGCGTTGTGGATTTGGTCAAGGTTGACCCAGTCTCATAGTTCAAACCCATTCACACCTGAAAGTGTTTATTTTAAATGGCCCAGATTTGTCTCTGTTCACATAAGCATGGATTTATTCATTTTTTTCAGGAGTTTTACATGTCCTCCTTGGTTTATTTATTCAATCAACAGAAAATGAAACAAAATTTAATATTCCTCTTAGCTTGGGCTAAGTATGAATATTACACCTACATAATTATTTGAGGCATATCATACTGATTTTTAATCCAACTATCATAGATGATGTATCAGTTCAAGCAACTCATCTAGAAGCTAGGGGTAAAAATGTATCTCATGATGCTGGAAAGTCATCTAAGTTTATTGAAATAAAGAATAAGGAAAAGAAGAAACAAAAATGGAAGGAAAGGAAAGTGAACACTGTAAAGAAAGAAAAGCCTACATGCACTCACTGTAAGAAAGAAGGACATGATTAGGCACACTGTTGGGCACTGCATCCAGAATTGGATTCTAAGAAGTTAGGGAATGAAGAGAGAAATAATGTTGCTGCCATGAAAAAGGACTTGGGATCAGATTTAGGAGACGAAACATCAATTACAGTTACAGGTATAAAAGGTAAAAATTCTCAAGCATCTACAATTACTTCTTTTCATTCTGTTGATAATGAAAATGATGAGAGGAAAATAAATGAGTTATTTCATATTAGAGTCACTTCCAAGCATATTGAATCAATTGTAAAGAAATTGGGTATTAAAACAAAACCTCATAAAATCCATACCCATTGGGTTGGGTTTGTGATAAAACTAAACTACAGGTTAGGAAACAATGCAAACGTCGTTTTGCAATTGGATCAGAATTTGTAGATGAGGTTTAATTAGATATATTCCCATTAGATATATGTGGAATTGTATGATAGAGATGTTGTCTTCTATCGAAGGGCAAATGAGTATCAACTCACTAAGGATGGAATCAAATATGTATTAAGAGCTCATTGTAATATTCCCAATTAGCACAAGCCAATTGGAATATACAATTTTGTTTCATTTTCCCGTTGTATGAATAAATGTGTAAAGGAAGACAATAAAAACTCCTAAAACAAAAAAATAAATCAATGCCCATGTGAACAAAGATAAATTTGGGCCATCTTAATAAAACACCCTTATGTGTGAAAGGGATTGAGACATTTGACTGGGTCAACCATGACTAGATCAAAAATGTTGTCTAGAGGGGATGAACCTCATGCATGCATAGTGTAGTCTTAGTTGGAGGTGGCACATATGAAAGGAGCTAAATCATTGAGATTTTTTAGGGTTTTTCAAAACTTATATCTTATAAAATGAAGAGGAGGGCAGCAGAAGAAGGTAGTTGATTTGATTATATTTTTGAATATATTGTCTATTTAGACATATATCATTCTCTTGCTATTTAGATGAGAATAGTGTTGTTTAGCACAAGGTGTTCCTAATTGGGAATACCACCTCCTTCCTTTAGAGGCCTCTTGGAGGAGACTTGCTGATCTTGTCCACTATCAAGCATTTGGCAAAGCTTCACCTTACACCTACAACATTGATCCTATTGAGGGTTAGGTTTTCCTTGTAAGCTGTAGCAAGTGGAGGCTAGATCTACTCATATCTAGGCTATTCTAGTGCCTCTTTTTAGTGGGATAGTCTTCTATCCCCCATGGTACGAGAGTATTAGACCTTTGGAGCTGCATTTTCAGATCTTGGCATTAGGCCAAACTAGTACTAGAGCCTACAACACAATTTTCCTTCCAGGACTGCGTTATTTGCAAGTATATAGTTGCACGGTGTTTTGACATAATTTTGGAGGAGAGATCTCTAGTGTTGGGGTTCTGCCCTTAATTGTGGTGATCCATGGATTAAATATATAATCCATTTCATGTTAAGATATGATCTGATTATTATTGTATTTTAATTCATAAATTTCTGAATATTACTACAGATCTGTAACTTTAGATCTCAGATCTACTCTTTGTATTTCATGTTTTGCTCAAAACCCCAAGGGGAATTTGTAGAGGAGCTCATCGAGTGTACATATCTGATATAGATATAGCTTTTTGTACACAGATCTTCTCTAGATCCAAATTATAATATACAACTGTTGCATCTCTTTAAAATAACGCCGTCAAGCCTTTTTGCAGTCTAATACATTGTTGCAGCACCTCTTTTTGAGGGTTTTCTTCATAAAAGTATTCCATTTTCCTATTATACATTATATGGGCCTCATTTTAAATCTGATGTGCTGATGTATAAGTAAATTTTGAGCCTCCATATTGGCCTCCTACACTTAACTTTCTAAATTGCGTTATTTCTGAAGTAGTATTGTTTAATATTGTTGTTGTTCTCCCTTTTGGGATATTACAGTGGTATTGGAGCAATCATCTTAGCACAACCTGTGCTTTCTTAAGAAGCCAACATGTCTTCAAAAGAAGATGACCCTCTTATTAATAGAGAGAAGAGGTATCTAGAGAGAAGACAGAAGAAATTTGATTACACCAATGATGATCAAGACAAGGGTAAAGCCCCTGAATCTGGAAGTGATGTAGAAGGAAAGGACTTTGCAAAGATCCTTTTGAAATCCATGCAAGATATTACTATAGGGATCAAAGGGATGATAATGGACAGAATCAAGGAATCTCCTAAGGGATTTCATCTTGGAGAAATCTCTGGCATGTCTCATCACTGGAATGTTCAACCAGTGCACCAGGCACAAGCTCCACAATGCTCTACCATGCCTAATTTTTTGGCTGTGGAAAATGAAGGGCCTCAAGGGAAATACTCCCTTGAAGACTACTTTGAATAATATGAGTCTCAGAATAAAATAGTGAAGGATCACTTGAGCTTTCAAGAGTTTTGTCACCTCAAGGACAAAAGAAGACCAAGGCATTAGCGTAGAGATGGTGGATTCACTCAGAATCATGATAAACATCACTCTATGGGAAGATTATTTTTACCCAAGTTTGATGGGTCATCCACTTGTTCTTCCAAAGCATGGGTAGAAAAACTAGACATCTAATTTCAGTTGAACAAGGTCCGTGAGATGGAATCTATCAAGATTGCAGTGCTGCACTTTGAAGGTGAAGCACACAACTGGTGGTTCCATGGCTTGTGTACATTGGGTCATGCCAATGTGACTGCTTGTTATGAGTTCACTAGAAGACTGGTGGAGAGGTTTGAAAGAAAGGATCCAGAGGCACCTTTCATGAGCCTTGCAAATTTGAAGCAATCAGGTAATACAAAGTCTTATATTTCTAAATTTTTTATATTATCTGTTATGGTTCCTGATTTGTCTGCAGCAAGAAGGGTGTACATGTTCATCGATGGTCTAGATGAACCTCTTCATGGGTTCATAAAATCTACCAATACCACTACCTTGCATGATGTCATTGAGAGGGCTAGATACCTTCAAGATGCCTTGCCAAAAGCAAAGGAAAATTTTCAGAACAAACCCTCTTTTCCTTCTAAAGGATAGGAAGAGAAAGTTGCTCCTTCAAAGGAGAGCTCATATAAGAAGCCTCTTGATGATGAAGTCCAGAGAGATCTAATGAGAAATAAGCTATGCTTAACTTGCCAAGAACCATGGGTACTTGGACATGGATGTGCTACTGGTAAAGCACATTATATAGAGGTCTTCTCATATCTTGAAGAAGATGAAGATGATGAATCAATAAGGGGTCACAATGCTGACAATGTTGAAGGAGATCCAACACCATCAGGAGATGGGAATGGAGAATTTTATCCTATTGGATTAACTCTTACATCTTTGAGAGGAGTACCTAAGTACTTGACCTTAATATTTCATGGTTCAATCATGAATCAGAGGGTTTTTGTATTAATTGACAGTGGGACTACCCACAATTTCATTGATGCCCATCTTGTGCAAAGGAGGGAAATACCCACTGATACTTTTGAAGGATTATCAATTTTGGTCCCAAGAGATAGAACAATGAAATGCATGCATTATGTCCCATCACTTTCAGTCACCATGGGATCCTACACTTTGGTGGATCACTTCTTTGTAGTTGACATACCAGACACCAATGTTATCTTGGGTGTTCAATGGTTGATTACATTGGGGAAAGTCACCACTGATTGGGAGGCTTTGCAAATGGAATGGGTGGAAAATAAGAGTGGTTAATCTCAAATGATCAAAGGCATGCATACTTACCCCTCACATAACACTTCCACATAGAAAACATAGATCGATTTACGTAGTGGAAGCAAGGACCTCACAGTCCCATCTATTATGTTCATGAGATTTCTGCACAGGACACTCTTATCTAGTGGAAAACCACCTGGGAGGCCACCTGATTCAGTTTTGGTGAGATATCTCTCACTACATGATGCTCCAAGATCAGATGTAGGAGGAATGGGAGCATTAGAAGACAGAGCTACATCGTTGGGAGGCTTGGGCAAGCACAAGAAGGAGGGAGGTTTTATTCTCTCATCATCATCACCCACCTTCATTTCTGATTCTGCGTTGTTGAAGGAGAAGAAGGGAAGGTATGTCCTTCTAACATATACCTTTGACATAGGAGATGTCAAAGAAGAGATCAACAACATGATATACATTCCTGTTGATGCATCATTAGTGTTGTCATTGCTGGGGAGTGTAGATCTATACTGGAAATCCCAGCTGTTGGTGGATTATTCCAAAGATCTTCACACTTGTATGATGCTTGATGACCAGTTGCATGAAGAGGGATATCTATTCCATGAGGGATTCATCTATCGTCATGGTAGGATCTTCTTGTCTAGAGCTTCTAAGCTCAAACAGAAGTTACTACAAGGAGCATACAAAGAGTTTTGTTTCAGCCATATGTATTCCATGAGGATCTACAAGATCATCATGAGGAGCTTTGATTGACAAGGCTTGGAAGAAGAACTACATCAACATTTTCAAGAATGCATGAACTATGTGGAGTTGGGGCAGCCATGTGACTCAGATATGCAAGAGTTATTTAAGCCATCTCTTCCTTCTTTGGAAAGAAGAGAAAGATCCATGCACAACTCGATGTGTATGAGGAACATTTATGGTAAAGAATCTGATCAAGTAAAGAAAGTTTGATTTTTTGATTTTATATTTTATTTCACCATATTTATGTAGGCCATGGCTCCAAGGAGGAGTGATGTATCATGTAAATATCATGGTAAACATTGGGCCACTAAAATTTCTGAATTTGGCCACTCCCTTCTTGTGCAAAGGAAGATTTTCTTTCATGATGGGTGCTTCCAAAAGGCACCAAACATATCTCACACTTTCAGCCATGGTGAGATGACATGTGCAGCAAGTAAGTGGTGGGGAAACTAGTTACCACAACTTGATCTAATGTGGGTAGGAGATGCACTGTGTTGGTACCATATGTGGGACTATGACCCACCTCCTCATGCTCAAATTTCTATTTGTTTATATGTAGTTTTGCTTCCATACCTTGATGATATAGTTCTACTTTTTATGGGTATGTATGGGGGGAGGATGGGAAGCTTCTATGTACCACATGGGATGGAA
The DNA here is from genome assembly GCA_034641835.2 of Pinus albicaulis. Lineage (NCBI taxonomy): Eukaryota > Viridiplantae > Streptophyta > Pinopsida > Pinales > Pinaceae > Pinus > Pinus albicaulis. The sequence goes on along the minus strand of CM076579.1, from coordinate 463,444,710 downwards.
ACTCTCTATGTAACTTATGCTACATGTTTTAGATAGAGTATTGGTTTAGCCATGTTTGTTTCAATTGAGTTCTTGACTCCTTGTGGGATGGACTATGCACATCTCATAATGACCTTGGAGGAAAAATACATGGAATGTTGGGTTGGTGAACACTTAGCTTATGCAGAAAGCTTAACTCATGATGGTGTCACCAATGGGGGAGGAGAAAGGTTGCAGCACTCACCTTATCAGTTGCTTGAGGACAAGAAACATTTTGGAGGGGAGGACTATAATATTCCCAATTAGCCCAAGCTAATGGGAATATACAATTTTGTTTCATTTTCCTATTGTATGAATAAATGTGTAAAGGAGGACAATAAAAACTCCTAAAACAACAAAATAAATCAATTCCCATGTGAACAAAGATGAATTTGGGCCATCTTAATAAAACACCCTTATGTGTGAAAGGGATTGAGACAATTGACTAGGTCAACCATGACCAGATCAATAGTGTTGTCTAGAGGGGATGAACCTCATGCATGCACATCGCAGTCTTAGTTGGAGGTGGCACATGTGAAAGGAGCTAAATCGTTGAGATGGTTTAGGGTTTTACAAGACTCCTATCTTATAAAAGGAAGAGGAGGGCAGCAGAAGAAGGTTTTTTATTTGATTATATTTATGAATATATTGTCTTTTTAGACATATATCATTCTCTTGTTGTTTAGCTGAGAATAGTGTTGTTTAGCACTGGTTTTTCCTGATAGGGAATCCCACCTCCTTCCTTGAGAGGCATCTTGAAGGAGATTTGTTGATCTTGTCCACTATTAGGAATTTCGCCAAGCTTCACCTTACACCTACAACTCTTGTTTAGGGTTGGGTTTTCCTTGTAAGTTGCAGCAAGTGGAGGCTATATCTACTCATATATAGGCCATTCTAGTGCCTCTTTTCAGTGGGAGAGTCTTTTATCCCACTAGTAAGAGAGTATTAGAACTTTGGAGCTGCATTTTTAGATCTTGGCATCAAACCAAACCAGTACTAGAGCCTACAACACATTTTTCCTTCCAGGACTGCGCTATTTTCAAGTATACAGTTGCAGGGTGTTTTGGCATACTTTTGGAGGAGAGATATCTAGTGTTGGGGTTCTACCCTTCAATGTGGTGATCCATGGATTACAGATCTAATCCATGTCATGTTCAGATCTGATCTGCTTATTATTGTATTTTACTTCAGAAATTTCTGAATATTGCTACAGATCTGCAACTTTAGATCTCAGATCTACTCTTTATATTTCATGTTTTTCTCAAAACCCCAAGGGAAATTTGTAGAGGAGGGCATCGAGTGTACAAAACTGATATAGATCTAGATTTTTTTACACAGATATTCTCTAGACAAGAAGTGTAATATACAGCTGCTACAGCTCTTTAATATAACAATGTCAAGCCTTTTTACAGTTTAATACATTGTTGCAACGCCTCCTTTTGAGGGTTTTCTTCATAAAATTCTTCCATTTTCCTATTATACATTGTTTGAGCCTCATTGTAAATCTTATTTGCTGATGTATAAGTAGATTTTGAGCCTCCATATTGGCCTCCTGCACTTAATTTGCTGAACTACGTCATTTATGAAGCAGTATTGTTTAATATTGTTGTTGTTCTCCCTTTTGGGATATTACACTCATAAACTCAAAGATAACTACACTCTTATAAATTCAGGACAGATGAAAATAATTATAAATTCAAGTAAACAATTTTTACTTATGATTGTAAAAGCAAAGGATCTTGATAAATCCAATGATTTTCAAGGCTGGAATCCTAAACAGAAAGAATATTTAGTTAAAGTTATTTATGATTATGAAATTATGTTTCAAGAGCCTAAAGGGCTTCCTCCCAAGTGATAGATAGAACATGAGATTTATTTTCAACTGGATTCTCTTCTTCCTAACATTGGAATGTACTGGTTATCATCTCTAGAGAATGAAAAAATAAAGAAGAAAGTACAAGAATTTCTTGATTAAGGGTTTATTCGATCAAGAACTTCACCATGCGGATCGCCTATTGTGTTGGTATGTAAGAAAGATGGTTCGTGGACAATGTGAATTTATTTATGAGCATTAAATAAAATAACAATAAAGAATCATTATCCTCTTCCTCTTATCCACGATTTTTTAGATCAGTTGAAATATGCAGTTTACTTCCTTAAGTTAGACTTGCGAAGTGGCTACTATTAGATCACAATTTCAGAATAGGATGTATGGAAGTCTTCTTTCAAAACAAAGCAAGGGCTCTATGAATTGATGGTTATGCATTTTGGCTTGACCAATTCTCTAGCTACATTCATGTGTGTCATGAATGATGATTTTAGGCCATTTATAGATGATTTGTAATAGTCTACTTAGATGATATTCTTGTTTTTAGTAAGACATGGGATGAACACATAAAGAATGTAAAGAAGGTTTTAGATGTGCTAAAAAGAGAAAATCTCTATGTAAAACTGTCAAAATGTGAATTTGGTAGGACATATTTAAATTATTTTGGTTATATTGTAGGGGGTGGTGAATTGAAGATAGATCCCTCTAAGGTCGAAGTCATTGTAAATTGGCCTAAGCCAAATACTGCTACATAAGTCAGAAGTTTCTTAAGGGTAGCACAATACTGGAGAAAGTTTATTTCTAAATATTCTTTGATTGCAGCTCCTCTACATGCTTTGACAAGTGTGGAATAGGTGTTTTAGTGGGGAGGCAAACAACAAAAATCCTTCGACATATTGAAAGAAAGGATCAGTACAGCGCCAGTAATAGCACTGCCATATCTTCAATATCCATTTGAGATCAAGATAGATGCAAGTGAATATGCCATGGGAGCAGTGTTGATGTAGCACGGAAAGCCTATATGCTTTCATTCTGAGATATTCACATCAGCAGTAGTTAACTATCCTATATACGATAAAGAATTATATGCATTAGTACAGAGTGTTAAAAAGTGGAAACATTACATAATGGGGAAAGAAACAATCATACATACAGATCATCAACCACTATAGTATTTACACTCACAAACTAAATTGCAACAATCAAGAAACTATCGTTGGATGGGTTTCAAGACACTATCGTTGGATATAGTTTTTTGAAAAACAAACTATGCGATTTGTAAACCATCATAGTTGAACAAACTGCAAAGTTGTTCTTTCAAAATGTATGGGTTCATTTTGGGTTACCCACCTCTATTGTATCTGATCGAGATTCTCGATTTGTCAAGAAATTTTGAGTTTATGGGAACTTATGGACACCAAGTTAAAGAAGAGCATGACATTTCATCCACAAAAAGAAGGCCAGACTGAAGTGGTAAACATGACAGTGGTACAGTTGCTTCGAGATTATTGCAGCAAGCATCCCAAGCTTTGGGATGAGCATTTGTGTTATGTACATCATGCTTACAACCATGTGAAACATTCTTCTACTCAAAGATATCCATTTGAGACTTGTTTTGGCTTTGCACCAAAGTATCCCTTGGATTTTGTCTTTGGGAAAGACATAGTAGTTGATGGACACAACGATGTGGAAAAAGCAACCAAGTTCATTGAACAGATCCAGGAAATTCACCAGACAGTAAAGGACCAACTGGAAAAGAGCCAAGAAAAGTATAAAGTGAGGCACGACAAGCATCGAGTTGAGCATAGTTTTGAAGCTGGTGATCAAGTCTGGTTTTACATCAGCAAAGAAAGACTTTCAAGGGGAAGGTAAAAAGTTGAAACCAATTAGATATGGTCCTTTCAAAATTCTTGACAAAATTGGTGAGAATGATTTCCACCCAGATCTACCAGCTTATATGCAATTCCATTCTATCGTAAATGTTGAAAACTTGCGATTGTATGAACCTTCATTGATTGAAGATCCAAAAGATAAAAACAGGTACCTTCCATCGAAGATTTTTCACCAGAGTATCTCAACGAGTTGCAGGAGGACATAATTCTCGACAGGAGGATAAGGACTTCGCGATGAGGATAAGTTGAGTATCTTTGAGTTGGACTTAAAGGTACAAATCCAAGTAAAGCATGATGGATAGAGATTGGAAAAGTGAAGGAAACATATCCTCACTTACTTGAAAACTAAAACCAACTTTTGGTGGTCCAAAAGCTTCTAGTGGGGAGGAGTGATCCAAAATGGATTCAGTTTTGCCTCTAGATCAAAGTCTTCAAATGCAGATGAAAATAGGATCAAGTTTAAGTTCTCATCAGCAGGATTCCAACAGTGTGAACGGCACATAAAACCGAGTTCGTATGATGAAGATATGGCAAGTAAAAGTTTATGACAAATTAAGGCAAAATGAAAAACATCAAATTCAATGGTTAGATGATGTCAGAAGGACACGTGTTGTCTCGAGAATATGCCACATGTTCAGGATGACATCAGCAGGATCGACGACATGGCGAAGTGTGATTGGTTGGAATGTGCCAATCAAGGGCTGACACGTGGAAGTCCAGATTTTGCCCAATTTGACCTTATTTCCAAAAAATTTGGGGTCAGGGAGGATCAAACCCCTGACCTCGCAAAAAGGCCACGAAATTTTCGGAGTTCGCTCACCAGATGAGCCAATGCATTACTTGGTAATTAATGTAATGGTTTTGTATTTATGTGACGGGATTTTCACCATCGGAAAAGGTCCAAATGGTCGGGGTCAACCCATGACCACCGCAACCTTACATATGTTTTGGCGTCGCATATATTAACTTCCAAACATTATTATAGTTTGAAACCGCATATAATATATGTTTCAATATATATTAGCATATATCATGCCACATATAGTTGTTACTGTCGGGAGCATTATCCAAGGTTTAATGTTGCAATATATTAACATTTAATATTTCTATATATGAAATGTTACCACTAGATGGATGGTAGAAGGTAAGGTGGGGGTTTCAACTTGCTGACCTCAAAAATTATATATACAACTATTTCAAATGAGTCCGCCAATGAATTGGCCTATACGGCGGAGCTTGGTATTAGAGCCACCAAACTTCTATTTATATGCAGCACAAAGCCGAACTAGTGAAACCACTAGCGTGCATAGTCTGAGGTGGTATTGCAGTAGAGAAGTTAGTTTTTATGCAGGAAAAGTGGTTTTGTGCATAGTAGAGGTGGTTTTTCATTTCTCTAGGGGTTCTAGAGGTCACAATGGCGAAATACAGGCAAGTTTATACTTGTTTTGACCAAAATTTCGAGCGGGTCGCAATGGTGAGGTCCATTTTCTCATTTGAGTCTGTGTTTTTGAGCTCATACTTATAAAATAATTTTTAAGGAAAAATAAAGCGGTCATCATTGGAAGTTGAGGACCCAGAGACGTAGCCAAGAAGTCTGGTGAAATCCATTATTAAATTCTTGTTGTGTTAATGTGTTTTACTATGTTTTCATTTTCTTATGATGTTTATGTCGTTCGAAATATTTTTGATCTATTGCACTAAATAACATAAACTGCTCACATAGACGTCAATAATACCTTTTTCATAAATACAGATCACCCGAGTATGACGGCGGGATTCCTGCTCAAGAACACCCTTGTGCTAAACAACACGGAAATCTTAGATAAATAGTTGGAGAGAGCTAAAAGTATTAATAGACCATAAAAAAATAATAATCTAATCCTTCCAGAAATGGCTTCCATCCCCTTCCTTATATTCTTTGTGAGCTTCCTCAGCTAGGGCCCCACTCATTAAAGCCACTACTTCCATGCATGGAGTCTCCCTCCAAAACTGTGTTGTCGCTCAATGAATGCCACTCCTTCCATACCAATGTTGTTTTATTTGGTCAAAGTTGAGCCAATCTACATGCTTCATCCGCTTTTCACACATAAGGGTATTCAATCCATCTTTTAGATGACCTCCATTCACATTAAGAGTGTTTTTATTCCTGCTAAGGAGATTTATGGGTGTCCATACCCTCTTATTCTTCTAACTAAGAAGAAAAATAAAAAATTAATATTACAATTAGCTATGTGCTAATTTAGGAATATTAGACAAAGGTTGTTATAGATTGGCTGAATAGTTATACATCCTTAAACACTTCTTTATTAGATTAACGGATGATTATATTTATGGGTTTAATTAGAATCTTTTAGGGTTATATCCTTTGATGACATTCACAGTGAATTAAATTCCAAGTCCGAGAGATTATACAAAATGAGAGTGGGGTTACAGCTACATGTTGTGGGAAAATCTACCCTAAGGTCTAGGTTGAGGGACCTAACAGAGTGAAAGGAATACAATTATAAGAAGCATTAAAATTACAAGTCCTAATGTGTAAACTAGAAAACTAGGAATATGTGACCTTACTCATTTGTCCTACGTTTGAGATCAATCCCACAGGGTGAAAACCCTCTACTACTCTTCATGCTTCAAAACCTGCAACTCACTCAAGACAAAGCACAAAGGCTAGTTGTACAACATATATATCCTAAATTTTAGTATGTTAGATCATATAAAATCATAAAAGGTTCATGAAATAATTATTAAAAGATCATTAACATGTATATGAAACATATAAGAACATGACATCAGGAATGGGACAAAGCTTATTGTATTGATTTATGTAAAAATAAAGTGGAGCTATCACCTGAAATCAACCACGACCCCAAGCAAAACCATCCTCTGGATCCATATAGCCCAAGCCTCAACAATCTTCTTCCATAAGAGGTGCACAAAGTATGTCACATAAGGAGGGTGATCATCACAAGGAAACAAGAGTTTCCTGAACCTAGGAAGTGCGGGAGGCACAAGGATAATCAGACTTGATCTGGGATATAACAAGCTATAGTATCAATAGCATTCTCTCTCCTTCCTTAGGCCTTCCTAATGAGGTGTATTTATACTTCCTCAAAGTAGTTTTTCAGTTGGGAAATAGTTTTGCCATGAGCCGGTGTAGGTGGTTCTCAGGTAAAACCCATAGACCCCACCCAATTAATAGGGAGTTTACTATTTTTTTAATATCTTAAATTGTATACACGGGTCACATATGATTAGACCCGCATCTGCACACGTAAAAATCTGGGCAGAGTCACGTATGGAATTCAAAATAATATTTTTTATGAAATTGACCAAGTCTAAAAGGAAAAGGCTACCCAAGGCCAACGCATAAGTCATCAAGTATATAAAGGTGAGAAATGATGCTATAACATATTCCCACTAATATAATAGGTCAGAAGGGGTATATGATGGCTGAAATGTATTATGTCCATAAGAAAGGATATTGTGAGGACTTGAGAGGACTTCACTAGATTTCAATCTGCCAAAACCAAGTGAAAGAAATTAGAAAGAAAGCTCATGTCTGAGGCAGGCATACCCATGCTCAGTGAAAGAAAATAATTTCCGCATAACAAGTATGGAGTGGATCAAATATGTATACAAGTATAGAAAGAACTGTAAAGTACATAGTCAATCATTTGATCATTCTAGAAATTACATATCAAAATCATGTCCAAGTATCACATATAGAATATTTATCAATGATGTTGTAAAGGTATCTGATCATTGAAGTCACACTTGAATCTCCAAGTACCAAATCATAAGTGGTGGAAAAAATGGTATTTCACAAAACTCGGGTGTCAACATATGGAATGTTGTTGTGATGAACTGCAACATATAAGGGTGGATGGTGTCACTGGTAGAAAACTAAAGGATATGTCAAAGTGAAGCAAAACATGCTGATGCAAACCTAAGGTCTTCATTGATCACTATGGTACAATTCTACATAATGGGAATAAATGAGTTGAAGTTGGCCATGTGAGAAATCGTTTGATTACTAGTCATTGATGTATATCGTTAACAAACACGAGACAACTCACTGATAATGATGATGAGATTCAAGGTACCCCATTACAATCTAACAAATGCAAATGAATGAGTTGAAGTCGAACAATTGAGAGAATATACCAATCAGGAGACATTGATGTATTCTTGTTGTCGATAGTGAAGGAATCTGCCACTAATGACTGCAAACCCTAAGGCATTGAAAAACGACTCTAGACCTTAGTCCCAGAGAAATGAGTCGGATTCAATGGGAAAATATCCATGGGAAGGAAGGCATTAAGGCATCTGACATCAGTCCAGCGTGAGTGTAACCCACAGGCCAAAATTTGGAAGGAATTAGATGAAGAAAGGTGAAGTAACCAACTTGAAGCACATTTATAGAATGCACAAAATGTAGCTAGCACATGGTAGAAACCCTCTGAACCAACCAATAATGAAATATAACAAAGAGGTAAGGAATCCACTATTAGGGTCAAATGGAAACCAAAGTACTACATGAATCCCAGGTGTGATAATGAAAGTTGAAGTTGAACACAAGGGAAACCACTCAGTCAAATACACATGGTATTGATCAAATGCTGAGCACAAGGTCACCTATCAATGATGTAAATAGTGCCAGGGTGCGGCTCTAAGTTTACTCTTAGAGAAATTTGTCGAAGTCGATAAGAGACAAAGTCATCGACAAGAAGTCAATGGAGACATTCTCAAACCAACACAAGCAAAGGACCAAATAGCTGAAATGATAGAACAAGACTCTGACAGACCGAGAATGGCCGACTGAAAAATGAGTCAAGAGACGTTGTAGAAAGCATGAATCAGGTTTACTTCCCTTGAGCAAAAGCATGACTCATTTTGACTATGGCAGCATATGATAACTTTGTATAAGTTTGTCATTCAGGAGGCACAAACAAACCCTCCGTATGATTGGAAGAGATAACCAACCGAGGTAGTGCTGACTTGATAACAAGGCTATGGCTTCTCCTAAGTCAAACTAAACCCATCCGATAATGGAGAAAAGACTTAGCTTTTTTATGCTTTATTCAAGGGTGACACAACTAACTCTTTAGTTGCCATCAAATGTGAAAGTAATGTCCCGATTCTGCTCTTTTTGGAATATTTTGTTTTGTATTTTTCATATTGAAATCTTGAAAAAAGAATAAAATAATGCATATAGTACAATGGATATAACGAGTGTCGATAAATAGATGCACTAGTTCCTGGGATAGGAAAAATCCTATGCTCAATGCAAGGTAGAGAAACTGGTAAATGACACTCAAAGGAATGTTACATCCATGGGAACAAGTGTTGAGTCGAAAAAGCTAAGTGATTGCATGGCTAACTTTGCAAAAAGACATGGTCAAAAGATGGCTTATATACGAGTCCATGTGAAGCCGACTTAAGGCCAAGATATACAAATGGTCAATATGTAATGCAGCAAAAAAAATCCACAACAAAATGCGAGCCTCTAGGGTATAAAGCTAGAAAATATAGCAAAGAGGAAGAAGAATGAAGCTTCAATGCATAAGTCATGGCGAGACTAGAGAGGACTCCCGAGCCTACAAAATTTACAGCATGGGCGACATATGCTAGTGAGGATCTAACTAATAAGCCCATGTAAAGGATGGCTCTATCATCATATCATGATTAAAAAGTCTTTGAGTGAAAATGGTTTTATAATCATAACATGATGGGGTCGACCCTATGGAAATATTTTAGTATTGTATGCATAAGTGCAATGGAAAGTGAATTCCCTAACCTATATGCCAGTTCTGAAAAAAAATACCTGCCATTACAGGTCAACGGTCATGGAACCAAATTAATAATGGAAATGTCTTGAAATCATCAAAATGGACTTGAAAACAGACTATCCCAACACTTACAAGCAAAAAGGTTATAAAGTCGTGAACAAATTCAAAAAGTAAACACAAAAGTAATTTGCATTTTTTTTTTTAATTTTGGGCATAAATAGGCCTTCCGGACTCACATTTGGTCATTTGTGTTTTGAATAAGTTTTGAAAGAGATATGGATAAAAAACTCCCCCACTTGGAAACAAAGAAATTATCAACCGAAATAGCCCAAATCTTCCATGTAAGCTTCTCAATCAGCTTAGTCATTAATATCTTTATCAATTCAAGCTATTTTTTAGGAATTTTACCATAGAATTTATGTTTTTTCTAAAATTTTCTGCGTATACACGGCTTCATAATTTTGAACTCGAGTATAGACATGAGTGTGTCTGAAGCAACTCGAGTATGGGCAGAGAAAAATTTTAAAATTAAATTTTAATGTATTTTGAATGAAATGATGCAGGATGACCATTAGTTGGAGGGAAAGGAGCATAGCACTAATGATAATGAGGTCATAGAGGACCAATAATCCTTGGATATACTCCAGGGATGTGGATTTCTAAAGTTATTTAAAATGCCAAACATGAAAACGAACACAATATTGCTTGAAATGCTTGTAATTTATTAGGACCCAGAGGAGGATTGTTTCATGATCGATCAAATGTCACTAAGGATCAAAATTGGGGACATTTATTTCATAATTGGACCCTCTTGGAGAGGGGAACCAATAAATTTGCAAGGAAATCCCACAGGAGGTTTAAATGTCGAAGATTATATTCGAGTTACTATGCTGAGGGTACTCAAAAGGTCGGGACACAGATCCCAATCATATATGTGCAAGGGTTGCACATGAAAATACTTCTTTTCACCATTGTTTGAGTGGCCGGATTGGCATCCTTGCACCAAGATTCACGAGGAAACATAAGTTTCAAAGTGGATTTCCTAACCACACTATATGATTGGTGCACAGCCTTATTGAGAAACTTGAAGAAATAGTTGACCTAGATCCAAAAGAATAAGACAAAAAAATTTTCTTATGGGACCATTCTATGAACATTCTTCTTCGAGAGGATTCTAGGGCTTTTCCCCAAGATTATCTCTACCATCAGCAGCCCTCGGGATCCACGGATAACTATATGGGAAGATATGATGAAGAGGTTGGGGGGTGGCGAGGTCCCCAGGACTACCTAGGATGATGAGTTATTCCTATGGTGGGGAGAACAGGTCATCACAACAGAGGATTATCCCTATGCTAGCATGGATTTCAAGGGAGATCAAGATTTTCCCCTACCACCTAGTGCAGCATGAGGGGTGATTGGTAAGATCACATAATGATTTTTGATTATGTGTTTTTTGTTTTTCAATATATGAAAATGAATAAAATATTTTTGTTAGGACAATTTGACTTAAAAATTTATGGATCATGTTACATATATTGAACTAGTGAGCCTTGAGGGCTTCCCGAGGCATAGGGGCTACGAAAGAGAAGTTGAGGATGCCATAGAAGACCCAGGGAGGGTACTCCATGCTATATAGAGAAACTTGGAGAGCTTAACTCACCAAGTCCCTGTGGCTGCTATAGAGGACCTTCCCGAGGCTATACAAATATGTGTGGTTGGAGTACCATGCGATTGGGTGTGTCTGTTCCACCACGTGGCGATAGCTATAGTGTTATTTAGTAACAATTACCCATTGTAGGGCCCATAGGGATAGATTTAATTATGATCGAATGGCTGTAATATTTTTTGGTGATGAACATGATTGGGCATAAGCCCTAACATTGTAGGACATGATTGTATGATTTTTTTATATTTTGAACACAACTCTGATATATATATATATATATACATACATCGGTATATGATGTGATTGTATCATATGTACAATGATGCTTGACGTTTTTGATATTTAATGTACTGAATTATTAATATGCCAATCAATTTCTTGATTAGCTAATGAATCTGCAAACAAATTTTCTAAACGTGGAATGTAAATGAATGTAACATAATGAGACGAACGTTGCTACAAACACACTCTTAGAAATAATCGATGTAAAAATGGATCTCTAACGCGATAGGTGTTTTTTAATTGTGAAACCATTAGTTGTGAATCCAACTACACTACTAATGAATCAATACCAAGAGACATTTCCTCTAAAAGTAGACTGACCACATCTGTATACTCTACTACATTATTCAAAATAGGACCAATGCATACGCCCCTTGAGACTAGAAACTGACCAGATGGATAGTGAATTACGCAAGACACGGAAGCAAGATCCCATATATGCTGACTAGCACCATCGACAAAACCAAAATGAATCATCTCATCCATAAACACCTGCCAAAGGAGATCAAAATCATCAAAGTCACAAAAAAAATTGATAGAAATATATGCACAAAAAATGCAATATATACAAACAAAGCAAATGCTAGGCAACAACCTAGGCATAATACTTCTTCAGATAGAGCCCATTTCTAGGCTTTGCCAGCTCATTTCCGTCGAAATCAACCAAAGCATAAGCTCCCTTCTTCAGGACCTTTTTAGCAATGAAAGGGACATACCATGTGGATTTGAATTTTCTGGCCCCCAAGGCATCCTTTTCCTGAGCTTAAACCAAAACAAGGTCACCTTCAAAGAAAACCGTAGGTTTGACAGCCTTATCATATTGAACCTTCACTCGTTTCATATGAGCCTCATTCATCCTAGCTACATCTTAGTAATGCTCATCGAGATGTTCTAGATAAAAAAGGCATTCTCGAGACTTGAAGTGTCAGGTAGAAGCTTGAAAGCTAGTTTAAGGGAAGGAATATCACACTCAACGAGAAAGATTAATTCCAAACCATAAACCAGTTGGAAAGGAGTGAACATGATTGCATTATTAACAGACATCAGGTATTCCCAAAGTGCAGGGTATAACATGACATTCCAATTAGACCTAGATTTATCGATTGTTCATTGGAGGATAACCTTTAAGGACTTGTTTACCGCTTCAACCTTCCCATTGGCTTGAGGAGAATATGGAGGTGAATGCTCCTACTAAAAACCTAGCTTAAGAACCAATTCAGCCATCATGGTGTTCTGAAAATTACTACCATGGTCAATGACAATATCTTTGGGAATACCAAAGCAAGAAATGACTTGGTTGAATAGAGATAGGGATGCTATCTTGCCATCATTCGCAAAAGTAGGCATAGTCTTTGCCCACTTCGTAAATTATTCTACTGCTATGATAATTTACTTGTTACCCTTTTTCTAAGGCAGGTGACATGTAGTAAAACCAATACCCCACTTTGTGAATGAACTGATAGTGACAACAGGAAAGAGCTGAGTTGGATGAGCACGCATATTTCAAGTACAAACCTAACAAGGATGACATGTTTTGACCATCTCAATATAATATTTGAAAATTGAGGGCAAAAAATATCCTGCACACAATTGTTTTTGGGTTGTAGCAAGCCTAGATAAATTACCACCACAAGCTCCACTGTGGCAATCATTCATCACAACCTCAACTTATTTGACATTCAAGCAACGTCAAAGGATTAGATCAAACCCGCAATGATATAGAGTGTCACCAGTAATAAGGTAAAATTTTTATAAGTGACACAATTTTTGATGCTCATATTTCAAAAAATCTAAGGGGAACTTTGAATTCTGGAGATAAATAATGAGATATCCATAACAAGGATCTTGTGAAGAAATGAGGAAAAAATGTTCATCAAGGAACGAATCCTCATAAATAATCTCATATCCACAAGGAAACTCAGAGATCAACTTCACAAATATCGAAGATTTATTGGATTTGGAAGACAAAAAATCGAGATCAAACTCTTGCAAAATGACAATCCATCGATTGTATTTGCCCCTAATCACTCGCCTACTGAGAAGAAATTGAAATGGATTAACTTCTGCCAAAACATAATTTTTGCAAAGAAGAATGTAATGGCTGAGTCGTTGGACAACATAGATAGATGCCAAAGCTAATTTCTCAATGGGAGAATACTACAGTTTAGGACCAACAAAGCCTCGAATTAGGTAATAAAATGCATACTCACAAATAGCATCATCCTCATCAACTAGAACCATACCTATAGTATATTCTGCTACAGCGAGGTACAAAAGTAAATCTCTTCTATAATCAAGTGCACTCAATAATGGATCAGAGGTCAATTACTTTTTCAAATAATATAACTAGCATTGAGCAAAGTCATCCAAAAAGATTTGAACTCCTTTCTTTAATAACCTCATAAATCCTTTCTTCACCTCGACATAATTAACAATAAATATCATTAGGAGATTTAGTTTTCCTTGTAGACTTTGAAGTTGATGAATAGAAGACGGGGGAGGCAACTAAAGTATTTCCTCAACCTTTAAGGGATATACCTGAATCCCTTCAGTAGACACGATGAATCCCAACAACCGACTGGATGTGATGGCGAAAACTCACTTATTAGGGTTCAACTAAATTTTATAATGACGAAATCATTCAAAAACTTTTCGAAGATGAGGGGATGATCAATTCTCTTTTGAGAATGATTAGGTAAATCATCCAAATAAGCTTCGATGATATGATTGATGTCATGGAAATCATAGGACATGGCTTTCTAGAAAGTAGCCCAAAGATTTTTAAGGACAAAATAATTTTTGTATGAAAATATACCCCAGGGGAAAATAAAATCAGTCTTCTACTAATCTTCAAGACATTTGGTAATCAAATTTTATCTCGAGAAACTTTCCATGAAGGATAAAATCTCATTCCCCACACACTCATCAATAATATGATCAATAAATGGTGTGGGGTAGTTATCCTTTTGACATTCCTTATTTAAATCCATGAAATAGATGCAAACATGGATCGTTCCTTGTTTCTTATCCACAAGCACTGGATTCAAAACCCACTTAGTCAAAGGAATGAAGTATATCAAACCCGCCTTTACCAGATCCTCAACCTTGATAGTTGTTGCTTTCCTAGGGTTGACCGCATGAAGCTTCTGCATTATAGGCTTAGCATTTTCGTAAGTCTTTATCTCATGTTGGATAGTATATGGATCAATTCCAGAAATTTCCTCATAAGACCAAGAGAACACATCTCGAAACTCTCTAAAGAGATCGGTCTAAGTCTAAATCTCTTCAGGGGAACATTCAATGCCCATGAAGACATTCTCAATAATGCTTGGATCTCTATAAATGTTCATTGGGATAGACTCATAAACGACAACCATGTTCCCTTCAGAAAAAACTTGTGTTGGAGATAAATGGTTCAAGATGGGGTGAACAAGATCAAAAGAAACATGGCTATAAAATATTGATTCAAATTCTCACAAGTCTAGTAGAAAATAGGACTGCTGATGAAAGTCATCCCATGGTATTTCCATGCCAGTCATTGCTTTAAGGATAGCCTCTTCAAATGGAAGAACAATATCAAGGGAATCCTAAGCAGAAGATGAACCAAGTCTCGAAGTCGGAGCCACCTCTCCTTCCAACTCCTTCGGTGAAAGAGAAAATGGAATGGAATCTACAGAGTCAACAATAGATTGATAGGAAATCTCTGTTGTAGACATAGGGAATTCCATTCCACCCACTTGACCTTCCTCTAATGTGGAGGTAGGAGAAGGTAAGGTCCAAGGATTCGAAAAATAATGAGTTTGAAATAACTCTCTTCGAGTAGGTGTTAGGTCATAAAAAGGTATCTTTCAAACACCTAATTAGCCTACATTAATATCAATCCAGGAGTGAATTTTTATTTCAAGAGTGTACTCTGTCTGAGGCTGAAATTAACTAAGAGTAATGTTGTGAATATGTATTACAGAATTCTAAATACAAGAGTAAATGGATGCTTGTAAGGAAATCTAATTACAACAACATAAATGGAAATGCTCTGAAATCAATCTGCAAAACATCGATTAGGGATACAATAGAAATAACTCCTTCCCTTAGAAATCTATGCAATATAGCCAATATGGGAACTTGGAAGCAATAACCAGTGTCCTCTACAGTTGGTGATCTTGTTCTTAAAGCAATCGAAATGAAATCAAACTCAAACTACTTGCTGATGAAAATAACTGAAAGGAACTTCAAAGGCTAGAAAGGAACAACAACTTGTAATTCCTATGCACACATAGCAACTGTTACCATTCTATCTGCTAATATGAAGCTATGAATCATAAATAAACAATAAATAGAAATGGAACAACAACGTGAATTGAACAGCAATTGTAAACGTAACAGAATCAAATAACTAATCTCAATACGCCAATCCTGTCGACAGCCAATACTACAAAACAATCAATTATAATGGATCATGAATCAATAGAACAACAACTAGAATTGATTATAGAACAACAAAGCTTTATAAATATAGCAAGGTAAATAAACAACGAATACACTTCTTGCAAATGATAAAACAACAGTGCAGTTCGTTAATGATTCACAATGAATCTATATTCAATCCAACAACAATCAAACAAACTTTGTAATCGTAATAAACTCAAACACTACTTCACACAACAGTAAGCAAATATTAGAAATACAAGCAGCAGGGTAATTCCACCAGATCCGGGCCCTTAGCACTAGTGAAACACTGCTGGGCTACTTCAGAACTTGTGAAATGAAATGAAATGCGTCTTTGATATTAAAAGAGCATAAAGTATTGTAGAAACCACTCTCTAAAGCTGAGAGTAAATAAAACACGATATTACAAAGGAAATGTTTTTAATACAAGAATTTCCAACCTCCCCCTTCGATCATAGAAGGTGTTGCCTTATATAACAGACCCTAACGGACAAGACAAGGAACAATATGAGGCTTGAACAATGATTACTTTGACTGAAGCTGAGCTATCCCCTACCTTTTCTTGGCAATGCATTTAGATTTCCTTGTCTTTGGTTGGATTTGGTCTAACGTTGGTGGAGCAACAGTTGCATTCATCTCAGCCTCGCCTTTGGTACAGCTGTTCACTTCGTCTAATTCCTGCTTTATCAATAAAAAAACAATCTTTAGTCATCTTTTTACAATAAACATAAACCTTTCCAATTCTACCATAATTCTTATAATAAATTACCTTTCTAAGGTAAAAAGGATTATGTCTATATTAAAAGAATGAGAAAATACATAGTGATTTCATACCTTTTTCACTGCCCAACATACCCCCCTGCTTAATATTTTTCATGTCCTCATGAAAACTATAGTTCACATGGAGAGCAATTAAAGAATAAGCTGAATAAGGTCTGTCATCGAAAGGCCTAAAACCATGTAGTGCAGCTAATGCCTCAAAAACACGCTCTATCTGTCCTTTAGGGAGTTCATAAATGGCTTTGTAGTCTAAAGCAGGATACCATGCAATGGGGCTTCGAAACCTACACCCTAGCCAGAATGATCCTTCTTTTAAAATGAGATTACTATAGGAAACCAAGCAATCTATAGCTAGCCCAAAGTTTTTATAATTGAATGGTTCTCTATTTTACACATTCTGATTAGAAATTCTCCATTGGACCTTAGCTGCCATGTAAGCCTGGTTTCTAATAGATAAGAAATAATCTGTTCCATTCAAGATAATCGATTTGTGGATAGGCCCCAATGCTTGGATAACGCCATCCTTTGTCATCAAACTTTTCTGCCTAGCCCAAAATTGAAATGGATCCTGAGGTTCACTCCTAACCCACAAATCTAATTCATTTTCCTGCCTTTGAAAAGAATTATAGGCTTTAAGCCATTTTAACTGATTTACAGCAAAGGAAATGAATGCCTAGTGTTGGACATCTTCCACAAAAGGGCTAGGGTTTGACTCATAATCATTTTCAAGTATTAAATTATGCAAATAAAACTCACACAAAAGGCATTATACCTTTATCCTATAGAGTTTGTAGCATGATACAAAGTCATCTATAGTTTTTAGCTCTATAGATTTACCTACCCTAACTGCCTTAATCTTTAGCTGTAAATATCTTTCTAATAAAAATAAAGCATATTTTTTGGCAGGGCACTACAGGCGAAGACATCAGTGTACAATGAGCAGAGAGTGTCCATTCATTTGTAGGATAATTTTAATTGATTCATTGCCTTGTCAGCATTTTCCTCTACTTTTCGACACTTTTCGTGAGCTTCAGCTTCTGCTTCATGGATAGTCTTCATCTGTTGCTGCAAATCCTGATATCTCTTCCTAGGGATAGTGTCTTCTTCCAGCTTTTTCCTTTCCATTTGAGCCTGTGTCAACTCCTCTTGGAGTCTGGCTAATGTGGGGTCACTAAAAGTATTCTGACTACTAACTTGCATGTTTTCACTTGAAGCGAGTACCTCTGGAATAGCTTGTGTTGGAATAGCTGTTTGCTATTCCGTATCTCCATAATTAGGCTCAGGCATGGCTTCTGCAACTTGGGGGTTCCTCTTAGCGGCCACTCTTCTATTTTTTTAAGTTCTCTTGGTATCTATGCTTCTTCTCTTGGGGTTCGCTTAGGCATTTGCTTCATTCTAAGAACCCTAATGGCTTGCTTGATTTGTTCCATGAGTCTGTAAAGCTTCATTCGTTCCCTATGAAGCTTTTCAATCTCAGTTAATTTCTTCCTCTTTCTCAATGGAATGACTGTTCTTTTTTCTGAACCTGTTTGCTCAACAAGGCTTTGGTCCATATCAGTCGTGTCTTCAGTTGGGTTCTCTTGTTGGTCTTCTTCTTGGGGTTCTTCCTCAATATTCATATGCCCTTGGCTAGATTCTTCGGGAATTACACCCTCAAATGACTCTGCCATCCCCTGAGAACTTTCAGGTTGGGATATTGATTCGATGTTCTCCTTTTCTTGTTCATGCCTTCCAGGGGAAGAAACCCTAGCTGACTCTACTACTTTGTCAGGGTTTGCTGTTTCATTCAACATTTCTTCAGTAGTTTCTTTCTCGACAGTAAAGTTCTCTGGAAACTGATTAATATCAATGTTAAGATCCAAAGGGCTATGAGGCTACACATATTCACTCATACTGGCCAGAATTTGGGCCAATTGGTCTTCCCTTAAGGGGCTTCGTGGTGAACTTACAGTAGTATTTTTGGGAGGCTTTGTTCCTTCTCTTCCACTGCTATGATTATATTCATCCTCCTCATAGGTATGATAGCTTCCTTCTTCCTCATCTGAATATCAAATTTCTCCTTCAATTTCCTCTTCTTCATTATTTTCTTTTCTGCACTGGTTTGTTTCTCACCACTGGTGTGGTGACTCATTTCTTCTTCATCTGAGTAGCAAATTTCTCCCTCCATTTCCTCTTCCTCATTCGTACAAGGACTTCCTCCCTCCAATTGTGGAGGCTATTCATCCTCTGAGTTGTGCAATTCTAGGGGTTGGCTACTGCTTCATGGGGTTGTTGCATCCTCGTGAAATATGT
Organism: Pinus albicaulis; assembly: GCA_034641835.2. Lineage (NCBI taxonomy): Eukaryota > Viridiplantae > Streptophyta > Pinopsida > Pinales > Pinaceae > Pinus > Pinus albicaulis. The sequence continues at coordinate 463,425,717 of CM076579.1, read as the reverse complement.
AATCCATCCCAATCTTTCCAAAATATCTCGTGCAGCATCAGAAACGACTAGCACCTGCGGCTCACTGCGAATTAGTCATCCTCCCATTGTCTCTGCACACTGTTAGTTCTTCCCAAACACATAGTGATCGCAATGGAACAACATAGCACGATGAATTGGAAGAATATCATTAAAATTTTGTTATTCCCTAGAATGCAAGTATTTGGTTCACATACAGGTAAAGAAATATCAGGATTTGATCTACATGCAGACATCTGCGCCCCCCCTGAAGGATGATAGGCCGTCCTTGACCATCAATTGAGAGAGGCAAGTGTGGCACAGCAGTAGTACAACAGGAAAAAGTAGGCATAATTATGATACATTCAATCAAATTATAGCAATTACTGAAATCAATGCGTGTGATAAATCGTAAATATATATAAAATTGTTTTGTAATGATTCAAATATAAGGAGAAGGGACAACTTAAGATAAACATAAGTACAGATGTGTTTATTACCCACTTCAAACTAATATGATCGATGTATAATGATTTTCATGCATAATAGGTTCGAAATCAAAGGTTATGGATTCATAATTTCATTTGATATTAGATAGAGATATAGGAAAAAGGGTTTAATATGACTATTGATGTGTATAAATGTGACTCCAATACCATCAACAGAGCTCTGTTGCCCACAGGTGTCCATAACCTTGACAGAGTTGCTTTCTCACCCTTGGAACCATTGTCCTTTATTTATGCTGAGGAAGTGCTTGTTGAATGTCATAACGGAGGACATTTTGTTGTCTTGGTGACCAGATAAATCACAATTTCATTCACCGGGAAGAAGTGAAAAGTGGGCAGGTCGGCTCGTGATGAGACCTCCTGTTCCAAGGACTTCTTAATTTTTTCAATCGTCCATTGGACCATATCCCTAGTTTGGTGGCCATGATGGGAATGCCACTTCACTTACCTCCTTATGATCATGGTAGGTTGGCTCTTGATGAGACCCCCTATCCTCCATCTGCCAAATTATAAAACTATTAGTGAAAAATATTTTTCTTTTTCCTATAGCACTTTCCTAGTTATTGATAAAGGATGGCTCAGCACTCCTTAAGAGTAGTAATGGTGGAATAAGTTTGAACATCTCAATAGAAAAGAATATGCCCTTATTCCTACTCCATAAATAAAAATCAAAGAAATTTATGACATATGGGAAGAACCAACATGATAAGGATAATCGATCAAATTAATTCAGTGGTAGTAATACGGAAAAATCATGTTATTGATTATGTGCCTTTTTCCTTTTTCTTATCATTACTAAACAAATTTCTTAAAAATGATGATTTCTTTTGATTTGTTGATTACAATAAGCTTTAATTTGTATGATTTTATATGAATAATATGTTTTCCTTTAAAAGAGTCATCAGAAATCTTCAGAAATGCTGGTCTAAAACAAAAAACAATCCACTCAAAAGGTGTTGTTCCTTTAAAAAGAACAACAAAAACAATCTGCGAAACTGTTGTTCCTTTAGAAAGGAATAGAAAAAACTCAAAACAAGTGTAATAAATAGAGTTTTTGAAAAAAAACAGAATTCCATGAAACAAACAACAAAAACTCAAAATAAACGAAATAAACAGAGATTTGAAAAAAATGAATTCCATAAAACAAACAATCCAAATAAATGAACAATATTTATGTAAAATTTTTTAAAAAATAAATGATTTAATAAACTGGTGTCGAGGAGGAGTTATCCCCTTCAGCCAGAATTTCCATGGTAGAATCTTCCTGTAATTGTTGGTAAAAGGATTCTCGGGTAAGCGGTTTATGATACAATCGTACTCGATGACCGTTTACCTTAAAGGAATGTCCAGATCCATCAATGGTGGCTAATGTAATAGTGCCATTATCATGCACTTTTTGTATTTCATAGGGTCCGAGCCATCGTGTCTAGAGTTTCCTTGGGAAATCCTGAAACCTAGAATCATATAGGAGTGCCTAGTCTCCTTCGTGGAAGATCTTTTCTTTGATAAGGGCGTCATGCCATTTTTCTCTTTTTTGTTGAATTAACGTTGTGTGCTGAAGAGAAGAGAGACTAATTTCATCTAAATCATTAATTTGTTGCAGTATTTTGGCTTGGGCTTCATTTAAAGCTAGACCGACCTTTTGATATGTTCTTAATGTCTGAATTTCATGTTCTATTGGAAAGGTGGGTTCTTTTCCAAATACCAATTGATATGGTGAATACCCCGTAGTGGGTCTCCACGTTGTTCGATATGCCCACAATGCTTTTGGAAATATGTAGGCCCAATCACGTCTCTGTGAGGCAACTGTTTTTGTTAATATAGATTCAATCACTTTGTTCGTGCTCTCTACTTGGCCATTGGCCTGTGGGTGGTATGGGGTTGTAATATTGTGCTGAATGTGGTAGTTTTGTAGTGTTTCAGCTAGTTTATTACCTAAAAATTGTGGTCCTCCATCTGTGATTATGTCCCTTGGGAGGCCATATCGCACAAATATTTGGAAAAGAAACTGTATTACAAAGTCCTCTGTAGCTTTTGAAAGAGCCTCTTCTTCAACCCATTTAGTAACATACTCGGTTGCAACTAGGATGTATGTTTTTTGGTTTGATGGGGGGCTAATAGGACCAACAAAGTCAAGGGCCCAACGTTCAAATGGTTCAATTACTAGTTGAGGGTTCAAAGGCATTTCATCAGACTGCCTAGGGTGACCTGCCTTTTGGCAAATGTCACAGGCCTGCACAAATTTTTTGGCATCTTTAAAGATGGTAGGCCAATAATACCATGTTTGTAAAACCTTATGGGCTGTTCTACGATCTACAAAATTCTCACCACACTGCCCATCTGTTGCACTGAAAATTGTCATCCTGACATTCTGCTATGTGTATGAGCTCATTATCACTCATACTTCCTCCTTTTCAAGTTTAACATATCAGTTCCTCATGTCAAGCCTTGAAAATAAGAGAAAAGTTCTTAAAAATATCCTTAACTTTGGTATCGCACTTTCTCTGTATCTTGCCTGCGATCCCGCACCTAATTTTCATGACTCCTGCATACCTAAATGCACTTTCTCTATGTTATGGGTGTGGACCCCCGTAAAGATTAAAAAGGCACAAGTAAACTTAGAAAATCTCACTTTCAGTAAATTCTAGAAGCCTCTAGAAAGAACCTTGCGGTGGCAGAACCGCTCTTTTGAGATTCATGTATCCCTTACCTTATGGACCTAACCCCTTGATGTGAGGAGCTTATCCCTTTGAATGAGGATTCTATCCCTTCATAGTTGTAACTAAAACCTCCTCTTTTCCACTACAAAAAGAGGCATTGGGTAGCCTCAAAGGGATTTCAAGCTTTAGAATTATTTGAGATTAAGTGTTGTTCGGATTCAGACTCATTTAACTGAGATTTTTGTGAGGAGAGATCACATACCTCTATCTATCTTCGTTGGAAGAGTGAAAGGATTTTCAGAGTAGAGGAGATTCCTGCTTCGGACCCTAGGAAGACCTATTCAACATCAAGGCTAAGGTTGTAAGGTTTTCTTTCTTTCAAAGTTAATACAAATGAATTCATTTTTCTCAATAAGCTGTTAGTTAACTGTTTATTTCATGGATTCCTTGATCACCATGATAAGCATGATTTATGATGTTTGCTATATAGGTGCTATTTAATGTTTTCTTTTTTGTGACTGCAGGTTTGCGAAGATAACTCCTTCAAGTGCACAAGGGACAACAACTTCGAACAAGCATTGGATCTACAGTAAGTTCTTTACACCTTTATAGTATTCTTTTGTAAATCACGTATGTTTAGAGAAATATAGGTTTATTTGGCTGTTTGTTTCTAGATTACCTTTTGGTACTAGGGAGATCGATCTTGTCCATAAGATTGATTAATCTACCCAACAAATTGGCGACTCCACTAGGGAGAGAACTTGTTGATTTTGGTTCTCTTTTATTTGGATTTGAGGAAAAGTTTTTCCTGGTTTTTGATTGATGAATATATGCCTGGGTAGCTTAGGTTTTCTCTTTTTTTGAAAATTTTGAAATCTTATATGTTTTTCTTGAACTTTTTTTGGGATCGCACTTTGTTATTTTGCACAGTGCGGGTAGTTTCGCACTTTCCTTAAGTAAACAGTGCGAGACCGCACCTGTTACTTATGGAAGCCTACGAACCCTATTAAAATTCTGAAAAAATCCAAATTTATTTTTTCATTTTGTCTTTAATTTGATTTAGATTTTTTAAATCTGCCCAAATTTTTGTTCTTTCTGTCAAAAGTTTCTTGTGAGTGAGTTCCAATAGTATTTGTGTTTTTGATGATTTTCTAGAAGTTTTGCATTTTGGATTGCTTTTCACTTGGTCTCTGTAGTGACTCAAAGAATTGGAAGTTTGAAATATCTCAGACTACATTGGTATTTTTGTCTTCTTGATGAGTCCGACCTGTTTGTGAAATCCATCCTTTATTCAAAAATAGATCTATTTGTTTCTTTGCAAATCTTCGAAAAAAACTTTGTTATAGGTTTTGAATTTCATTTTTTATAAAAAAACATATCTGGATGTTTTTTGATTTGTTTGTTATTCTAGACAAATAGATCCTTAGTTTACTAAACAACTAAGTAAAACATTATTCAAAAAAATATTAAAGCTTTTATTCAATTAGATTTTTAAAGTTTGTAGATCTCAAAATTAGTTTTGTAGTTTTGAGTGCTTTTAAAATTTGTAGATTTATTTTGAAGGGAAGTTGTTTTTGTAGTTTCAAGTTTTTGAAAATGAAAGGATTTTACTGTAAAATTTGATAATTTGTCTCATTTTGAGTTATTGGTGAAAATACAAAAATATTTTCTTTTAGTTATTCTTATGTTTAAATAAAGAATTGTCTCTTAAAAAAATTGCATTCTCAAACTCTTTCTTTAGCTAGAATTTCATTTAAAGAAAACGAATTGATTATCATTTTTAGGTGCGTTTTAGTGTTTTTGGAAGTTGATTCTTCACACCATCAAAGTTTCATTTCCATAACTATTGACTTAAAGAACAACTCATAAAAGTAATGCTTAATTAAAATTCATCTAGTAATATTTTTATTTCTAGGGCTCTTATCACCAATATAGCTTAGGCTAGTATCTTGGAGTAGGGAGTAATTAACTCTCCAAGATAGTAAAAACAAACAAGTAGATAAATCTTGTGGTAGGAAATAAATCCAATTGTAATTGGTACAATCTGGTAAGCTTCTCTTAAAGGAGTTAATCACGAGATCATGTCCGAACCTTTGAGACAATCAATTCTGTTTCATTGGGAAAGATAGAATATTTTGCGCGCATTACAAACAGTAAACCTCAGATTAACCATTGTCGAGGAGCCTGGGGTCACTTGTCAGTAAACCTCGGATTGACCATGTCGAGGAGCCTTCAAGGGGATTGAGCTTAGTTACTCTGCCCTTGTGTGTGGGATCGGATCGTAGACTATTCCCCCAGTTTTATTTGTTACTGTTGGTAACCTTAGTGTCCATAAGCTTAAGATTATTTCCTAAGGTGACGGTGAAGGAAAGATCTCACTATACCTAGAGCTGATGCTAACTAGACTCACTTGGACTCTCTGGGGGGTTATCTTCACTCGAGATGGTTTTGTGAAAAAACTTGTGCCAGTCTATTTCATTAAGCAGGTTTTCGGGGTAACTGTTCCAACCATTCTTTCTGTATTAAATTTCTACTAAGTTGGATTTCATCACCAACTAGTGTTTTTAGTACGGGAAGTTACTGTTTGTGTGTGGTTTGAACTCTTAGATTTTTAGGTGTGTGATTTAGCTATTTGTTTCTTTAGATACTTTAGGTGTTTTCATTGAAATTTTCTTTGTTTACATGTGATTGATTTAATATTTAATCGTGGCGGAATTGCCGAGACAATCCCAGAGACTTCAAGGGAAACCCCTTGAATATACACCAAGTCAGCTTGAAGGGCTGCGTGCTCTAGTATCATCTAGTAGTGGTAGAACTAGATCAACAGAAATTGGAACTTCATCTATTTTTGTTCATCCTGATCATCAAATACCCACAACAGAACACATTCAAGAACCAATTTCATTTTCTGAAGTTACTGGTAGTATTTCTCCTTCCAGTGAACTAGCTGATGAACCTGAAATTTTTGAGCTTGAAACCGAACCTTCTTTTTTGGAAACATTCTCAGGATTTATTACACCAAATTCTAGCAATCTTGGTTCACCTAGGGTAAGAAATATTGTTACTGAAGATCTTCCATCTGGCCTCATTTCTATTGAAGAACTTAGTAGTCCAGACGAAGAGTTATCTCTTCCCGAATCCCCTCAGTCTTTAAATCTTAGGGAGCGTGAATCTATTTTCTACAGCCCTATTCAAACTGATGCTTGGTATCTATCTTTGACAAAATTTTTAGAGAACCCAGGTCTTGCTTTTTATCCATCTCGAATTCCATTTCATCCTACACCCAGAGGTCACTATCCTTCAGCCATTATGGCAGGAGAGTCATCTATGTTTTCCCAGTCACTGGAAGCATTTTTACACGGTGGTCCTTCTGTTCCTTCGGGATATTAGGCTATGTCTGGTATTTTCTCTGGAGTAGCTCCTCAACCGATTGAACGAGTATTATCATCTGGTCTTAATGGAATTAAAACTGAAACGTCAAACACAGAGCAAATATTTATGATGTCTGGTAATATTCTGAATCCTCAACCTCAAGGCAGTCAGTTACCGCCTCGAGGACAATTTCAGGGAAGTTAGTTACCGCCTGGGGGGCAAACTCAAGGTAGTCAATTACTGCCTGGGGGGCAACCTTCAGGTAGTCAGTTACCGCCTGGGTGGAAAACTCAAGGTAAATTTTTCCCAGGACAAACTGTGGAATCATATTATTTTGGAGGTCAACCCCAAACTCAATATGCTCCTCAAGGTCATTATCAATCCCAGTTTTAGTACGTGCCTCAGGGTTATCGACCTCAAGGTCAATACCTAATTCAAGGTTTCCAACCGCCTTCTGGTCAATCATTTGTACAAGGAGCTGGAAATTTACCACTTACTTATCAGCCCTATGTTCAACCAGGCTATGGTCCTTACGTTCAACCTTCTATGGGACAATACCCCGGAACAAACATCGTGTGGGATCCATCCCAATATCAACAGCTTATGTGACCTAATGTGTAGTTTCCTTCTCAACCTGCACAACCTTTGGTTTCTAGTCCAACCCAGCAACTTGTCCAGCCTACTATTCAAACTCCTGCACCTTGTTCTGTTCAGCAGTCTGGGCCTAGTACACCTCAGACTTCGCCTCAAACTGCTGCAACTACTACAATTTATGTTCAACCTATAACACATGTTTCTAGAGTATCTGTAGCTCCGAGTTATTCTATCCTTGCATCCGTGCAAATCCATCAAGTCTCTGTACCCTAGTCAGGACCTTTAATTCAGACTTCGGTCCAGATGCCTGCGGGACAAGCTAGTACAAGTACGATTGTCACAAGTCAACTGCAATTCATGTATCAACTGTACAGGGACAGCCTCAATTCGGTCCTGTTTCACAAAATCTAGCTTATCAGTATCAACCGTACCTTGGCTATAATTATCAACAGCCTCAACAACCCCAGTTTAGTCCGGTTAATCTTGGTTACCCAGTAGGTTACACAATTCCTAATGCAAATCTAATTCCCAATTATCCTGGGTATCCTCCTCCCAGAACTGCTTTGGCTACTCAAGGTTTTCGCGACCCTAACCATTAGTTACCATTTATTGCAACTTTGTATTTACCTGATTTGACATGCCTTACGAATGATCCAATTTTCTATTATCCATACTAGCCACCAATGCCGCTTAAGCTACCTAGTGATATACCAAAATTCGAGGGTAAGTCAGGAGAGGATCCATCAAATCATGTTATGACTTATCACCTCTGGTGTGCGTCTAATTCAATAATTGATGATTCGATTCGCTTACGTCTTTTCCAAAGAACTCTTATTGGTCTTGCTGCCAAATGGTACATTGAGTTTCCATGAGGCTCTTTTAATAATTTCAGTCAATTAGCAACTGCCTTCTTGACTCATTTTCAGTTGCATGTCAAATACGACAATGGCACGGAACTATTAACTTCACTAAAGTATTCCACGTCCACATTTATTTCTGATCATATTCATGAATGGCGACATAGAAGACGTTTGGTGAAAATTTACATTTCGGATCAAATTTTGGTAGAATGGTTTGTTAAATCATCGTTACCCAAAATTACTGAAGATGTAGCTAAGGCCGCAGTTGTTACTGAGGAGAAAGTCATTGCTCAAGCTCAGTACCTTGACCTTGTCTATACGCAGTCAGGTACTTTACATGCGAAAATCCCTGATCTTCCAAAACAAAGTCAAATAACTGCATCTCCTTCAGGGTCTCATGCCAATGATGGTATGATTGGTACAGTCAATACTAAAAGCAAGAAGAAATCTTCAAAGAATTATTCTCCTATTATAACTTTACCTGATTCCCCAAAAGGAGAGTCTTCCCCCGAAATTTCTGCTGACATTCATGTCGTAGAGACATCTACGGCCAAATCTAAATCTGGCAGTAAAAAGAAAGGGAAGAAAAAAAAAAAAGAATTCAAAAGAGAAAACTAATAAAAGCGAATCCAATGACAAAAAATGCAAGCCTCGCTATCCTTGTTACATTTGCGACAAGGATCATTTTACTAAAGAATGCCCGCATCGAGCGGAGGTTGCAAAATTCGTTAAAGTTTCAAAACAACTTGTTGTCTTGAAGGATCCTTTTCCTACTCAAGATAGTAAGATGATTGGTTCTACCTCGAATGCCTCAGAAGAACCTATTCTGATGATGTCTCATGTCAGAATTGTGACGCGATCGCAAGATTATGGTACTAAGAATCCTGTTGATGGTACAGAAGCAGAATCTTCTAGTGAAAACACTTCAACTACACCTCCTCCTGTTTCTGGTCCGCTACAAATCGAGAAACCCAATCTAGACTTAGTAATCAAACTGTCTGCTAAAGATGTTTTTCGTAAATCAGCTTTCAATCCACATGCGAAAGTTGCTCAGAATTACAACATTATTGAGGACTTAGTTATTTCCCCTTCAACAATCTTGGCTTTGGAAGTGCTCAAATCGAGCCCAACACAGCGTAAATTACTTTTGTCTGCCATAGGAGCTGTTAATATTCAGGATTCGAACCTAATAATCTTCGATTTAGAGAATAGTACACCTCGTCTACCTCACCAAATGTCTTTCCAAATTCTAGTATTAGAAAAAAACAGACCGATCTTTCGGACTATGATTGATGAGGGAGCTTCAATGTGTATTATGTCAATCCAGCGTTGGAAATCGCTCGGTTATCCTACACTCAATCAGTCTCTAACAATTCTAAAGGCTTTTTATGGCCGAGGTTTCCACCCTTTTGGTATTTTGCAGGATTTACCCATAGGGGTCAAAGGTAAAACCATAAATCTAGATGTGGAAGTGGTTGATGCCCCTCTAGATTACAACCTTCTCCTAGGTCGTAGTTGGTCTTATGCTATGACTGTTGTTGTTTCTTCGGTCTTCTAGCTTATAAAATTTCCACATCAAGGAAATATCGTTACAATAGATCAGTTAACTTATTTTTCTTCCGATCCAGCCTCTACAGAAACAATCTAGCATGTCGGTAAAGTGGCTATCCCTTACAAGGATGTTGGAGTAGGTTTGATTAAAGATTCTGGTTTACTAGGAAATTTTTCCTTTCCTCCTCCTAACGTATCACCTTCTATCGCAACTATTCATATGATTTAATCAAATACTATTATGTTTGATGATCCTTGGATCGTACCTTCTGACTCCGAGTTAGATTCATTTGATCGTATGATGACTTTGAGTTCATTTGAAATTGCATATCAGGCTGTACAGAGACTTTCCAACCCTTCTTCAACCAAGATTGATCCAATGAATGGGATCCATGAGGAATCACTTTCTATATCTAGTTCAGCCACAACGACATTTCTCGATCTTGTTCATACTGATGAGAAAATTTGTGAACTTTTGTCTGTTGATGATTTACCATGGGAAGATCTTCATCATCGATCTTCGTTTTTACCTGAGCTATATCATTTTGAAAATGATTTCGCCTCTATTTTTACTACTGAATATGTCAAGGAACTACAGAATCCATTGCGAAATATTTATTCTGAGTTAAATTTGGAAAATATCTCTCGAACGATTCCAATTGACATTTCAGTGAAGCCAGGAATAATTGAAAACATTCATATAGGTGCTTGCTGTATGGAAGAAGAAATTCAAACTTATAAAGCCCTATTTCAAGAATTCCATGATGTGTTTGCCTGGTCATATGAGGAAATGCCAAGAATCGATCCATCAATTATCATACATGAAATCAAGGCTTACCCGGATGCAAAACCTGTCCGTCAATGTTTACGTAAAATACATCCGAGAAAAGTTGTTGCTATCAAAGCCGAGGTTGAAAAATTACTTCGTGCAGGTTTCATTTATCCAATTCTGTTAACGGATTGGGTATCGAATATTGCTCCTATTAACAAAAAACAAGGAACAATAAGAGTATGTATCGACTATATGGATATTAATCAAGCTTGTCCTAAAGACAATTATCCAACCCCCTATATCGATCAAATAATTGATGATTGTGCCGACAGTGAAATGTTCTCCTTTATGGATGGTTTTTCCGATTACAATCAAATAGACATACTCCTTGCTGATCAGCCAAAAACAACTTTCATTTTTCCATGGGGAACATTTTCTTATTGCAAACTACCCTTTGGATTGAAGAACACTGGGGCAACTTTTCAAAGGGCTATGTCTTACGCATTTCATGACATTAAACACATTGTGCAACCTTATCTCGATGATTTACCTGCTCATTCATCGCGTAGGGCTGACCATCTCACTCATTTATGAGCTATCTTTATGAGATGTAAGCATTATCGAATTCGGCTGAATCCACACAAATGTGTTTTCTATGTAGAATCGGGTCACTTACTGGGATTTTTTTGTTTCAAAAGTAGGCATTCACGTTGATCCATCGAAGGTCGAAGCTATTATCAATCTACCTCCTCCTTCGACTCTACGCCAACTCCAAAGTTTGCAGGGGAAAGTAAACTTTTTACGTTGGTTCATTCCTAACTACGCCGAGCTAACAAAGGGTTTTACCAGGTTGTTAAAACAGAAGGTTCCATTCTTTTGGGATGAGATCGCTAATCGATCTTTTGATGCACTCAAACACGCGTTGACCCATGCACCATTATTGCATCCTCCCAATTACAACCGGGACTACGTTTGTACCTCGCCGCCTCTCATTCCACAATTGGGATGATCTTAGTTCAGGAGGATGAATTAAACAATGAACATGTCATTTACTATCTTAGTCGAAATCTGCATCTGACTAAGATCAAATATACACATGTGGAGAAATTGGCCTTGGCAGTTGTTCAAGCTGTCCAAATATTTAGACACTACATCTTATTATGCAAAACCACAGTAATTTCTGACTGTAACCCTATGATGTACATTTTAACCAAATAATTGCTAGGGGGCAAGTATTCCGAATGGATAGTTATCCTGCAGGAATTTGACTTGGAATTTGAAAAATCCAAGGCAAAGAAATATTTGGTTTTTTCTGAACTGATGTGTGATTTCCCCTCTATTGATACTGAAACTATGGTGAAGCATCCCATTGTGGACGAATCCTTGTTTCTTATTAGTACTCTTGATCCTTGGTATGGGGATATTGTTTTTTATCTCCAAACCCAATATTTTCGGCCTGAAATCTCATGATCTCAGCAACGGAAAATACGTTTCCAATCCCAACAAAAAAATATTATTGGTTATTCACTCTATCGTCGTGGAGCAGATTCTGTTTTCCGACGCTGTCTTACTCATGAAGAAGCTGAGAAGGTTTTGAATGACTGCCATTCTGGAGCATGTGGTGGTCATATGTCTGGGTATGCCACAACCCAAAAGATATTGTGCGCTGGTTATTTCTGGCCGTCACTATTCAAATATTGTATCTATGCATTCCGAAAATGCCACAATAGTCAAGTTTTTGATCGTAAGACGCGTGCGCCACCTGCTCCTCTTCACCCTATAATTTTTGTCGGTCCTTTCGCAAAGTGGGGTATTGAATTTATTACATGTAACCCTCACTGAGCTGGGGGGCATGCGTATATTATCTTAGCAATAGATTATTTTACTAAGTGGGTCAAGACAATGCCTACATTTTCGGCAGACGGCAAGACTATTGCAACTTTCATATTCAATCATATAATTGCTAGATTCGGTGTTCCTCAAGATATTATTACAGATCGTGGAAGCCATTTTCAAAATATCATGATGACTAAACTAATAGATCAACTTGCCCTGCGCCACAATAGTTCCACTCAATATTATCTACAGGCTAATGGTCTGGTTGAAGCTATCAATAAAGTTTTAGTCACTATGATTAGACGAATTATTGGTATTCATAAGTCGAATTGGCATTCCATGTTATTTTTAGCACTTTGGGCATATAGGACCTCATTAAAAACGTCAACTAGTTTCACTCCCTTTCAACTGGTTTACGGCTTGGAAGCTGTGTTGCCTATTGAATGCGAAATTTTGTCATTGAAATTAGCCATAGAATTACTCCCAGCTATGTCTGAAGAGGAGAAACATTTTTTGTACTTAGCTCAGCTAGATGAGAATCGATGAAATGCTGCAATATCAAACGAGGCTCATGTCAAACGAATAAAAGCTCAATATGATAGAAGCGTTACCCCTCGTAATTTTTCAGAAGGAGAACTAGTCTTAGTGTATGATCAAGCCAACGATAAGCTAGGAGCTGGAAAATTTGTGCCCATGTGGCATGGTCTTTTCATTGTTAAGCGAAAGCTAGCAAAAGGGGCCTATGAGCTAATAGATTTCGACGGTGTCGCTTTAGATAAACCCAGAAATGGACTTTATTTGAAGAGATATTATGTTTAAACTTGGTGTGGATATTTTTATTAGATTAGATTTCTTTACTGTTGGTGTGTCTTAGATTAGAAAAGCGTGCCTAGTTTAGAGTGTGTTTTTGTCACTATTCCTGCTTATCTGAGTTTTACTCTTGATATTGCAGATTTCGACGTCTCTTCAAACCTACATTGGTTTTGCTGATGGTGCTTGTCATAGTACACAGAACATTTCTTCCGCAGCTTGCGTTATCTATTCACCCTCTGACGAGTTATTATCCATGCATGGGGTAAGCCTCGATCAAATAATGAATAACATTGTAGAGTATAGTGCAGTGATTGAGTTATTATCTGAATCCATATCGTTTAGAATTCGGAGTTTGATTGTTAGGTTGGATTCTGAACTTGTTGTATTACAACTTAACAGGGTTTATGCCATTAGAAATCCAATGTTATTATGGTTATTTTTAAGATTTCGTCTCTTGGAATGTGAATTTGATTACATTGAATATCAGCATATTCCAAGACATTTAAATACATTAGCAGCTGCAGTTGCTTCTAGTATGATAAATCAACATTGCAATAATCAAAACAGTAAATTAAACAACATTCAATAACATGTATACAGATAGCCGGTAAATAGTGATATATCATAGTATAGAAGTGTTTCAAAAAATATACATTGTCTTCGATCATAGGTTGGAAATACCTTATGATCGGCAAAAATGATAATACAAAAGGTCAAAAATATGAGTCTACAACATGATCATCCTATCACTGATGATGATCACAATAAGAGGCCACTGCCCGAACCACCCTACATAGGAACCTCCTAAAAGGTCCTAGAACACCAATCACATATCTCTGTAATCTGAGAGGAATATAATCTATGTCCATCTCTGGAATGTCTAGAGTCAGACGCTCTAGGTGATTCTCTAAATCAGACAGAATATTTGCTGATTGGCCCTCTAGGGCTGGCGCTGCAGCAGCTGGATGCCTCCTCTCATAAGGCTAGAGATGGGCTGGTCGCCGTGGGCCCACAGCTGCATTTAAAACTTTTTATTATTAGTTTTGAGATGATTAAAAAAAAAAAAAAAATTAACTTAGAAATGTTGAAAATGATTTTTACTTGATTCATCCCAGTATTCCCCTGCTAGGAGAGCCATCTCTTGGTCATCGTAGAAATCTATCCTGGCGTATGGAAAGTCCTCTATAAAAAAAATTTGGCGTTCTAGCCAATGAAAATATGAAGGAGGAAATCGAATAATCTCGACACCCTCAACAGCGTGACGGCCATCAATGCAACCCAACGAACCATCCTAGGTTCTCAAGGTCGACCATCATCAACAGGAATGTTCTGTGGAGCTAACATGGGGATCCTCTCTAGAGAAATGGTGACTACAATGGATCCATATCCAAATTTATTTATCTTTTCGTTCTTTGCTCTTGTTATTTTGCGTTTTACATTGGCCAACACATCTTTGCACTAGTTGAAAATGGTGCCTCGAAAACAGTCTATAGCAATGTGCATCTGGGAACCAGTAGCCACATGCAACGTTGTGCTCCCACACAGTCTGGTGATAGAAAATGCAATAAATTTTATCTCGGGACGGATAATAGTTTTTATGTCAATCCATTTGTCCCAGGGGTCTGCGTGATCATCACAGAACTCTAGTCAAAGACTAGTGACAGACTGGCCACCTGGCCTAGTCCCAAACAGAGAAATTTGTTTGCTCCTCTTGGAAAAACCAGTCAGAAAATAGATATCCTCTAGATCAATTTCGAGCCGGTGGCCACCAATAATGAAACACTGGTCCTGTACATTCCATCTATTCACCAGCCACGTCAAGAGGTCTACCTGTGCTCTCATGCCCTGAATGGCCCAGAATTTATACAAACCACATGCTCTTAATGCCTGCATTGTAGGCAGATGATTCATTGCAGCATCATCCACGTCTTCATTCTCGCGTTCTCTCCAAATAAGCATCTTGTATGTCCTAAATTGCATAAAAAGACATATTAGAGCAAGCTTTTTTGAAAAATTTTAGGCGGGAATTGAGAAAATTGAGTTCAAAATTTCATTGCGCGGGGTCCGCACCTGAACTTCATACACAGTGCATAGATATTCATGGGAACTGTGGAACAAGTGCAGACCCAGGAATTTTTTCCATGTAAAAAAAAATCAGGGTCTGCAGGGCCCACGTGTTGCACCTGCGGACCCCCACGGGCGATTTTTTCAACATATTTTTTCTTAAAAAAATGAAATCTAAAGCCTAAAAATGAAATATAAACATATGAAATGGAAGATAAGGAGGTCGTGGATTACCTAGAGCTGACAATTCTCGATTTCGTTGGACATATTTTCCAGAATCTTTGTAGGAACGTTTTTACCCAAAAGCTTTTACTTTTCACTCTGAACTCAAATGGTAAAAATGAAGTTAGAAAAGTCCTTTTTATAAGTTTTTTTGAATAAATGAATTTTTAATTTTTTAATTTTTCACTTTTAAAAGGTTATTTTTGAAAGCATTTTTACTTATCTTAAACAGGTATGGGTAATGTTTCGAGTTTTTGTGCAGAAATTGGATTTTCAGAAAAATTGACCATTTTCAACAAAGAGCATACTTTTATCACTTTTTCGGACTCTTTCAAAAAATTTACAAAAAAGCGAAAACTTGGAGTTCTCTTTTAAGCTCTTTTCAGACTCTCTAAACATGAGATTTCCGAGCACTTGGTTATTCGAACTCGTTAAAATAAATGAATGATTGTCCCTTCAGTATAAGTTTACCCCTTTTACGGACTGAAATGGACTATTTACGAAAAAGGTATATGTTGGCTAATTACGCTCAATAGATTTCTCTCCCGCATTATTTTATCCTTTTTTTGGGCTCGAGAGACTAAATTTACGAAAAAAGTACCCCCATGGAGTCTTCTTAAGTTTTTCTTCTGACTCCCTAAAATTGAAAAAATGTCGAGTTTCTCCTATACTAGACTCGTTAAAACTTAACAGTAAAGGACCTGTTCAATTTTAAACAGGAACGAACCACTC
Source organism: Pinus albicaulis (assembly GCA_034641835.2). Classification (NCBI taxonomy): domain Eukaryota; kingdom Viridiplantae; phylum Streptophyta; class Pinopsida; order Pinales; family Pinaceae; genus Pinus; species Pinus albicaulis. The sequence goes on along the minus strand of CM076579.1, from coordinate 463,409,738 downwards.
CTTCTTAGGGTTCGAATATTAAAATAAGTTGGACTCATTCGAAGGATGAGCTTATAAACAAGAAAATTTTATCCTCCTCAAGCTTGTCAAAAATAAAGAGGTACTTGCCAGAAAAGGTGGGGGAAAAAGAGAGGAAAATGGACATGTTTGTTGTATTTTGATTTTTCGAAAATCCAGTTAACCACTCTTGAACACAACACTTTTTGCTCACCTGGGTTGGGAAATCCTTTGCCTAATCAAACCACATTGAAATTTTTCAGCTAGTTTCTAAGTATTAGCTCTGGGTCAATTATCACCAAGCCATCTACAGTGTCGTTATGTGTTCAAGAGGGAATTTCAAATAAACCATTCATCTGCGAGATATCTATCATCCATTTTGACCATCCCTGAGTTAGTCCTTGCCAATATATTTCTTCAAAACTTGATCTATGATTTCGTGTTGTGGGCTTGCCTACGACGGATCACTTTCTATCGACGAAAACTCATTATTTAGGAATTTGATCTAGAAATTATCAGTACCTTGAAATATGCATGCCTCAATGGCAGGTTTCTCGGCTTCGACGATAGGTTGCATCATTGACCTTCGATCGAATGATTCTGTGACATGTTCAAGCTCAGCTCATTCATTCACATTTCATGGATTGTACTGAGTACTTTGAGAGCCATTGACATTACTAGTGGTTACTCTCACGCTTGTTAACAGTTTACATTATTGACTGGTAATCAAGTGGTTTCTACCATGTTCGACTTCGGCACATCCATTCACATGGATAAAATCGTACTAGTTCGAGATGCAGAAATCAAGACCTTGGATCTAGTTTCTACCATCCAGGCTGCGAGGAATTTTTTTATGATTTTATATAGTGGAATATTCATAAATAGATGGCTACATACATACTGTGTCTACACATGTCTATATTGTTGATGTCTTCAAAATCATTCCTGTATCAGAACAGTTTCAATCAGTTTCTAGCTAGTTTTGATCTGAGTATGGGAATGCCTACCTCAGCGATGATATGTATACATATATATTTTGCATTGAATTTTTTTACAAGTTCCGAATGGGGTGTCCACAGGATGATCCTTGAAATGATAAAGTAATTCACTCTTCATATATGACAGACTTCAGCTTCATCTATTCCAAACTTTGCACTTTAGGGGGAAATCTGTTGCACTGAAAATTGTCATCCTGACGTTCTACTATGTGTATGAGCTAATTATCACTGATACTTCCTCCTTTGCAAGTCTAACATGTCAGTTCCTCATGTCAAGCCTTGAAAATAAGAGAAAATTTCTTTAAAATCTCCTTAACTTTGGTATCTCACTTTCTCTGTATCTTGCCTACGGTCCTGCACCTAATGTTCCTAACTCCTGCGTACCTAAATTAATTTTCTCTGTGCTATGGGTGCGGACCCCTGTAAATATTAAAAAGGCGCAAGTAAACTTAGAAAATCTCACTTTCAGTGAATTCTAGAAACCTCTAGAAAGAATCTTGCGGTGGAAAAACTGCTCTTTTGAGGTTCATGTATCCCTTACCTTATGGAGCTAACCCCTTGATGTGAGCAGCTTACCCCTTTGAAGGAGGATTCTATCCCTTCATATTTGGAACTAAAACCTCCTCTTTTCCACTATAAAAAGAGGCATTGGGTAGCCTCAAAGGGAGTTCAAGCTTTAGAATTATTTGAGGTTAAATGCTGTTGGGATTCAGACTCATTTAACTGAGAATTTTGTGAGGAGATATCACATACCTCTATATATCTTAGTTGGAAGAGTGCAAGGCTTTTCAGAGTAGAGGAGATTCCTGCTTCAGACCTCAGGAAGACCTGTTCAACATCAAGGCTAAGTTTGTAAGGTTTTCTTTCTTTCAAAGTTCATACAAATGAATTCATTTCTCTCAATAAGATGTTAGTTAACTCTTTATTTCATGGATTCCTTGATCACCATGATAAGCATGATTTATTATGTTTACTATACAGGTGCTATTTAATGTTTGCTTGTTTGTGACTGCAGGTTCACAAAGATAACTCCTTCAAGTGCACGAGGGACAACAACTTTGAACAAGCATTTGATCTACGGTAAGTTCTTTACACCTTGATAGTATTCTTTTGTAAATCACATATGTTTAGAGAAAGATAGGTTTATTTGGCTGTTTGTTGCTAGATTACCTTTTGGTACTAGGGAGATCGATCTTGTCTACAAGATTGATTAATCTTCCTAACACCATCATGACATGCTTTCAAAATATCAAATACCTCATCCTCCCGAACGCATCTTCTTATTTTCATATCTGCGCCTGTGTGAAATAGGTAGCCCCCAATCCAAGAGAATCGGGTACTATGGTGTATTATCTACTTCTGTTCATTAAGGGATAGATGTTTAGGTAATTTAACTGTTGCCAAATAATTTGCTATATCAGCATACCATGGGGTTCTGACAGTAACAATGAAAAAATGTTCATCTGGGAAGTGGTCTTCAACTGCTTCTGTGTTTGTTGGCTTTGGCATCCTTGATAGAAAGTCAGCTACAGGGTTCTCTTTTCCAGGTCGATATTTGATTGTAATGTCAAATTCTTGCAATAAAATCAACCATCTTGTCACTCTTCCATTTGTAACACGTTTATTTGCTAAGAATTTAATGGCAGAGTGATCAGTATATAGTACTACAGGATACCCAGTTATATAGTGTCTAAACTTATTTACAGCATGTACTACAGCTAAAAATTCCTTCTCAGTCATAGTATAATTTAATTCAGCAGGGGATAGATTTTTGCTAATATAATAGATTGCATATGGTTTCTTGTCTTCCTCCTGCCCAAGTACTGCTCCAATCGTTGTGTCTGAGGCATCAAATGAAATTTGGAATGGAAAATTCCAATTTGGGCCCCTCAGCACTGGGGCTGTTGAAACAAGATTTTTCAGATCATTGAAGGCATTGTCACATTTATCTATCCAAATAAAATCAACATTTCTAGTTAGTGCATATAAAGGTGCATCTATTCAAGAATAATGTTCTATAAATCTTCTATAGTAACCAGAAAATCCAAGAAAGCTACGTACCTCTGTCTGTGTGGTGGGTGTGGGTATTAACAAGATTATTTGAATTTTAGCTGGGTCCACCTGAATTCCAACTGCTGAAATATAATGTCGTAAGATAACTCCTTCGGTCATCATCATATGACACTTTTCATGGCTTAAACAAAGCCTAGTGTCAATACATCTTTTCAACACCTTTTCTAAATTTTCTAATGCTGGCTCAAAATCATCTCCATAAGGTGTGAATTCATCCATATATACTTTGAGCCCTTCATTTATTAAGTCTGAAAAGATACTGAGAATGGCCCTTTGGAATGTAGCAGGGGCATTGCATAGGCCAAAAGGTAAGACTCGGTAGGAAAATGTCCCCCAAGGACAAGTAAAAGTAGTTTTGTCTTGGTCTTCAAGGGCAATCTGGATTTGATTGTACCCACTGAAACCATCGAGGAAGGAAAATAATTTCTTTCCTGCTAATGTGTCTAATACCTGGTCAATGAAAGGAAGGGGAAAGTGGTCTTTTTGAGTTGCCTTGTTAAGTTTGCGGTAATCTACACATATTCTCCACTTTCCATTCTTCTTTGGTACCACTACTAATGCAGAGACCCACTTGCTATCAGATATTGGATAGATGAAATTAACATCCAATAGCTTCTGTAATTCAGCTTTCACAATATATTTAAGGTGATGGTTTAGTCTTCTTTGGGGTTGACGAATGGGTCTCACATATTTTTCAATATAGATGTGGTGCGTACAATTTAGGGTCAATTCCTTTCATGTCTAGGTAATCCCATGCAAAGGCTTCTTTGTATTTCCGCAATAGTTGGACCAACTTCTCTTCTTGTTCAGCAGTCATATTTTTGTTAATGTTTAAAGTTTTTCCCGGCTCAATTTCTACAATCTTACTATTATACACAGAAGTAGTGGGAATTACTTGATCAGGAATGTCTTTTAAAGGATCTTCTTCTTCCTTATTATCAAATGCTACTTTGATCATGTGACATTGTAGATGGGATCTGATTTGTGGTTAATTAATAAAACTATTAATGATATCATCCTCTATTTGGTCTTTAAAATCAAGAGCATCTTCTATAGTTAGAGGTGATCTCATATTTTCCATAAGATATGATACATTTTGTTTTCTTGTTTTGACTATTGATAGACTTGGTTGGGCTGGGGGATATAAGGCTAAATTCTTGACATAGTTTCCCCTTGTTATTGTCATGTTGCCTTGTTGGCATCCAATATAAGCATCGACAGTTGCCAACCAAGGTCTACCTAATATTAATGGGTGTCCATCTAGTCAGTTCTTTGTATTGATAACCAAGAAGTCATCAGGGTATTCCCAGGAATCTACAGATACCATTACATCCTATAGTGTACCTTCTGGTTTGACTACCGATCAGTTAGCCAACTCCAATAAGGTTGTTGTTGGTTCTAGTGATGTAATGCCAAGTTTTTGAGAGGTAGTGGTTGTTAAGATATTGATTGCTGCTCCCAAATCAACTAAGGCATTTGGAAATTATTTCCCATTGATTTGCATTGTCACTATAGGATTTCCTGGGTCTTCATAATTGATAGGTGTTTCCATTCCTGATAATAAGTCAAATAAAGTACCGACTATTTGGATAGTTGGATTGGTGGTTGTTCTCCTATTTAGCTTCTTTATGCATAATTCCTTAATGGTTTTTGCATATATAGGAATGTCTTGGATAGCTTGGAGGAGAGGTATTTTTATACACAATTTTTTTAATTCTCCCAGAAGATCAAAATCGGGATGTTCTAATGGGCGTGGTATGATTAATCGTTCTGGGAATGGTGGAGAAGATGTAGTTACTTTTTGTTGACTTTATTGTTGAACCTCTTTCTCTTTTGCTAATGTTTGTTCTACAGGTAATGGATCTTCAATATGAACACTATTGTTTCTCTATATTTCTACTATGCACCTAGACCTTAATTGAAGGTCATTACACTCCCTTAGTTTAGTTTCTAATTTTGGGGGTTCCATTATTTGGACAGACTGAACTGGCCTATTTTTTGGGTTTGGGTTGGGCTGGGCTGGGAGTTGTGGTCTTAAGTTGGTCTGGGGGTTTGTATAGGGAGCTGGCAGTGTAGGTTGAGAGAGAGGGATTGTTCCACCTGGCTGATTTGTAGGTCATTTCCAGTTTGAATGCCAGGGATGAATTTGTGAAGTAGAGGGGGACCATTGTGTTGGATAAGCATTTTTTTTCCAAAATGGTGGGTAGAAAGGAAAATTTGGCCAATTAGTTTGATTTGTTTGATTTGGCCAAGATGTTGTAGGGAATGGCTGTTGTGATAAATTGGGGAAAGGTGGTTGATTTTACCACATTCCACTATTTTGCTGAGCATTGTATTGAGGAGGCTGAAAAGAAGAAAATGGATCAGTTGGCATACCTGATTGTCGTGGCTGCCATTGTCGGCGCTGATTAAGCAAACAGACTACTTTTGATTCTTCTTCCGCCTCCTTATAAACTACTTTTAGGCCACAAAGCGAGGGACATCCTTCTGTAGGGTGATCTTTCATGCAAATGTCACATACTTTGATTACATCCAATGGGCACTCTCTGTGGCTGTGTTTCTTCCTGCATCTAGGAAAAAATATTGCCAAATTTTGTTCTGCTTCATCTTGCTTTTGTTTGGCTTGAATAATATCGAACTGCGTTGTTAGAGTCCCAAGTATATCTGTCTTAAAATCTTCTAGTAGGTTTCCAATATCTGCATGAGTCACACCTTCATTAGAGGTCTTGTTGTCTCTTGTAATCATATCACGTTCTGTTGATTTTAGCCTTGTGTTTCCCCTCAAACTCCGGATACACAAATCAATGATGTTAGGATAACTTTCCTGATATATATCACCTTTTCCCATAATATTCAATGTTTCAACCCATTGATCCTTCATTCCCCTAGTTAATTTAGTTTTCAACACATTATCAGGTAAAGGTAAAGATGCATAAGGAGATCTCTGAAGATTGTATTGAAATCGTTCCACATATTCTTCCAAGGCTTCATTTGGTTTCACTGTCATTTGAAATATTTCATCTTTTAATTCCAAAGACCTGCAATAATCTTGATACTTCTTTAAAAAGGCAGCTTTCATCTGATCCCAATCAGTTATGACACCCCCACCTAATCCCATAAACCATCGTAAGGCTGCTCCTTTTAATGTAGAAGGAAATAGTTTCAATTTTTGGGGATTAGTGGTGTAATCATATCCCCTGCATAACACATCGAATTCAAACAAAAATGCATCTGGATCTTCCGATGTTAGGCCATGAAATGTGGGAATGTGTTGAAGGGGAATGGCCTTCATAGGTGCGTTGATTGCAGTATCTACTATAGGATATTGCAGCATAGAGGTTTTTTGGGGTGTCTGCTAATTCTGATTTTGGTTCTGGGCCATTTGGTCAAAGATATGCCAATATCCTTCTGGGATCGCAAGGGAATTTCTAGGCTGACTACGAGGAGCAAGAATGGCTTTGACAACACTTCCCTTATCTGGAATAATACGTATTCCTTGCGGTCCTATTGTTTGAGGTGATTCAGGACCTTGATTTTGAATGAATTTAACAGCACTTCCCTTATCTAGACTGCTTACAGTTTGGACTATTTGAAGAGGAGAATTTGGTTCTTCTGTTTCTCCTGTTTCCCCTTCTCCTTCACGGAGACTACTAGAGTTCCCTTTTTGAGGGGAAATTATGCAAGGATTCTCAATTTCTTGGGAATATTTCTCAATTCCCACTGTTTGACTATGTATCTTAGCAAAGCCTTCAGATGGTGACTCTGTAGCATGAAGGGAGCTAGTAGGTTGTCTAAAGATGGATTTTCCAAATCCTACTGATGGCTGAGATTCAGTTCTTTTAAGGATTTCGTCAATAAAAGTTTTCCGCCCAAGTTTCACCAGTCCCTTAGGTTTTTCAATTTTAGGAGGAATTTTGTTTTGCTTAACTGGTCTATTTATTCAAGAAAACAAACCTTCATTCCTACCTAAAGAAAGAAGCTTACCTAATTCTGCTGCGAAGCGGGCTTGAGCAAGTGTGTTTCTTGCTCGGTGCGCAGGTTCTTACCTTCCATATTTAATACCCAATTCTTCACATGTAGAAGAAAATCAGCTGTGCATCACTCCTTTGAAATGGCATACACTCTCCCCGGCAACGGTGCCAAAATGTTGGGTCATAAAAAGGTATCTTTCAAACACCTAATTAGCCTACATTAATCATCAATCCGGGAGCGACTTTTTATTTCAAGAGTGTACTCTGTTTGAGGCTACAATTAACTAAGATTACTGTTCTAAAGACGTAGTATAGAATTCTAAATACAATAGTAAATGGATGCTTGTAAAGAAATATAATTACAACAACATAAATGGAAATGCTCTGAAATCAATCTACAAAACATCAATCAGGGATACAGTAGCAGTAATTCCTTCCCTTAGAAATCGATGCAAGATAACAATCTGGGAACTTGGAAGCAATAACCAGTGTCCTCTACAATTGGTGATCTTGTTCTTAAAGTAATCAAAATGAAATCAAACTCAAAATACTTGCTGACGAAAATAACTGAAAGGAACTTCAAAGGCTAGAAAGGAACAACAACTCGTAATTCCTATGCACACACAGCAACTGTGACCATTTTATCTGCTAATTTGAAGCTATGAATTAGAAATGAAAAATAAACAGAAATGGAACAACAACGTGAATTGAAAAACAATTGTAAACGTAATGCAATCAAATAACTAATCTCAATACTCCAATCCTGTCGACAGCCAATACTACAAAATAATCAATTAAAACGGATCATGAATCAATAGAACAACAACTAGAATTGATTATAGAACAACAAAGCTTTATAAATATAGCAAGGTAAATAAACAGCGAATACACTTCTTGCAAATGATAAAACAGCAGTGCAGTTAGTAAATGCTTCACAATGAATCTGTATTCAATCCAATAGCAATCAATCAAACTCTGTAATCAAAATAAACTCAAACATGACTTCACAGAATAGTAAGCAAAGATTAGAAATACAAACAGTAGGGTAATTCCACCAGAGTCGGGCCCTTAGCACCAATGAAACACTGCTGGGCTACTTCAGAACTTGTGAAATGAAATGAAATGTGTCTTTGATATTAAACGAGCATAAATTATTACAGAAACTACTCTCTAAAGCTGAGAGTCAATAAAACACGATATTTCAAAGGAAATGTTTTCAATACAAGAATTTCTGACCTCCCCCTTCAATCACAGAAGGCGTTGCCTTATACAACAGACCTTGACAAACAAGATGAGGAACAAGATGAGGCTTGAATAGCAATCCCTCAGGATCGAAGGATCCTGAGGGATTTGCTTCTCTTCATTTAGTTATCATATGGTTTACTTTGACTGAAGTCGAGCTGTCCCCTGCCTTTTCTTGGCAATGCATTCAGATTTCCTTGTCTTTGGCAGGATTTGGTCTAATGCTGGTGGAGCAATAGTTGCATTCATCTCAGCCTCGCCTTTGGTACAGTTGTTCACTTCGTCTAATTCCTGTTTTATCAATAAAAAAGCAATCTTTAGTCATCTTTTTACAATAAACATAAACCTTTCCAATTATACCATAATTCTTATAATAAATTACCTTTCTAAGGTAAAAAGGATTATGTCTATAGTAAAAGAATGAGAAAATACACAGTGATTTCATACCTTTTTCACTGCCCAACAGTAGGAACCTTGGATGATGAGATAGCATTAATATGAACGGAAGGAGGTGGAAGATAAAAGGTACTCATCAAAGAGGTATAAATTCAAACCCCCAAATTTTCCATAGGTTGCTTGGCAACATTCACCAAGGGAACAATTGAGTCAGAAGATGCATTTGGATCTATCGAAGAATATTCCATCTGATCGACAATGAAAATCCCCCCCTTCACGGGGAAAACACAATATGCAAAATAAAGAAGAAGAAATAGCATCCATATCATAAATCCAATTCCATCCCAATAGAATATTGTATTCCAAATTGGCATCAACTATCTCGACTTCAATATTGACAACTTTATCCCCAACACAGATAGGCAAAGATGGAACAATGCCATGTATCCTCTGAGAATGACCATCAGATGCAATGATAAGAGTAGGTGAAGGCATAAATGAAGGGGATCCAATGGCTTTCCAACATGAGATAGACATGACAAATTTGGAAGCACCCTCATCGACTATTGTTCGAAAAATATTGATCTTTCGATATGTAGACTTAATTTGAAAAGCCATGTGATGAGGAAGTCTCTTCTTAAGATTCGACATATCAAATGTGAACATAAGATATTTCTTTGGATCAATTTCCCCAATCGTAGTGAGAAATCCACTCTTTTGTGTTGAGCATGATGGGAGTACCTCTAACACAGACATAGCACAAGGAATGAGAGACATATCTTCTACAATTGAGTAGTTCTGAGTAGCCTTGGAATTAGGGTTGATTGTCGTACGTTTAGTAGAACCTTTCGACATTCGAGGTATAGGCTCAACTGCAAGCCTCTCTATATGGAGTGGCTTAGAATTACTAGGAGCACCCTTAGCTTTTGAAGACTATGATTCACCATAATCATGAGATCTCATAATGAGCACTCATCATATATAAATTTGAGGAATTTTGCCCTTCATGGTTACCCCCAGCAAGATCTCTAATATTAACATTCGTTCTAGCGAGCATTTGCTTCCCTTGCGGAAAGTGGTTTGTCAGGATAGCCTGGTACTAGAGGAACCCTGCTAAGCTAACAAGCATTGAGAATCCTAAATTTTTTGAGCAGAGATGAGTAATATGGTCTCCATTGCATAACTTGCAAGGAAACTTAACTTTCTTCTTTGCCTCTCTCTTTCCCTCTCCAACATTATCATTGGATTTGTTCCCATTACACTTCCTATTCTTGTCTTTCTTATTATTATTCTGTCCCTTCTTCTTCCCATCGGATTGTTGATTTCCTTTGAGGTTTCAAGCTTGAATAACATTAATAGTTAAGGGTTGGGAAGGAGCATACACTAATGGCATAACCTAAATAGAAGGAGAAGATTGGAAAGAAAAATTTTGCAATTGATTCAGAAGGTTAGTTATGCCACTATCAGTTGAACTTACAAACCCGTCAGCATGAGGACCTACCTTTGATTTGACTAAATCTACCTTGAAATGAGAATCATCTGAAAAATTATTATTAAGGACCCTAGACTGAGAATATATCAATTCTAACTGTTGGGCCCTAAAGATAGCCAGTTCCTCAAAGAATACCACAAAAAGGGATACATCCTTCACGATTTCTGGGTGTAAGTATTTAAGAAACCATTCTAGAAGGAATTCGTTAGGAATTTGGGCTTTGATGAGCCTCTTCCTTCTCTATCATTCTTGAATATGATCAGAATTGTACATTGCCTTATCCTACTAAAGATTTGCCACGAATTTAGTCCCATCATCGTAACAAACATGCAATTGGAAATGGTTCAGAAACATGGTAGCCAACTTGCCAAATGAAGAAAAACTACCCCCAGTAAGCTCAATTTACCATTTTTTAGTGTTTCTATCTAGGGTGAAGTAAAATAGTCTCAACCTAATCGAATCGTTTATGAGGGAGTTCAAGGAGAATCGTAAATGGAAAGTGGTAACATGGTCTGTTGGATCCTCACTAGTATTCCCTTCAAATTTTGTAATATCTAAGGGAATTTTAGTAGGGACTGGAGGCTAACCTAGGCTATATTGAATGATATCATTCATCAATTTTGATAATATGGAAAATTTAGAGTTGCCAGGAATGGTAAGCATGAAGGAGCTTGAGAATTCCATCCACCAACATAAGGATTCCTAACATTTTTAAAAGAATATCCTGGATTTGCAAAGGCACTAGGTTTCCACGGATTGTTCGTAGAAAAATTTGAGCCATAAGAGAAACCTTGAGGCCTAGGAGCATTCAGAGTAGGACCCCCTCCCATCATAGGATTACCATAAACAGGGATACTCCCCCCAATCGAAGTTTTGAACGAAGATGAAACCCCTTGGTAAGGGTTCCAAGCATTAGCGAATGGAGATAAACCTTGAGAATCATCTATAGAGGAGAAAGGTACATTCCCTTACTGACCATAGAAAAATAGATTCCTAGTTCCCAACCTTGTAAAATCAGGGTTCCAGGCTTGAAAAGAATTAGAGCTTTGGACTCTAAGAAAAGGATTGAAACCTTGACCTTGAATGGAGAAATGAAAAGATCCTATGGAAGGGTTTGAATGAGAAAAATTACCACTTCCGAAGGAGAAACCCTAAAATGGAGTTGACCCACTAGCCATAGAAAACATGGGTGTGGAGACAACAGAAGCAGTAGTGAAGGAAACAAAAGGAATTGCACTAGTTGGCATTCCAAATGAAAAGGGACCAAAATGGGAAGCAAATTCTTGGGTGCCCCAACTTGTAAACGGAATGGAGGTAGAGCCAAAATTTTTCACACTGGGATTGATAGTAAAAATAACAATGGTACCTCCTTCTTCAACTGAAAGAGGAGTATGCACACTCAAAGTGCTCATAGTCGAAGCTTTGTTCCCAACCGTGGCCATAAAAAAAAAAGGAAATATATGGGGGATAACTGGTCTTTGAGATGGAGGCCCAACGTACAAAATAACGTCTAGAAAACTAATAGGGAGAGGAGAGGAAGGAGTACCTAGAGGTTCAGGAATATCTTCTACCTCAACTTATTCTACTGGAAAAAGGACCCAAGAGATGAGTGGATTACTCCTCTCTATTTCACCACTAGTACTAGGACCACCCACAGAAACAATAGCCCCAAGTGGAAAATCACTCTTCGATGCATTTGCAACTACTACATGAAAATCACCAGTAGAATTGCTCCTATGCCTTCTTGAAGAAGGCTCGACACTCATAGGAGAAAGCCCACGAAGCCTCCTTGATCGACGAACCAATCGATCAACCACTTTTAATAATTATGATATTTTAAGCTAGACACAAAAAATTATGAAGCTATGGAAATCTAGGATCAAAGATCACTCCCTAAAAAATGTCCCTAAGATACAGTAATCAAGAAGCCTTCAGGTATTTCCGCTCCGAGTTATTAGGACCGGACACCAAAATACAAGAAAGAAAATAAGAGGAACTTCTGAGAATATTATAGGGTAATTATGCCCTGGGCCTACTAATGAAGGTAACATAAATAGTTACGCTGACCTCCTAACAAAAGCCTTTGTCAGTGTAAGTACCCGAGCTTTGCGAGGGCACCCTCCACAACCACTCATGAGAGTGATGCAATGTTTGCCTCAGGTACCATGGGTACTCTCCCCCCTGCAATCACCTATGTGATACCTAGGAATAGAAACTATGGACACCAGTTCGTATCAATAGCCGGGAAGAACAGTCTTAGGTTAGGATCCAGAAAATAGGAGAGGGGGTATCCCTATTATTTTCCTTCACTAGCCCTCGCTCTTAACTTTATGGAGGTATATCTTTCCCGGTACACTTAACGAGGATCAATTTCACTCATTAATCAACTTCTATGTTTTAAATTTGAATGGTCTTGGAGAGTTAACTCTGCACTCACCTATTCCAAGGCCCTATGATCTAGACTAGTTGGTGTATATTAATGACAACTCAAAAAATTCTAGATCATTTTTAGATTAAGTGCTTGATTTTAATGGTTGTTATTTTTAAGTCAAGGGTAGATGGAGAATGCAACTAATGATGTTTTGACGTAAAAGAGGAATCAATAGAAACTTGCTACATGATATGAAACTTTTTTTCTTTGATGAAAGATATTTCTACTTGGGTTCTATGAAACTAGTACAAAACAATAAATTTTTCTTTTTGTTTCAATATCATGCTCACACACTCAAAATCTATAAAAAATACTACAATTCTTAATGGTGTAATTAATGCAAAATAAAAATGCAAATGAAAATTCTAGGACTAATCACAAAGGGAAGAAAATGATTTTTTCAATAAGATGATCTAATCACTTTGACACAAAACAAAGAAAAGACCAAAACAAGAAATTCTTTGCATAAATAAATGCCAAAAGAACTTGATATGAAAGTGAGAAGCCCACTTCAAAGCTTATCTCAAAACCAAGCAACCAGACCAAAATGAGAAACTAGCAAATTGCTCCAAAGAGATGAAAACCATGAAATGAAAACCAAAAGCAAAAGAAACGGAGAACAAAAATGTTTTTTGAGCCTTTAACTTTTTAAGGAGAAAAAAAAACCTCTAAGAAAAGCATAGAACTACCAAAAGTCTCAAATTAATAAAATGAGCCAGCAAGAAACTTGTTGGGTGTGGAGCTTGATTATCTTGTTTATTTTGTATCACAGTGTTGGACTGTTACACTGAAAAATGTCACCTTGACATTCTGCTGACTGTATGAGCTCATTAAACACTCATACTTACCTCCTTTGCAAGTCTTACAACCTTTGTTCCTCATTCCATGCCCTGAAATTGGAGAAAAAACCCTAAAAAGCTCAAAAAACCTTGGGTACGCAGTTAATATGAAGCCTGCCTGCGTTTTTAGCTAGGGTCCGCATGTCATGTGAAGATAAACTGCGTTCTAGAACGCACTTTTCCAGTGTAATGCATGCGGTACCCCTGTAAAGTTAAAAAAGCGCGGAATTAAACTGAAAAAGTTATTGATGCACTGCGACCGCAAATAAGCTTTTGGATCTAAGGTAGGATCGACACCTTCATAGCATTTAATTGTAAAACGAATATATCTAGAGAAAGATAAACTTAGTTGTTCGTTTGTTGCTAGGTTGTCTTCTGACACTAGGGAGATCGGTCTTGTCCGCAAGAACGATTTATCCGGCCAACATGGACCCCTGTACCTTAATGGGGAGACAACGCTGCCCGTAATTAAAAACTGCCTGGGGGGTCAAGGGGGGGTTGCTGCGACTTTATGGAGCCCCCTCCTAGCATGGGGTTTCAGGGGCAGCACCCTCGAAGCTAATGACAGATGTAAAATTTCCATGTAAAAGTATAGTAACTTCTAGTCAATTTGGGCCATTCATTAGGTGGATGACCTGACGGTAGAAGTTATGTTTAGGTTAGGAATTTTTGCCCTAGAAGGCATACCCCTCGCTTTTATGAGGGTATTGTATTGCGGATGTGAATTTTATGTGTATTCTCAGAGTGAGAAACAGATAGGGACACTGTGAGAGAGAACAGAGGATATTACAGCGGATTTGTTGTAGGTTACGTCTCTTCGTTTTCTTGGAAAATAGAAAGGAAGGACTCACTGTTTGAGGTGGATGTAGCCCAAACTAGGTGAACCACGTATATCTGTGTCTCTCTGGTTTTATATGTTTTGTGTGCTTGTGTTTTCCGCATATTTTATGTGTTGCATTGCTCTATAATATATAAAATTCTAACAAAACTTGAAATTCCATAAGAAAACTATGTCATTTTCATGACTGGACTCAATAAGAAGAATGAAGTAGTTAACTCAATAACAAGACTTGAAACAACAGTATAAACTTCCAACAAACAAAAAATTCAAGAAATCAAGAAATACAACTTCAAGGTTCACCAGAAAATATGACCTCAAGAAACAAGAAAACCAAGAAAGCCAAGACAAAAACCAAAAAGTGAAACAATGAACAAGGCATGCATGAGAAAACTGACATAGAATCACTGTTATGAACTGTCACAACAACCAAGAACTCTAGGAAGAAGTCCTGGTGCAACTACCACAACTGAAACTTCACCATATATGAAAAACCCTAGGTTGGCTAGGTTTCCAAGCAAGAAAGAGAGAAACTGACACTCAACAAGTGTTATCACTCTGAAATTTCCCAAGAGATGTTATGTGTGTTAAAAATAAATATCAGAGGTAACTATCAACCACATTTGGAGATTAGGATCTAACCTTCCTAATTATCAGAGAGGGATCTCTCTTAATGATTTAAATTTGTTTTTTTAATATATTTTAGGCTAGTTATGTATTCTTGTTCGGTTTGGTTTTGATTTGTTGGTAGAATTATTGATTTAGATGGATAGGTGACTTTTTATTTTCCATTGGGCTATGGAGTCAATATACCTTGAAAATAGAACAAGATAAAATTATAAAGGAAGTGTTACAAGGCAGGATAGGTGAGCAAAATCAGATCTCAAGGCTGAATGTTGAAGTGGTTTTCAATCGGGATCAAGGAGAAATTAAGGATTCCTTAAAGAAGATAATGAAGGAAGGTGAAGGAGGTCAATTAGGATCAGAGGGAAATTAATAATTCTCTAAATCGGATATCAGAAGAAAACATAAAAATTTATAATATTTCAAACTAGAGTGTAATTAAAAAAATTCTTCAGTAAAATTCCAATTATAACATTCAAATTTAGAAAACATGCAAGTTTATGGAATACTTAAGAAAAGAACATGAACAATTGAAATATACTTCACTAAATAGCTCAACACATGAATCCTCTAAATAAATGCATTTATAACTTGTGTTGTCTTTCAACTGGAAATGGTATGATAACCCTTAAGATAATAGATCAATAAGCTATAGAAATATTCAGAAATCCACACCTCAATACTTTGAAATGATGAAGTATTTATACAAAAACTTTACAAAATATCCTGACAACTGACTAGGATTTATTTAAGGAAAATAAAATATCTTCATGCAAGAAGATGGTGACACCTGGTAATTGATTGAAATATGTCCCTATTTTATTTTATTGTTGTTTATTGTTTGTTTCTTTCACGATGTCTGCTTCTTTCATCTCTCTTCTCTTTCACATTCTCTTTCTTTCATCTGTCTTTCATATGTTTACTCTTTAACTATGCATTATTTTACCTATATTTGCTTTCACCTATCATAGTAAATCACACCATGTTTCCCATGTTTCTTCATCTGGAATCATTATCTTCATCATCTTCCAGTAAATTTCATTTGCTTCTGAATACTTGGCAAGCATGGGCTTATTCATGAAAAGGTAATTTACCGCATGCTGGAGGTAAAAGAAATTTTCTAAACTTTGAAGGAGTACTTTGCCTATGGGTACACCTTTCATTGCTGAACTGTTGGAAGATTCCTTTGCTACTTCCTTCATCTTCTTATCATAGTCTTCATGCTTCATTAGTGTATCATTGATTACCAAAGGATTAGGCAGACCTTTCTGTCTTAATACATCAATCTTGTTCATAAACCTGTTCACTACAAGTTCCATAGGTTGACATTTGTCTTCAAGTTGTATCATCATATTTCTCTTGGAAACAACTTCATTCACCTCTAAGATATTCTTTGTTCTATCTATTTTCCCAAGTTCTTCTAATTAATATTTGTTTTTGGAATTAAGAAACTTGATAATTTCAGAGTCTTGCTCTGGTTTCTTCCCAATATCTATTTTAACCTTTTGAATTGCATTACAAGCTTCTTTTACCAAGTCATTATGTTCAAATATGATCTGAATAGAAGGCTATCATTAATCGAGTTAATGATATTGGCCCACAACCGATGTTTTTCTTGGGCTAAAGGTTCTCTCATTGATAACTCCTTTTCTAACTTGTGGATTCTTTCAATTAATCTGTTGGCATTTTGTACTTAAACCTGATGCATTACTTCTGCCAATTTCTTTCCATATTCTAAAATTTTCACTTGTTCTTTGAGCTTGTTAATTTCAATAGTTTGAATAGAAATATCTTGCATTGCCTTGATCAATTTGCTGGCCTCATCAGTGGGATGGGTTGTTGGGATAGTTGATGTTGTTGCTAATGTATTTTCTAGAACTATTGTTGATACTGGAGTTGCTGTAGGCAATGGGGTTGAAGTAGAAGCTATAGGAATAGTAGTAATGGGAACTTCTTCCATGATGGCTTGCTTTTCCTGCACTATTTTTTCCATTGTTGTTTCCATTTCATTCAGTTGAGCTCCCAACTGAATAATGAGATTCATCATTTCATCCTTTTGATTTTTAGTTTGCAAGACCTCCTTGGTTTGTGGATTCTCTGTATTTGGTAACTTCAAATGTTTCTTTAGTGCAAATATGTATGCATTCTTCTTTTCGATTAGTTCTTCTGCTGCTTTGATATCTTTTGGATTATAACCAACTTCCATTACCAAATATTCAAGTGACTTTATCTTGTTATCCTTTGCTTGTGATGAAGATTTCTCTAGCTTTAACTATATTTTTACATTTTCTAGATAATTTTGTAACTTTTGGACACTTAAATCTGTGTGTTTCATGGTGGAATAGATCATTTCTCCTGCATGTTTGTGAAACTCAATCTAGTCTATTGGATGCACATTTTTGGTAAGAACTTCAAAGGCTTTCTTCATATAATCTTCTAAAGTTTTTGGGGCCTGCACTTTTTGCTGTAAAAATGGAATTTGCATATTTCTTGTTTTGTAGTCAAACACTGAAATAAATATGTTCTGGTCACTTGGAGTTTGTTTACAATACAGGGCATATGTTACAGCCTTTAAAGCTTCATTTCTAGTTTTGATTTATTTTATTTCTCCATGATATCTTTCTCTTTCTCCACTGGTTTTCTAGATGATGAAACCTCTTCACTATGTTGCGTTTGAATGATTTGTGCACTGGAGGTTGATGGTTGATGTGTTTCTTCTGAAAGTGTTGGAGGTGCATTATCTCTAACAACAATATATGTCTCAATGGTTTCAATTGTATCAACTATCTCTTCTTGCTCTATCACTGGATTCAGCTTGGTCTTCTTCCTATACATGAGCTTGAATTTAGTATCAAAAGTAGTTTCTACAGAATATGAGCCTTCCTCTCTTGCCCTCTTTGAATTTTTGTCCTATGGTGCTGGAGTAAGCAAGATGGAACTAGTATCAACCTGCTTCTCTACCTCCTATAAAGTGTTTTCCAACCACTCTAACTTGTTGGAATACTTTTCAATTTCAAGATTTGACTCGTGAATGAAAGGGGTCAATTTGAACTTAACTCTCAATTTACTTATGACACCCAAGGGGTCATATCGCCATTTGAAACTGTTGCTAAGCTTAAAATCTTGTGAAGATTTATCTGCTTGATGTCCAACATTCCTACTATTAAATATAAAAGGCCCTAACTAGTTTTTAATCTTGAATTGGGTTTTATTCTTAGCTGAAATGAAATTGATCTCATCTAAATTTAAAATCTTTCTGATGTATTCTAAATAAAATATCCTCATCGGGAGGTATTTGGGAATCTTGTATGGAAATATTTGGCTTCCATACACTTTGATTTCTGTATGATTATGGTATAAATACTAGTCTCCTATTTTTCTCTACTTTGACAACTGTAAAACCTTTTTGATCTCTTCACTGATTCTAGGTTGAATGCTACTACTTAGCATATTAAATACTAGATAAAAAAGAGAAAAAATGAAGTCTCTAAAGCTGAATTCAGTGGAATCCTTTCTGATTAAGGATGTCCAAAAGACAACATATTGGGGATTACCAGCTGTGTCCAGTTTTTGGAGGCTTACTGCAAACCTTTCTGATTGGAAATTTATAAACACATGAAACAAAACTAAGGAGTATTTGAATACTCATTCTTCTGGAAATTTTATCAATTGGTCATGGATGGCATCTTCCAGGTATTGGGAAAAATTGAAAACTATAGATGGAGGTTGACCTGGGCCAAAGATGGATAGGAAACCAAGAATAGATCCATCTACATGCTCATCAGTGAAATATCCTAAAATACATGAAAACATGGTTACAATCTGTCTTGTCCTTTCTGAAAACATGGTAGTTGAGTATGGAGGATTGGTTTTAGGAGTTTCTACTGATGTAGGGAGGAAAGTCTTAAAGATTTGGAATATTTTAGGAAAGTCCAACTTTAAGTAGATTTCAGTAAGGGTTTGAATTGAGAAAGGTACTTCATCAGGTTGTGGTTGAATCTGGAGCATCTAATTAATGGATTGAGCAATAATTGTGAATATTATTTCTTGGTTTGGGGTAACTAAAGCTCTTTCATTGGGAAAATATCTTGTTTGGCACAGTCTAATGAGTTTTGGGAACTGATAGGTTTGTGGGAATATGTATTTGGGAAAATTAGAGTCCGAGAGGTGGATTTCATCTTTTTGATCAATGAATTTATCGTGGCTCCAGTAGTGGAGCTCGAAAGCGTTGGAATCAATTATAGTATTATTGATTTTGAAGTCTTTATTGGCCAAAGGGGTGTGGTAAATATCTAAAACTAGTGGTTCAAGAGGGTTTACCGTTTGAATGCTTTGGGAAGCCATTAATGTGTTTAATTATTGAGTTAATAATCAAATTATATGGTTTCAGGTACTTAGGATTACTTGGAAAATGGTGAATTTGGTCTGTAGAAGGGTTCAGGGGGTAGTAGGGTTCAATCTTGGTCTGTAATGGCTCTTTCAGTCTTTTCACAATTTCAACTGAAATAGTGAAATAAAGGTTTCGAGTGGATTTTATTATTTTTTATCTTTGGGGATTATTGCAATGGAGTGGGGGTTTATTTCAAATATCAGTGGTTTATTTCATGGCTCGGGTGGTTTAACGCACGTCTGAAATTAGTTTGGTGGTATTGATAATTCAGGGTGTGATGAAATGTGGTGATGTCACGTGGCAAGGGATTTCACACCCCCCCCCCCATTGGTTTTAAATATTGGACGTTGGGGGGTGCGAAAATGATTATCAGTCGTTAGATCTAATGAATGATGATTGGGCAGCTGGATGAGTTGGGGGTTTAAATGAGGTGGGGTCGGGAAATTATTTATTCGATGGGGTATTTTATATGTGAAGGGTTATAATAAAGTAGGTCGGGGAGTATATATTATGTGGAACGGTTAAAGTAAATGTTTTGTGGAATAAATATAAATATGGGGGAGTTTATGAAATATATTAAGCGGGGGGGGGTTAATTTAAAATGGAAGTGGGGCCCAATAATATATTTATTTTTCTCTTTAAACTACGCAAAAGTGGGTTTTACATATTTTATTTGAAAAGGCAGGGTTAGTCAAGGGAAATGGATTTTTCAAAGGGAAAAGGGTTTTTAGGAGGGGAAAAGGGATTAGACAAGGGGAAAGAGATTTTATCAAAGGGAAAGAGATTTTGCAAGGGGAAATGGTTTCCAAGAGAGGGAAAAGGGGATTTAGTAAGGGGAAGGTTTTTGAAAGACATTAATGATAAGAGATAAACCAAATGATGCTTTCCATAACTTTTGAAAGTACCCTATCTACCCTTTATTTATCATAACATTTTATTTCCTTTACTGGGTGCATTTGAGCTTGTTGACCCTTTTATTTTCTTTTGATAAGAAAAATAACTTATTTTTAATGTTATATCTTCCAATGGCTCAAATTAAACTTATGAGCTCATTTTTATTATCTACCTAACTACTGATCTGCCAATATTAAATGGTTTGGCCATATTCTTATTTACTAACTATCGTGAAATGAAATTTAAAGACATGAACGATCAAGATTAGACTGTATGATCATCATGAATTGTGGCATTTTCGATAAGCTGCACACAATTTTATTTGAAAAAGTAAAGTAAACTAAGAGTAGTGGCATTTGAATATGTAAAACTTTCAGAATTTTTTGTTTCTTTTTGTGGGGTTCATATTTAATATTTTTTTTTTTTATTTCTTTCTTTTGGTCCTTTAATTATTATTTTAGGACTTACCCTGTTTTCATTTTGAAATATGGGAAAACATTTGTAGAAAGAAAAGGTATGTACAATATTACAAGACTTAACATAGTCAATTCAAAATTATGATCCCTATTATTATAGGACCCTAATCGTGGCTCCACTTGGGCTTGGCATCTCCTTGTGAGATGTCAAGAACTTTCTGATCAGTGGCCTTGAAACTTTGACTTTACTTTCCTTAGAACTACTTTTTTTATCTCCTTTATTCAAACATATTATATTATATCTTTTAAATATTAGGGCCTTCTTTTCAGGCTTCAACTTTACAAGATAATCATCCAATCCAATCTAAAATTTTCTTTGGTATTTACAATGAGAAAAGTAAAACAAATGAACTAGTGCGTCATCATTCTACCATTGACTGGTCCACCTAGTAGATCTATTCCATCTAACTCTTTCAAGAAAAATGCATTATTGCCTCTGTAACCATAAATGATGTATGGGCCCTTCGAGAGAAAGTCAAAATTCCCATGCTTTCCTTTGTCTTCTATTCTGGAATCTCATTTGAGTACTTGATCACCTATGAAGAAATCATCTAATTTATTTTTCTTTTCAAAGATATTTTTGATTTTGTCTTGAATCACTTGGGATTTGATATAAACTTCTTCCCTGGTTTGCTGCAAATGAATTGTTTGATTTATCCTCCTTTGGATGTCATTTGGTTCTACATGTAGCTCTTGAATCATTTTCATTACTGGTACTCCTAACGAAGATGGAAAAATAAAATCCATCCCATATACCAATTGATAAGGAGATGTACCAATAGATTTCTTGGTAGTAAGTCTATCTGCCCATAGGGCATTGACCAACCTTTTATTCCAGGTTTTCTTGTTATCTTCTAAGAGCTTTTTGATGATGTTGACTAGGCTTTTGTTTGAATATTCTGCTATTCCATTACCTTTGGGGTAATAGGTAGTGGAATGGACAAGGGTGATATGGTATTTTTTACAAAAATATATAATTTTCTTGGATTTGAAGGCAACAACATTATCAATAATGAGCTTTTGTGGGCATCCAAATCTAGAAAGGATGTTGTTCTCAAGAAATGAAATAATTACAAAGTCTGTGGCTTGTCTAGAAGGGATGGCTTCTATCCACTTGGTAAAGTAATTAGTGGCTGTTAATATCCATTTATGCTAGGCAGAGGAGGGTGGGTGAATTTTACCAGTGAAGTCTAAACCCCATTGTTGAAATGTAATTTCTACTGAGATAGGTTTGAGGGGTAATGGTAAGAGTTTATTCTTCCCTTCAAATATTTGACATTTGTGATAGGAGGTCACATACTTTTGAACATCTGCAAAAAGAGTGGACCAGTAAAAACCTACCCTTAAAATTTTGTTAGCAGTTGTTTTCCAATAGAGGTGTCCTCCACAATTTCCTGCATGAAATTCCTGCATGACTTTATTAGCTTCATTTTTTAATAAACAATTTAATAGGATCCCACCATGATATTTCCAAAATAAATCATTATCTAAGATACAATATTTCATTTCTTTCATTTTCAAGAATCTACTTTTAGTTCTAGATCAATCAAGAGGAGCTTGTAGGTTGAGTAAAGCGAATATAATTTCTGCATACCTAGGTGAATCTATAAAAACTTCACTGGTTTATAGAGTTTCCATCTCTTCCTAATCAACTATTGCAGCAATGAAATTAATGTCTAAGGCTCGACAATTCGATTCAGTCATGAGTTTGGCTAAACCTTGGCCTTTGATTAATTTTGTAGGCTTGATTTCAATGTCATATTCTAATATTATGGCAATCCATTTGCCTCGTTTTCCATCAGGACCATTCTGAGTTAGAATTTCCTTTCGAATGAGTTTGGATCATATGCAATTATGGGAGAGTATAGAATGTACACTCTGAAATATTTTATGGCTTTCACTAAAGAAAGGGATTTTTTTTCCCTGATATTAGACTTTAGTGTTGCATCCCTCAAAGTTTTACTGAAGAAATCAATGGGTTGTTCAAGATCTTCATCCTTCTTTTGCAACAAGACTACTGCAATGGTGTGTTCTGAAGCAAATGAAAAATTTATGAAATCCTTGTTAAAGTTAGGACTTATGAGGAAAAGTGTTTTAATAAGTGCATATTTGATTACTTCAAAAGACTACTTAGCCTCTACTATCCAATTAAGTGTTGAATCCTTCTTTAACATGTTGTTTAACTTACTAATTAGTTATGCTAAGTTAGGGATGAATCTTCTAAGAAAAATTATTTTTCCTAGAAATGCTTGTAATTCTCTGATGTTTCTAGGATTACTGATATTAAGGATTGCTTTTATTCCAGTTGGATCAATTCTAATGCCCTCTTTCAAAATAATGTGTCCCAAGAGTTATCCTTCTTCTAATCCAAAAAGTGTCTTTTTAGGATTCAAGGATATGCCAAAATTTCTGCACTTTATGAATACTCTTCTCAAATGATCTAGATGTTCATTATCTCTTTTGGAAAATATTGTGATATCATCTAGGTAAATAACTAGAAATTCATGGATTTCCTTTGCAAAGTCTATGTACATAGCTCTTTGGGATGTTTCTCTAGCATTCATTACTCCAAAGGAAATTTTCAAGTACATGAAAGTTCCCCAGGGAGTGGTAAATGCAGTATTTTCTTGATCTTCAGGTTGGACTAGGATTTGGTTGTATTCAGAAAATCCATCAATTAATGAAATTATGGATGACCCTACTACCCTCTGTAGAATGTGGTTCATTTTAGGGAGAGGACAGTTATCTTTCAATGATACTTTGTTTAAGTTTTTGAAATCAACACAGAGTCTAATTTCTCCAGTTTTCTTTCTAGTGGGGACTAAATTAGAGACCCAATCAGAATATGTAATGGGTGCTATGATTTCAGCCTCATACATTCTTTTGACTTCTTTATCTATTAATGGAATAAGAATGAGATTAATTATCCTAAGCTTTTGTTTAAAAGGCTTCTATTTTTCTTTAATTGGTATATTATGCTGGATAATGCTGGTATCATAAGATTTAAGGTCTTCATAACTCTAGGAAAAGATATCTTGGAACTCTTTATACAAATTAATATACTTGAACTTTTCAGTTGGAGTTAATGCTTTTGATATCTTGATAGGCTTGGGTTTTTCTTTTATTCCTATGTTACATTCCTATATATCTGACCTTAGGGTCTCCATTTTGGGTTTCTTAGCTACATCATTGGAGTCAAATAGATCTTCTAATGGCGCTAATCCCTTAGGAAAAATGTTGTCTTGAGGTTTAAAACTTCTGATTCATCATTGGTTAATTCCTCAATTTCTATTGTTTCTAATTTTTCTATTTCAACTTTAGCGAATTTATTTGGTTCTATTTTATTTACATAATTTACATCTAATTCATTATTTATGGTATAATATAATGTAAAATCTATGTCTATATTACAGTTTGGAAATTTTCCCTCCGAATTCATGAAATTATAGATTTGTGAGTCCTAAGAAAAGATTTTCCAATACTTCAAATTATCAGGTATGATTGGCCTATGTATTACCTCAACATGTACTGATGATTTGGCTTAAATGGTAGCCTACATGTGCTAGAAAAGGTGGCCAAAATCTGTGCTTGCAGATTCTGCTTTCTTGGAATAATAACAAAGGCAGTCTCAAGAAAACAATTTATCAAGTCTAGGATGGTTTCTCTGTATTGGCTAAGTCTAGGATTAGTAACAAGATACTCTCCCTTGATTTTTTTTATGATGAGTTCTGAGTCTCCCATGACGGAAACTCTTTTGGCTCAAATTTTGCTTACAATTTGTAGTCCTAACACTAATGCTTCATATTCTTCCATGTTATTAGTGCATTTCAAATTTAACCTGAAAGCATGTCCTTCTTAATGATCATTCTCTAAATTATAGATCCATACTCCAGCTCCTACTCCTAATCTATTTACAGAGCCATCAAAATCTAAATGCCACATAGACTCATGATTTATATTATCACTATCGATTTCTTTGTGTTTTTCTTCTACAACTATGATTTTATCTTTATCATTGTCTGAATTACATAAGATAAATGAGTCCAGATCAGAATGCAATGAATAGATAGGATAATTATGTGGTATTTCTGCACTACTTACCATGTATTTCATCAAAGTTTCTCTATAAAGCTTTCTTTTCTGACCAAACACAGAAATGGTAGAATATGACATGTCTAATTGTAGTGATTCCTATAATTTTTCTCCCTATGAGAGACTTAATAACATATGATATTTAGGTGGGATATCAACAACTACAATATCCATAACAATAATCTTTGTTGGACACTGGACTAGAGTCACACATAGGTCTTTTATTAAGCCAAGGCATTTGACTTGACTAGAATCAAAGGAGAATAGGCCTTTGTATGGTCTGGTGATGTCTAAGTTCAATTTTTCCATGACTGCTTTAGGCATTAAGTTATGAGATGCTCCTGAATCCAACATAGCATTATGTGAGATTTTATCATGAATGTTTAGGCTAATGTAGAATGGAGGGACACCCCCTTGTTGATGTTTTCCATTAACTTCAGGACCAAATAATAACTCAGGTTGATCATCATTGAGGTTAACAACATCTTTTCCTTCACCTATGTTTAATGTTTCGGTGATTTGGGCTTTGTATGAATCATTTTTTCCCAGTCTTGTTAAAGGAACTGGTATTTTCAATTTGGCTAACTCAATTTGGATATTGAATAGTATTTGAGTTTTTCGTAATTGAATGATTTCATCTTTACCAATTGTAGTTTGTGTGTATTTGTCTTTTTTATCAACAGTTGGTAATTCAGTTTGTGTGTTAACTATTTTGTTTTCAATTTTCTTGTCTAGGACCTTTTGAGTAGCAGTTGAAGTTATGTCTACAATATTTGGGCTAGAAGTATTCTGAGTTCCTCTAGGGAGAATTTGTAGAGTTTTGGTCACAAGAGCTTCTACTATTTTCTTAGTTTGGGTTTGGATTGATTTCTTTGTAGGAACTTATGTGTTCTTTTTTATTCTAAGGCTATATTGTTTATGAACTTCGTAGATAGCAGATTCATAGCCTTGTTTATAGTTAAAGGACTCTCCATATTCTAACTATAATTGCTGTAACATGTATAATTATTGTTCTTCCTTGGTAAGAAAAATAGTATTTTTATCGTTTACTCCGATAAAGTTTATCTGGGTGTCTTGGTATTCTTCATTTTGTTGTGAAATTTCAACGTAGTTTTCCTGGAAAGGTGGTCTAATCTGTTGATCGGGTATCACTTCCCTTGATTTACCAGTATTAGGATTTTTCCTTAATTTGGGGTTTCTAATTGGAGGACCTTATTGATTTTCCCACTGAGGTTTTCTTTCCATGTTTTCTAATCTATCCATTAGTCTCTCCATACTTTTCTTAAACTATCTATATTAACATCTAAAGTGGATGGTCCTTCCTTAATGGTCATTCTCCTTTCATTCCTCATCCTTTCTCTTTTAGCTAATAAGTTAGCTTCTACACTAACTGCATCACTCTGCATCTATTTTAAAGTTGCAGGGTTTCTTTCTCTTAATTGATAGGACATGTCAACATCAAAACCATCTGGAAATTTGATTAGGGCCAAGTCTGGTGGGGGTTTGATATTTACTGGAATTTAACTATAAATGTTGCTAAACCTAGTACAGTAATCCCGAACAGATTCATTAGTAGATCCCCTAATATTTTCATATTCAGAAAATATCTATAAAGGGTTTTTCTTTCTTTCTCATCTATTAAAGAACAACTGGTGAAAAGAAACTAAATCAGCAATATGCTTAGCAGGTAAATATTTAAACCATTTTTTAGCATCTCCTGTTAATTTTTGTGCAAATAATCTCATTTGTACATAAACTTCATCAAATTCGTGTAATTCAAAATAATTAGTGATTTTATTTACATGTTGTTGAGTAGTATATTGACCAGTACCATCAAACTGAAAAATTGTACTCTAGTAATCCTATGGCATGGCATGTAAAGGGGCTTGTAAGGCCAAAGGGGCATATTCGGCTACCATGTCTAAGATTCTAGCTTGATTGGGAGGTAAACTCGAAGTGCTTGGAGATGAACTTGAAGTTCTTGGAGATGAACTTGAAGTGCTTAAATATGTACTTGGAATGCTTGAAGACGTAATTGGAACTTTAGGTTGGAGAGGAATTTTAGGTATGAATGGTTCTGTGGAATGAGTTGTGGTGGATACTATAGATGAGGTGGTACTAAATAGAGTTGTATTTATAGTTTCTAAAGGTATTTTATAACGCTTAGGGGTAGCAACAATTAGGGCATCTAATTCAACTGAATGTTGAAAATAGGCTTCATCTATATCTTTAATCAAAGTTAAGGTCAAAAAATCTAGTTTATCAAAAGAGTCTAGAACCTGTTGATCTAAATCAAGCTATATAGCTTCCTTATTTGCTTCAATAAATTGAATAAAATTAGGGTCTATTACAATATCAGAGATTGAATTTTCAGATTTGGTTCTAAATAAAGAATGGTCAAATGATAAATCAAATTGAATATCCTGTTTCCTTGATAACTCTATAGGAAGTGAATTTGCTTTGGCTAATTGACTAATACTTCCTAGACTTTCTACTTTTTTAGGTTTTCTTAAAATTCTGTCAGGATCATGAACAACTGTAGCAGGGTGTGGATCAGGATGAGCCCGGGTATAATATGTTCTTTTAGAAGCCATAATTTTAACTTTCAATGATCATTTTTAGCAACTCTTTAAAAACCTTAGTGTGAATGATGAGGAAATCTGTTTCCTTTAAGTTTTATTTAAATTGAGGACTGATTTTCCCTAGTATGGTTTCCAGTATGTTATCACTCCAAAATTTCCCAAGAGTTGTTATTTGCGTTGAAAATAAATATCAGAGGTAATTATCAACCACTTTTGGAGATTAGGATCTAGCCTTCCTAATGCTTAGAGAGGGCTCTCTCTTAATGATTTAACTTTGTTGTTTTAATAAATTTTAGGCTAGTTATGTATGCTTGTTTGTTTTTCTATTGATGTTTTGGTGGAATTACTGATTTAGATGGATAGGTGCCTTTCTATTTTCCATTGGGCTATGGAGTAAATATACCTTGAAAACAGACTAGGATCAAATTATAAAGGAAGTGTTACAGGGCAGGATAGGTGAGCAAAATCATATCTTAAGGTTGAATGGTGAAGTGGTTTTCAATCATGATCAAGGAGCAATTAAGGATTCCTTAAACGAGATAATGAAGGAAGGTGAAGGAGGTCAATCGAGATTAGAGGGAAATTAAGAATTATCTGAAATATGTATCAGAAGAAAACATAAAAATGTATAATAGTTCAAAGCAGAGTGTAATTAAACAAATTCTGTAGTAAAATTCCAATTATAACATTCAAATTTAGAAAACATGCAAGTTTATGGAATACTTAAGATAACAACATGAACATTTGAAATATACATCACTGAAATAGCTCAACACATTAATCCTGTAAAGAAACGCCTTATTACTTGTCCTGTCTGTCAACTGGAAATGGTAGAATCACCCTTAAGATAATAGATCAATTAGCTATAGAAATATTCATAAATCCACACCTCAATACTTAGAAATGATGAAGTATTTATACCAAAAATTTACAAAATATCATGTCAAGTGACTAGGATTTATTTAAGGAAAATAAAATATCTTCATGCAAGAAGATAGTGACGCCTAGTAACTAATTGAAATCTGTCCCTATTTTATTTTATTGCGGTTTACTATTTGTTTATTTCACTTTGTCTGCTTCTTTCATCTATCTTCTCTTTCACATTGTCTTTGTTTCATCTGTCTTTCATTTGTTTACTCTTTAACTATGCATTCTTTTACCTGTATTTTATTTCACCTTTCATAGTAAATCACACCATTTTTCCCATGTTTATTCATCTAGAAAATTTATCTTCATCATTTTATGTTAAATTTCATCTACTTCTGAATACTTGGAAAACATGGGCTTATTCACAAAAAGGTGATTTACCTCAAGCTGTAGGTAAAAGAAATTTTATAAACTTTGAAGGAGTACTTTGCCTGTGGGTACGCCTTTCATTGTTGAACTATTGGAAGTTTCCTTTTCTACTTCCCTCATCTTCTTATCATAGTCTTCATGCTTCATTATTTTATAATTGATTACCAAAGGATTAGGCAAACCTTTTTGTCTTAATAAATCAAACTTTTTCATAAACATGTTCACTGCAAGTTCCATAGTTTGACATTTGTCTTCAAGTTGTATAATCATATTTCTCTTGGAAATAACTTTCCTCACCTCTAAGATATTCTTTGTTATGTCTGTTATCCCAAGTTCTACGAATTCACATTTGTTTCTAGAATTAAGAAACTTGATTATTTGAGAGGCTTGCTCTAGTTTCTTTTCAAGATCTGTTTTAACCTTTTGAATTTCATTACCAGCTTCTTATACCAAGTTATAATGTTCAAATATGATTTGAATAGAAGGCCAAATATCATTAACTGAGTTAATGATATTGGCCCACAACTGATGTTTTGCATGGGCTAAAGCTTCTTTCATTGATAACTCCTTTTCTAACTTGTGGATTCTTTCAGTTAATCTGTTGGATTTTTGTAATTCTGCCTAATGCATTAATTCTGCCAATTTCTTTCCATATTTTAAAATTTTCTCTTGTTCTTTGAGCTTGTTAATTTCAGTAGTTTGAATAGACATATCTTTCATTTCCTTCATCAATTTGCTGGCCTTATCAGTGGGATGGGTTGTTGGGATAGCTAATGTTGTTGCTGATGTAGTTTCTGGAACTGCTATTGATACTGGAGTTGCTGTAGGAAATGGGGTTGATGTAGAAGCTATAGGAATAACAGTAATGGGAACTTCTTCCATGCTGGCTTGATTTTCCTACACTAGTTTGTTCGTTGTTGTTTCCATTTCTTTCAGTTGAGCTGTCAACTGAATAACGAGATTCATCATTTCATCATTTTGATTTTTAGTTTCCAAAACCTCCTTGGTTTATGGATGCTCTGTATTTGGTAACTTCAACTATTTCTTTAGTGCAACTACGTTTGCATTCTTCTTTTTTATTAGTTCTTTTGCTGCTTTGATATCTTTTGGATTATAGCCAAATTCCATTACCAAATCTTCAAGTGACTTTATCATGTTATCCTTTGCTTGTGATTAAGCTTTCTCTAGATTTAATGGTATTTTTATATTTTCTAGAGAATTCTGTAACTTTTGGAGACCTAAATAATTTTGTGTCATGCTGGAATAGATCATTTCTCCTGTCTGTTTGTGAAACTCAATCTGGTTTATTGGATGCACATCTTTGGAATGAACTTGAAAGGTTGTCTTCTTATAATATTATGATGTTTTTAGGGCCTACACTTTTGGCTTTAGAAATGCCATTTTCATCTTTCTTGTTTTGTAGTCAAAAGCTGAAAGAAATATGTTCTAGTCACTTGGAGTTTGTTTCCAGTACTGGGCATAGGTTACAACCTTTAATGCTTCATTTCTGATTTTGATTTCTTTGTATTTCTCCATGATATCTTTCTCTTTCTCCACTGGTTTTCTAGATGATGAAACCTCTGCACTGTGTTGCTTCTGAATAATTTGTGCACTGGAGGTTGATGGTTGATATTTTTCTTCTGAAAGTGTTGGAGGTGCATCATCTCTGACAACAATATCTGTCTTAATCGTTTCAACTGTATCAACTATATCTTCCTGCTCTGTCACTAGATTTAGCTTGGTCTTCTTTCTATACATGAGCTTGAATTTAGTATCAGAAGTAGTTTCTGTAGAATATGAGCCTTCCTCTCTTGCCCTCTTTGAATTTTTGTCCAGTGGTGTTGGAGTAAGCAAGATGGAACTAGTATCAACATGTCTCTCTACCTCCTGTAATGTGTTTTCCAACCACTCTGACTGGTTGGAATACTTTTCAATTTCAGTCTTTGACTCATGAATGAAAGGGGTCAATTTGAACTTAACTCTCAATTTACTTAAGACACCCAAGGGGTCATATGGCCATTTGAAACTGCTGCTGAACTTAAACTCTTGTAAACATTTATCTACTTGCTGTCCATCATTCCTACTATTACATATAAAATGCTCTAGCTAGTTTTTAATCTTGAATTAGGTTTTATTCTTAGTTGAAAGGAAATTGATCTGATATGAATTTAAAATCTGTCTAATGTATTCTAAAGAAAATTTCCTCTCATTGGGAGGTATCTCGGAAGCTTGTATGGAACTAGTTGGCTTCCATACACTCTGATTTCTGTATGATTCTGGTATAAAGACTAGTCTCCTGTTTTTCTCTTCTCTGACAACTACAAAACCTTTTCGATATCTTCACTGATTCTAGGGTGAATGTTACTACTTAGCATATTAACTACTGGATAAACAAAAGAATCAATGAAGTCTTTGAAGCTTAATTTAGTGGAATTCTTTATGATCAAGGATGTCCAAAAGACAACAGATTGGGGATTACCCTTTGTGTCCATTTTTTGGAGGCTTACTGCAAACCTTTTAGATTGGAAATATATAAACATATGAAACAAAACCGAGGAGTATTTGAATACTCCTTCTTCTCGAAATTTGATCAATTGGTCGTGGATGGCATCTGCCAGGTATTGGGTAAAATTGAAAACTATAGATGAAGGTTGACCTGGGCCAAATATGGATAAGAAACTAAGAATAGATGCATCTACATGCTCATCAGTGAAATATCCTAAAATACATGACAACATGGTTACAATCTGCCAGGTTCTTTTTGAAAACATCGTAGTTGAGTATAGAGAATTGTTTTTAGGAGTTTCTACTGATGGAGGGAGGAAAGTCTGAAAGATTTGGAATCTTTTAGGAAATTCCAACTTTAAGTAGAGTTCAGTAAGGGTTTCAATTGAAAAATTTACTTCATTAGGTTGTGGTTGAATCTAGAGCATCTGATTAATGGATTGAGTAGTAATTCTGAATAGGATTTCTTGGTTTGGGGTAACTAAAGCTCTTTCATTGGGAAAATAGCTTGTTTGGCATAGTCTAATGAGTTCTAGGAACTGATAGGTATGTGGGAATATGTATTTGAGAAAATTAGAGTCCCAGAGGTGGATATCATTTGCCTAATCAAAAAATTTATCATGGTTGCAGTAGTGGAGCTCCAAAAGGTTGGAATCTGTTATAGTATTATAGATTTTGAAGTCTTTATCGGCCAAAGGGGTTTGGTCGATATCTAAAACTGTTGGTTGAAGAGGGTTTACCGTCTGAATGCTTTGGGAATCCATTAATTCGTTTAATTATTGAGTTAATAATCAAATTAGATAGTTTCAGGTACTTACGATTACCTAGAAATGGTGAATTTGGTATGCATAAGGGTTCAGGTGGTAGCAGGGTTCTATCTTGGTCTGCAATGTCTCTTTTGGTCTTCTCGTAATTTCAACTTAAATAGTGAAATAACGGTTTTAAGCGGAGTTTTATTACTTTTGATCTTTGGGGCTTATTATAATGGAGTGGGGGTTTATTTCAAATATCAGTGGTTTATTTCATGACTTGGGTGGTTTATTGCACATCAAAAAGTAGTTTGGTGGTTTGGGGAATGGGGGGTCTGATAAAATGTGGTGATGCCACGTGGCAAGGGAGGGGGTGGATAAAACCACCCGTTTCGCACCCCCCGCCCTAATTTTTTTTAAATATTGGACGTGGGGGGGGTGTGAAAATTATTATTGGTCGTTAGATCTAATGAATGATGATTAGGTGGCTGGATGAGTTTGGGGTTTTAACGATGTGGGGCCAGGAAATTATTTATGCAATGGGGTGGTTTATATGTGAAGGGTTATAATAAAGTAGGTCGGGGAGTATATATTATGTGGAATGGTTAACTGAAAGGTTTTTGGGAATAAATATAAATCGGAAGGGTTAATATAATATGGGGGAGTTTATGAAATATATTAAGTGGGGGGGTTAATTTAAAAGGGAAGTGGGGCCCAATAGTATATTTATTTTCTCTTTAAACTATGCAAAAGTGGATTTTGCATATTTTATTTGAAAAGGAGGGGTTAGTCAAGGGAAATGGGTTTTTCAAAGGGAAAAGGGTTTTTAGGAGGGGAAAGGGATAGGACAAGGGGATAGAGATTTTATAAAAGGGAAAGGGATTTTGGAAGGGGAAATGGTTTCCAGAAGAGGGAAAAAGGGATTTAGCAAGGGGAAGGTTTTTGAAATACATTAGTGATAAGAGATAAACCAAATGATGCTTTCCATAACTTTTTAAAGTACCCTACCTACCCTTTATTTATCCTAACATTTTTTATTTCCTTTATTGGGTGAATTTTAGCTTGCTAACCATTTTATTTTCTTTTGATAAGAAAACTAACTTATTTCTAACCTTATATATTCCAATGGCTTAGATTAAACTTATGAGTTCATTTTTATTCTCTACCTAGTTACTGATCTTCCAAGATTAAATGGTTTGGTCAGATCTTTATTTACTAACTATCATGACATGAAATTTAAAGACATGAAAGATCAATATTAGACTATATGATCATCATGAATTGTGGCATTTTGGATTTAATATTCCCAATTAGCCTCAAGCTAATTGGAATATTAAAATTTTCTTTACTTTTCTGTTCATGAATAAATGTATAAAGGAGGAACATTAAAACTCCTAAAACAACAAAATAAATCAATGCCCCATGTGAACAAGGATAAATCTGGGCTGCCTTAATAAAACACCCTTATGTGTGAAAGGGATTGAGAAATTTGACTGGGTCAATAGGACCAAATCAATAATTTTTTCCAGATGTAATGAACCTCCTAGATGC
Source organism: Pinus albicaulis (assembly GCA_034641835.2). Lineage (NCBI taxonomy): Eukaryota > Viridiplantae > Streptophyta > Pinopsida > Pinales > Pinaceae > Pinus > Pinus albicaulis. Next base: position 463,376,302 of record CM076579.1, on the reverse strand, counting down.
ACAGCGCAATTTTAGTTGGAGGCTACACATGTGAATAGAGCTAAATCATTGAGATGGTTTAGGGTTTGGCAAGATTTCTATCTCATAAAAGGAAGAGGAGGACATCAAGAGAAGGGTTATTGTTGAACATATTACTTTGAAGAATTTTTCTATTTAGATATTTCTCATTCTCTTGGTTGTTTAGTAGAGAATAGTGTTGTTTAGCACAAGGGTCTCCTGTTTAGGAATCCTTCTCTTTCCTTGAGGAGCTCTTGGAAGAGTCTTGAATTTCTTGTCCACTATTAGGCATTTGGCCAAGCTCTTCTTCCAACTACAATGTAGATCATGTTAATGGTTTGGTTTTCTTTGTAAGATACAACAAGTGGAGGCTAGATCTATTCAGATCTAGGCCAATCTAGTGCCCCTTTTCAGTGGGAAAGGCTTCTATCCCATTGGAAAGAGTGTTCTGGATCATTGAAGCTTTAGATCTACATCTTGACATCAGGCCAAATTGTTCTTCAAGCCTACATCGCAGTCCCTCTTCCAGTACTGCATTATCTGCATAGAGGAAAGTTGTAGGGTGTTTTGGCAAAGTTTGAGGAGTGGTCTCTGGTGTTTGGGATCTACGCTTCACTGTGGTGAACGATGGATTTATATTCTATTCCATGTCATATTCATATTTTATATGAATACTTATATATATGCTTCAGAAATTCTGCATAGATTTGCAGATCCGCTACTGAGAATCTCAGATCTACTCCATGTGCTTCATGATTTGCTAAAATCCCCAAGGGGAATGTAAAGTAGAAACATCATAGTGTATGGATCTATCATAGATATAACTATTCATGCATTATTTTTCTCTAGATATAATTTTTAATCTACTACTACAGTACACACTATAAAATAATGTTTTCAAGTCATTTTGCAGTCAATATATGTGTTGCAGCACCTCTTTTTAAGGATTTCTTCATGCAAAGGATTCTATTTTCTATTATAAGACTCATGGGCTTCAATATAATTCTAATTTACTGATTTATATGACATTATTGAGCCTCAATATTAGCCTCTTATTGTTGCTAAGCTAAAAATGTGTTATTTACTGAGAAGTATTATTTTTTGTTGTTGTAGTCCCTTCTTTGGGCATTTTTCAAACCATACTAGGTGTGAGAGACCTATTTACCTCACATAGAATGATTTTTTTATGATCTCCTCTTGTATTTAGGTCTTAAATTTTCATATGTAAGGGATCCAGGGGCTGATTTTGATTGATGTAGCATACATTTCTGAAAAAATTTTTTTTCAAACATGTATTGTTGACAGTCCCATTTTGGGATACTACAGTGGTATCAGAGCATCATCTTGGCAGATCTTGTTCTTTCTTAAGAAGCCAATATGCCTTCCTTATAAGGAGAGCTTCCTAGTGATAGAGAGAAGAGGAATCTAAGAAGAAGATAGAAGAAGTATGATTACACTGAAGACATAGAAGAAAAGGGTAAAACCCCTTTATCTGGAAGAATGAAAGGGAAATAGTTCTCAAAAATTTTGTTCCAAAATATACATGAGCTGAAAAATGAAATCAGGGGAATGAGGAAATAAATACATGTAGATACTTTGAAGATATTTTCACATGAAGAAATCCCCAGTTCTTCATACTTGGTGTGTGAGCATTCAACCACACAATCAGATCTGCAACGTTGTAGCATGCCTACATTCCTAGCAAGAAATGAAGCAGAAGGAGAGACACCAAAAGAGGAGACTCTTGGTGATTATCTCCAAGAATATGAATCTCAGTCTAAAATATTCAAAGAGCATCTAAGTTTCCCAGATTTTTTTTAACTCAAAGAAGAAAGAAGATCCAGCATATACAAGAGAAGAAGAGGGTGCATGTGACCCACTTTGGGTAGGAATTTTGTACCTACATTTGATGGATCACCTGAGAGCTCAACCAAGTCATGGGTAAAGAATCTTGACACATATTTCCAGCTACATCAAGTTTTAGAAGAATAAGCCATAAGAGTAGCAGCGCTGCACCTCCAAGGTAAAGCTTATGCCTAGTGGTTATTTGAGTCTTCTTCATTGAAAAATGTAAACATCTCTACTTATGCAAAGTTCACTAGGAGGTTAGTGAAAATATTTGATTCTATGCCATCTGAAATTTCTTTGGGTAAAAAAACTAAGCCCAAGAAATCAAAACCTTTGCATGAGATGGAAAGATCCATGAAGATAACTCCATTTCAAAACATTGTTGAAGGGGTTAAAGATCTGCTACATGATTTGCCATGGGAAAAGGCCCCACTTCAGCAAGAACGTTCTTCTCAAGAAGAAGACATGAGTGTTCCTTTTTCAAGGAGGGATCAATAGAAAGGATATCTTATTGATGGGACATGCTCCATTGACGAGGAGAAGAAAGAAGAAGAGCTGAAAGGTTTCTCCGCCGCTGTGACATCAGGAGGAGATCTATTCTCATTGAGAGATGGAGATGAAGCCATTACTTCCACTAAGAGGGCTCTTGTATATTTTCAAGAAGGCCCCAAGGATATTATACATGAAGAGGATGAGCAACATGTGTCTATGATGATAGACAATGAGATAAAACAATGAAGGGAATGTGTTCCAACATAGCATCCAATTTTGGGAGCACACACTATGATAGATCAATCCTTTCTGATCAAGACTCTTGAAACCAAGGATATGATGGGTGTTCATGTGATCCAGGTGGATATCGGTTGCCACCCACCTATTCCATTTGGACCCGCAGCATTAATTCTTTCAGTTTTTCATCTTCAGCATAACTTACTATTTTTAGTAGGTTTTCGGGTCCTGCACACCCGGAGCCGTTTTGGGGACTTAATGATCTAGGTGGATATTGGTGGCCACCCATTGAGTCCATTTGAACCCCCACCATTAGTTCCTTCAGTTTTTAAGTTTCAACACAACTTAATATTTTTAGCAGTTTTTCAGGTCCTGAACTTCCGAAACCGTTTTAAGGCCCTAAATGACATTTTTTTAGTTCTCCAATAAATCTTTCTAACGAGATATTGAGTGCGTCAAACGGATATCGAATGCCAAAGTTATGTCCCCGTGAATTTGAAACACCAATGTACCCAAACGGGACCCATAGTTTTGGTGCTTCATCTCCTAGGGTTAGGTTTCTATACGTTTAGAGTTCTCCATTGTTTCTCCATAATAAATAGGCCCTCGAGCCTCATTGTAACACAAATCAGAGGTCTGTAACCACCACATCCCTTCTCAGAGATTCTCTACCAGCACCCTAGCTATTTTATTTCCATTATGTCTGTAAGCATATTTATGTTATTTGATATTAATGAAATGACACATTATTTCTGTTGCATCTCTATGTTTATGGTTATTTTTGTATTCTATTGCGTTCCTGCATAAATCCATATTAGTTGTATCAGAGCAGTCTGATCGTTATTTTTTTTTCTTTGCATGTCCCCAACGTGGTCAGGGTATAAGGATTTAGGGCTTGATCTGGTTGAACCCTTGCAAGATTAGCCTCGTAAACCCCGACGACCTCCCATGGCGGAAGAAAAGAAAGACAAGGGAGCAGGAGATCCTATCAAAATATTGCTCGAGGATGCCCTCGAGAAACAAAGGAACGTAATGATGGATAAATTTTCTCAGATCCTTCAACGACTGCCCACGTACGGCGCATCTACATCCAATAGCCACTCTGGAGGTGCCACTCCCTTCAAGGTACAGGTAAACTTTGATATTCCTGTATTTGAAGCCAAATAGATGCAGATGTTGTAGATAGATGGTTGAATTTGCTGGAAGGGTATTTCTCAATCCATGATTTCTCTAACCGAGAAAAGATTATTTTTTCACTTCTCAAAGCCGCCCCCCTATAAAAAACTGGTGGGAAACCTACCGTGAGCAAGAGGACAAAGGGGAACCCTCTCTGTTCTCAGCCACACCCACTTGGAATTCGTTGCAAGATGGCATCAGGGAACAATATTACCCCGTGGGGAGCTATGAGGATAAATACATCCAATGGACCACGCTGCAGCAACAAAGGGATCAAGATGTGCATGAACTGATGAATTTGTTCCATACCCTACGCACAAAGTTGGGTATTAAAAATTCAGAGAGATATTTGGTTCTCAAGTACCGTGGGTGTCTGCAAAAACACATTTAGGAGGAAATGGAGTTCCTTGAAATTACATTTCTTGGCACAACATATCGCTATGCCACAAAGATCGAGCAAAAATTTAAGCAGAAGAAGCGAGACTTTGGATCTATGAATCCAAAGCCAGGGAAAGGTGCCCCCAACCACAAAAGAAGGGGAAAAAGTGGGGCGACTTAGAACAACACCACAAATCTAAATAAGGACATGGGGAAGTGGTGTGAATTTCATAACGGCCCCACTCATAGCACAAATGAGTGTCGAGCCAAATAGTCATTAGTGGACGAACTAAAGGCACCCGAATTAGATGAATTCTCTAATCCTGAGTTAGAACCAGACAAAGGAAATGACAAAAGGAAGAAGATCATTGATGTGGATCCTAGTGCCATTGTTGCCACCACCAAGATCTAGAGGGACGATCCATAGGATCCAGAGGAGGGGGAGTGCCTCTTCCATTCGCAGATGTGGGTGAAGGGTTCTCCGTTGTAATTTCTTGTTGATAGCGGAAGTCAAAAGAACCTCATTTCAGCAAAGGTCGTGAAGCGGCTCAGCCTACCGACCATAGTACACCTGCATCCATATACCATAGGGTGGCTCCACCTAGGGAGAGATCTCCGCATCCGCCAGCAGTGCCACCTTCCGTAAAGTATCAAGCCATTCACGGATGAGGTATTGTGTGATGTTGCTCCTCTTGATGTAGCTAATGTATTATTGGGCCAACCATATTTATTGGAGGCGACATGCTATGTATGAGTCTAGGCCTCGTGTTATTGTTATTAATTTGGGAAATAACTTGTATAGGATACCGGAGGTGGTACTTCCTCCTACAATCTCTTTGAATACTACAAAACAACGCAGTAAAATTGTTTTCCAAACCAGGAAATTTATTTTCCTTACAGCTCACTCACAGGGAAAGAAGAAAATTGTGGCCATAACCTCGAAATAGGGCTCCCCTGCACGACTACAGCAGATGGACAAAGTCATGGTGGAATACGAGGAAATTTTCTCCTCACTCACAGAGGTTCCTCTACACTGTTAGGACAAGCACTCCATTGATTTTACCCCTGACGCACCACTGCCTGATGTTTCCATACCTCATGTGACTACATAGACAAAATCCACACATGTACTATCTGAGGCTGATAAAGAAACCAAATTTACTAATTTCATCAAGCATTTCCACCCACAGGTCCATGACATATTCGACAACAGAACGTGCCTCATCTCATGAAGGTTCTCAATGCAATGGGGACCATTTCTTCTTAAGGAGGGAGGAATGATCCAGGTGGATATTGGTGGCCACCCACCTATTCCATTTCAACCCACAACATCAATTCTTTCAGTTTTTCAGCTTCAGCATAGCTTACTATTTTTAGCAGGTTTTTGAGTCCTGCACACTCGGAGCCATTTTGGGGACTTAATGATCCAAGTGGATATTGGTGGCCACCCATCGAGTCCATTTGAACCCCCACCATCAGTTATTTCGGTTTGTAAGTTTCAGTACAACTTACTATTTTTAGCATTTTTTCGGGTCCTAAACTTCTGAAACTGTTTTGAGGCCCTAAACAATGTTTTTTGGGAAAATGGGAAGCAACATGGGCCATAAACTAATTTTTCTCACTCAAAAGTTTTATTCCTCTAATAGATATTTCTAACGAGCTATTGAGCATGTCAAACGAAGATCGGATGCCAAATTTACGTCCCCGGGAAGTTGAAACACCAATTTACCCCAATGGGACCCATAGTTTTGGCGCTTCATCTCCTAGGGTTAGGTTTTTGGATGTTTAGAGTTCTCCATTGTTTCTCCATAATAAATAATCCCTCGAGCCTCATTGTAACACAGTTCAGAGGTCTGTAGCCACCACATCTCTTCTCAGAGATTCGCTACCAGCACCCTAGCTATTTTATTTCCATTGTGTCTGTAAGCATATTTATGTTATTTGATATTAATGAAATGACACATTATTTCCGCTACATCTCTATGTTAATGGTTATTTCTGGATTCTGTTGCATTCCTATATAAATATAGATCATCATGAGTTAACTGCATCTAAAGGGAGCACCTTAGGCTTTAAGATCTTGCAGAAGGTGGGTGAAGAAGAGAAGATGAAGGATCACAACACTGATATGATGGGAGGTGATCCTCTATTACATGAAGAAGAATATGGGGAGATTGCTCCAATGCCCCATTATCATGATAATTCCACACAGAAACCAGAGATGGATTTGCAGAGTGGAAGCAGTCATAATATGTTCCCATCTGTTGTTCACATGGGAATGAGCCATGAGACATCATTATCTTGTGGTATACCACCTAGGAGACCACCTGATTCAGATTTGATGAAATAAGTTTCATGCATTGATGCTCCTTTCATAGATCCAAGGAGGAAGGGAGCACTAGAAGACCATGCTGGAACGCTGAGAGTATGGGGAAGGTACAAGGAGAGGGAAAGCATTTTTTCCTTAACATTATTATTCATTTTCTCATCTAATACTGTGTTGAGAAAATATGTTGCAAGAATGAAGGATGAAACCATCATGAAGCAAGGAAGGCAATCCTTGAATCAGAAGACAAATTTGTTTGGAGGATCCTCTTCCATACATGATTAGAGATGGTGGTCACACATGCATACTTCGGCAAAACCAAGGAGGTTTTGGATAGATGATAGCCTTCCATGGGAGACTAACTTTCAAGAACTTCCATTTCCTTTTGAGCATGTGCATGTGGAAGGAGGCCAACAAGGAAGGAATGGAAACCTTCCACCTTATACCTTTGGCATGGGAGATATCAAGGAGGAGAAAAATGGGAGGCTTGGCTTTCCAACATACACCTTTGACATGGGAGATGTTAAGGATAAGAATAACAACATGGCAGACACTTCATATGACACATTATCAACGTTTTCATTGTTGGGCACATTAGATCCATATTGGAAATCTCAACTGTTGGTGGAATATTCCAAGGATATTCATACTTGCATGATTCTTGATGACTTGCTACATGATGAGAGCTATTCAATCCTTGATGGAGTCATCTATAATAATGGTAGGATATTATCTTCTAGAGCTTCCAAGATCAAGGATAAGTTACTACAAAGGGCTTATGACGAGTTCTATTTCAGCCACACATATTCTATGAAGCTCAACAACATCATCTTGAGGAGCTATTATTGGGAGGGCTTTGGAAAAGAACTATATCAGCATTGTCAAATATGCATGAACCTTGTGGAGTTGGAGTATCAAAAAGACTCTATGAAAGATTTATTTCAGCCACCTCTTCCTACCTTGGAAGGAGGAGAAAGATCCATACACCACTCCACTTATATATGGAAAACTTTGGGTGAAGAACATACATATGTAAGACATGTTTCATTTTCTGTTTATATGCATTATTTCACTATTTTTGTGCAAGCCATGACCCCAAGAAGGAGTGATACATCTTGTAGATCTCATGAAAAACAATGGACCACAAACATTTCTGAATTTGGCCACTCCCTTGGAAGGAAAAGGGAGATTCTGCAACATGATGGGTGCTTCCCAAAGGCACCAAATATATCTCACTTTTAGCTATGGTGAGATGGTATGGGAAGAAAGTAAGTTGTGGGAAAACCACTTACCACATCTTGATTTGATGCAAGCAGGGGATGCTCTGCGTTGGCTCCACATCTGGGACTATGATCCACCTCCATGTGCACAAATTTCTATTTGTTTGTACATTGTTTTCATCCCCTATATTCATGATGTACTTCTACTTTTTATGGGGATGTATGGGGGAAGGAGAGAAGGCATGCATGTGCCCTATGGAATGACTAAAATCCTTGTACTTTATGTTTTATATTTTAGGGAGGGCATTAGGCAAACCATGATTGTTTCATGTGATTTATTGTTTCCTTTGGGATGAGTTGTTTGCATCTCATGAGAACCTTATTGTAACAAGTCATGGATGGATGGATTGGTGATAAATTAGCTTATGGGAGAAGCTTAACATTTGGTTGTGTCACCAATGGAGGAGGAAAGAAGTTGCAGCACTCACCTTATCAATTTCTTGAGGACAAGCAACATTTTGGAGGGGAGCACTGTAATATTCCCAATTAGCCTCAAGATAATTGGAATATTAAAATATTGCTTTACTTTTTTGTTCATAAATAAATGTATAAAGGAGGAACATAAAAACTCTTAAAACAAAAAAATAAATCAATGCCACATGTGAACAAGGCTAAATCTGGGCTGCCTTAATAAAACACCCTTATGTGTGAAAGGGATTGAGACATTTGACTGGGTCAACAAGACCAAATCAACAGCTTTGTTGAGATGCAATGAACCTCCTAGATGCACAATGTAGTTTTAGTTGGAGGCTACACATGTGAATAGAGCTAAATCATTGAGATGGTTTAGAGTTTGGCAAGATTTCTATCTTATAAAAGGAAGAGGAGGACATCAAGAGAAGGGTTGTTGTTGAACATATTATTTTGAAGAATTTTCCTGTTTAGACATTTCTCATTCTCTTGGTTTTTTAGTAGAGAATAGTGTTGTTTAGCACAAGGATCTCCTATTTAGGAGTCCTTCTCTTTCCTTGAGGAGCTCTTGGAAGAGTCTTGCATTTCTTGTCCACTATCAAGAATTTGGCCAAGCTCTTCTTCCAACTGCAACACCGATCCTGTTAAGGGTTTGGTTGTCTTTGTAAGCGGTAGCAAGTGGAGGCTAGATCTATTCATATCTAGGCCAATATAGTGCCCCTTTTCAGTGGGAAATGATTCTATTCCATTGGAAAGAGTGTTATGGATCATTGAAGCTTCAAATCTACATCTTGGCATCAGGCCAAACTGTTCTTTAAGCCTACACCGCAATCCCTTTTCTAGTACTGCGTTATCTGCAAAGAGGAAAGTTATAGGGTTTTTTGGAAAAGTTTGAGGAGTGATCTCTGGTGTTTGGGATCTACCCTTCACTGTGGTGATCCATGGATTTCTGATCTATTCCATGTCATATTCAGATTTGATTTTAATAATCCTATATATGCTTCATAAATTCTGAATAGATCTGTAGATCTGATGCCGAGAATCTCAGATCTACTCCATGTGCTTCATGATTTTCTGAAATCCCCAAGGGGAATGTAAAGTGGAGACATCATAGTGTATGGATCTATCACAAATCTAACTGTTCATGGATTATTTTTCTCTAGATCTAATTTTTAATCTATTTTTTCAGTACACTCTATAAAATAATGCTGTCAAGCCTTTTTGCATTCAATATATGTGTTGCAACACCTCTTTTTGAGGATTTCTTCATGTAAAGGCTTCTATTTTCTGTTCTAAGGCTCATGGGCTTCAATATAATTCTGATTTACTGATGTATATGACATTATTGAGCCTCCATATTGGCCTCCTACTGTTGTTAAGCTAAAACTTCATTATTTTCTGAGCAGTATTATTTTGTGTTGCTGCAGTCCCTTCTTTGGCCATTTTTCAAGCCATACTAGGTGTGGGAGACATGTTTACCTCACCTAGAATGATTTTTTTCTGATATCTTCTTAGATTTAGGTCTTATATTGTCATATCTAAGGGATCCAAGGGCTAATTTTGATTGTTGTAGCATACATTTATGAAAAATACGTTTTTCAGACATGCATTGCAGACAGTCCCATTTTGGGATACTACATTGGACAAGTTGCACACAATTTTATTTGCAAAAGTAAAGTAAACTAAGAGTAGTGGCACTTGAATGTGAAACACTTTCAGAATTTTTTGCTTCCTTTTGTGAGATTCATATTTAATATTCTTTTTTCTATCTTTCTTTCTTTTGGTCCTTTAATTATTCTTTTAGGACATACCCTCTTTTCACTTTTTAATATGGGAAAACATTTGCAGAAAGTAAAGGTATGTACAATATTACAAGACTTAACATAGTCAATTCAAAATTATGATCCCTATTATTATAGGACCCTAATAGCAAGAAGAATCACTATCCAGACATACAGGAGGTTCTACAGGAATGACCAAAAGCAGGAAGGAAAGACTTACAGGACCTCAAAAATGAAAATTTCAAATTTAACTAGCCATACGCGGATCCACTATGTACAACACACATGTATACACAACTGTGTCTTAAGAAACTCGCATATACGCGAGTTCCTATGGACATAAACATATGTATACGCTACTGTGTACACAAAAAGTATCGTATATAAATGACAAAAAAGAAAAAAAAATCTAAGCCTGATCCAAATGATCAAGGCTACTGCCTAGATGGAAAAAGAACCAAAAATACTCGGGAAGTGATTAGGCAAGTCAGGGAACCCAAAATCTAGAGAAAACAACTCGAACTAGGAATTACACAGATGTAATCCCTAGTGGAGTTGCCAATTATATTGCGAGTAAATCTAGCCTAAGGTCTGGGTTGAGGGACCTAAAAAAGAGGAAGGCTTACAATCACAAGAAGCATTCAAATTACAAGTCCTAATGTGTAAACTAGAAAACTAGGAATAGGTGACCTTAACCGTATGTCCTACATTTGAGGTCGATCTTGTAGGGTGTGAACCCTCTGCTACTTTTCGTGCTTCAAAACCTGCAACTGACTCAAGAAAAAGCACAGAGACTAATTTTACAACATATATATATATCCTAAATGCCAGTATGTTAGATCATATAAACTATATAGGATTCATGAAATAATGATTACAAGATCATTAACATGTATATGAAACATATAATAACATGACATCAGGAACGAGCCATAGCTTCTTTTATTAATGTATGTAAAAATAAAGTGGAGATATCACCTCAAATCAGCCATGGCTCCGACCAAAACTGTCTTCTGGATGTGTTCAGCCCAAGCCTCAAAAATCTTCTTCCATAAGAGATGCACAAAGGAAGTCACATAAGGAGGGTGATCATCACAAGGAAACAAGGGTTTCCTAAACTTGGGAAGTGCAGGAGGAACAGGGATAATCAGACTTGATCTAGGCTATAACAGGCTATAGTATCAATATAATTCTCTCTCCTCCCTTAGGCCTTCCCAATGAGGTGTATTTATACTTCCTCAAATTATTTTTTTAGTTGGGAAACAGTTTGGCCACGGGCTGGTGTAGGTGGTTCTTAGGTAAAACCTGTAAACCCCACCCAATTAATAGGGAGTTTATTATTTTTTTAATATTTAAATTATATACGTGGGTCAGATATGAGTGGACCCACATTTGCATGTGTAAAATTCTCGGCAAAGTCGCATATGGAATTAAAAATAATGTTTTTTAAGAAATTGACCAAGTTTGAGAGGAAAAGGTTGCCCAAGGCCAATGCATAAGTCATCAAGTATATAAAGGTGATAAATGATGCTATAACACTAGGTCAAATACATTATCAAGAATACATATAAGGAGAAGTGTTGGTTATTTAGTAGAGGAAACATTTCCTTTAGTAGAAGACGTAACTTTTCATCCATATCTACACTTTTTATTATCAAGGTCACATGCATTGGACTTATGAAACTAGTTTTTAACTTGGATAACAAGTTATTTATCTAGTTTGAATGTACATTATGAACATAGAAGTACTAGACTCTTATGAAATTGTTTTGAATCATATGGGGATTTTGATATCCCCAAACATTAGATGTTTCACATATTATAATATCATGTTATAAATGTGACGCAAATTTAGTATATGTTAAATTATGTAAATTAGACCTTTTAATTAATATTAATACAATTTTTTTTTTTTTTTTGTTATTGGGAAAAAAAATATGGAAAATGTTTTATCACACCTTGTCTTGTCCATCAAGGACACTAAGTGTAAGAAGAGGTTTCTTTAGCTACTGCATTTAGCTTAGTATGTATGATCCATGTGTATGATATTTCCAATGTGTATGATTTTTATTCTGATCACTTAAGAATTATATTCTAACTCTTGATGCTTTGGCTATAAATTAAAAAGCCCCCATATGAAAAATAAGTTTCCCTATCATGTTTTATCCAGTTTTGAAAAGGACTAGGACTCATATGAATCATCAAACTAGTTTAGACTTGGTCATCTTTGGCAGAAATGGTTAGATTCTTTCATAATATCTAAGCCATGTAAGGACTTAGGCTTCCAGTGTTGTTTCTATTGGTGGCACTATGGGGGTTGTTGTTGTTTTTTTTGCTGCCATCTCTAACCCTGCTACACATTTCCTTATTTTGTTATCCTTTCTTGAAAATTCTGACATAGTTTTCGTCCACCACCCGATTTTTTGGTGCCTCACATAGTGATTTTCTGGGCATTGTATCCTCCCTTTTTTCGAACTTGCCGAATATCTGACACATATTTCATTCCAGACATGCTCTACTGACCAAGAAAATGTCCCTTTTAGTTCATTTCACATGCCTTGGTGACTCTACCATTGCACACGTGGGCGTTCTTTTTCATCATCTGAACATTCTCGCGACTTATTCTCTCTGACCTTTATGCTTACTTAGGTGCCCCTCATCCCGATAACCAACATCCATTTTTAGTCATTTATTCCTCTTAGCTCTATCTCAATATTTTCTCTATTTGGCCTTTGTCATTTTTATGGCCCATATCTAGGGTGGTTGATCCATTTACCTTCCCTCTCGGTATTTTTTTAGTCCTTCTGTCACTCTGAATAATATGGGGTTGGACAGTGACCTATTTTCATCAGAAAAATCTGCTCATGAGGCTTTTATTAAGGCCACATTGGAAGCAGAGAAAGAAAGTGCTACGTGCCATTCTCATCGACCTTCTTACAACACATCATCTTTAGGTCATGTACCTAATCCTTCCGATTGCGGCCTTTATAGGCATCCTTCTTTCTCTCACTTGTATGTGCTAGGTTCTCACAAGATTTATAGTTTTTGATCGAAGAATTCAAACAATATTTTACTGCTAGCTCCGAATATTAATCTCTTGAAATTTTATTACGGAGACTTGTGGGGAAGGGTGATGAGTTTCCAAAAGCACTGCCTCATTTGTTGTTGGGTTTTCTATCATATGCCTAAGAAATAAATGGCAGGTTGGGTTAACCACACCTGGGGGCTAGTGGTTGGATACCACCCTAAGGTTAGGAGATTGATGAATTCATGGTTAAACATCCATTTTTTACATTTTGATTATGTAACGAATATTCTCAAGCATACCTAGGCCCACGGTTATAGTTCCTTACAACGTCATGTGTGGTATCTCAGTTTCAATTAAATAATGGAAACCCCCATGAATAATACGGTATAGGTTAAGCTTTAAGGGATTCCCTTATAACTCTGGACAGGGCCCACACTATCTTCCATTGGTAATTCGACCGGGAAGGTTCACTATATAGACTCGGGTTGTATGGGTGCAATGGATAAGCAGGTTGCTTGGATTTTAGTGGGGGTTAACTTCGCTTGGTGCCTCTGGGGCAATGTTATTCTGGCTTGGGAGAATATGATACATCATCAGAGAGCAGATTATTGGGGAATCCCATTTTGGTGTCTCTTGTGTCACCAAACGGGACATATGATGAGAACATTCCCTAGAGGCAGGAGGCCATCAAAATTCATGGGCACGCGGGCAGTTTACAACCAATTCGGGGACTCGGGCACCAAAATTTATGACCAAAAAGCTAGAGGTAATCTGACATATCTAGCCTCCTCACCTCTCCATTTTAAATCATCCTCATTTATTTCACATTCGCATCATACTTTTGAGCCATTTAAATCTACCTTTCTCGAAGCGCCACAACGGATCTCCCCTGAACGTACTTTCAAAAACTTCCCTAGCTCACATCCTCCGCGACAAGTCCTCATCCCTCACTTTATTCCTAATTATACTATTGATTTACCTCTGTTGATTGAACCTACCTCCCTTTCATCCTACCTTGTTGATGTTTCTAGCCCTTGGTCTCCCTTTATGTCTTCACTCGAGATGATCTTTGCCTCCTAGCATTTTCCCTAGAGATGAATCTCCTCCAGACTCACCTATAAATACTATGGACAATGACTGTGAATTTTTGCTCTGTAACCCTGAATTGGACATCGCTTCTATGACAATGCATGAAGGACACCCTCCTGATCCACCCACTGCTATTTCACCTTCTTCTGCCTTAAACATAACTGTTCAAAAAAAATCAAAAAAATGGAAGTAGGCACTTTAGGGGTAGGTCGAAATATAGATCACTATTCTTGAACAACTCATAGGGGCTCCGTGACATCCCTATCATTTCTACTTTTGATTATTGGGCACTTAGAGTGTGCTATCCCGCATCCATTGACTCATGAAAAGTATCATTTCTCTCAATATTTTGGGATTTGGGGATCACTCCAAGTTTTTTAGTATTAAGAACCTTTTCTCCATTTCTGCACCCTCTATTTTCTTGTTTCAAGAAACTATGTGTCATTCCTCAAAATAAATACTCTATTTTTCTTGAAATTCGTCGTGGCTAGCACATTGTGGGTGTTGATTCTATTGGTCTCTCAGGCGGCCTGCAATGTGGAAACCCTTGTTGCTACCTTCCGAGCTTTATGTTTCTTTGGTGGCATCCTTATGTCCGGCATGATTAGGGGTTTTTCTAAGTCTGTCCATTTAATCGACATGTATGCTCCAAATCAACATAGCTCAGCTTTTTGGGCTTGCATCGATTCCTCAATGATTTTGGAAATTCTTAACCTCATTATTATGCATGAAGTTAACTCTACTCTTTTTTCAACCGAATTTTGGGGGCATCATTCCTTTTCTGATCCCTTCGTGCACCACATTTCTAAGATCTTCACTGACCACCAACTTGTTGACATATGTCATGCTACCCTCTCTCTGAACTAGACTAATCATTGGGAGGGTGATGCCTATATTGCGAAAATATTTGATAGATACTGTTGAGATTCAACAAGAAAATTTCAGCAACCCCGCCTAGTTGCATTAAGTACCCAAACTAGGGTGGGGCCCACAGTGCTATTTTTGGGTGCATGCCTATTTTAGTTATCCCTTAATTGAGATGGACAATAAACTATAATATATTCTCAATGATGACTTGAAATAGTTAACTGAGTGTGATAAACTCAGTTAGCTAGTATATTTTGAGTTAAAGGTAGTTGGTGAGGCATGTAGAGTAATTATAGTTGTAACAGAGTTTGAAGTGTAGTGGTGCATTAGTTAATACAGGTTGTTATCAGTTTAACTCAATTAAGTGAATTAAAATAAGTTGTTCTAGTTGTAACTCAAGATACACTAGTGATATATCAAGTGAATTAAGTATTAACTAATTCACAATCAGTAATATCACATGCAATTGAGGATTTACTATTATTTGTTGCATGCATGTCAAATCCAGTGGAGACCTAGTTGAGTTCTAGGTGAAAGGGAAGTTGACTATCAGTTGTAGGATTATTAGGTTTCAAAAATGCAATCAAACATCCATTGGAGTTCCCATGATACTTTCACAGTCAAGGAAGGAAAGAAATCCTATATTTTAGGGATTACATCCATTAGGGATTGCGCAAGCAAGGCAGGTTGTCTGGAGGCAGTAAATTGGCTAAGTATTGGTTAGTTTTATGCATGACATTGTGAGACAATTAGGTAAGTACTGCAGGGCTCTTGTGAGAATATTTTTGTATGTAATTGTTTCATGATCCATGTTGAATATACAATAGAATATATTGGGGTTTTTAACTGTAAGTTTTTCTCAGTAAATTATTTTTGTTATGTGTGATTTGTTTCTTCTTCATGTTCATGTGATTAGCGATTGTGTTTTTAATTCCACAAAATATTTGTAGAAATGATTCAGAATTTAAATTTAGTACATTGTTAGATCCGGTGAATCCAAGATATAGATGCATGTTGTATAGTTTCTACATGGTATCGGAGCACAAAAAATTGCAGAAGTGAAGCAGGAGATGAGTTTGTGACTAGATAGAATTCAAATTTGCAGAAAGAATTTCTTGGTGCTACTACTGATTCAAAATTGAAATGGATTTCAATTGCTTGAGGTTTGAGTATGCAATCAAGGGTATCTCAAACAATATTTATTGGAAGGAAGAGATGGAGGCAGTACTCGAAGTCAATGACTTAAAGGAATTCATTGACAATGATGTTTCTAAACGCATTGTGGTAGATGTTGCAATTCTTGATGCATGACAAAAGAAAGTGGCCAAGGCGAGGAGGATCTTGTTGGAGGGAGTATGATACCACATTTTCTCAAGCATCCATGGGAAAGCCACACCATATGCAATGTGGAAGGCTTTGAATAATCTATTCCAAAGCAGCAACGACCATAGGAAATTGGTGCTCAAAGATAAACTCAGGAATATCAAGATGGAATAGGATGACACCATTCCAAAATATCTAAAAATGTTTGTCCAATGTCAGGATGAACTGGGAAGTGTTAGAATAACAATCACTGATGAAGATTTGGTGAGCTTGGCTCTCTCAAGACTTCCCAAGAATTAGCACATTTATCAAGACACTGTCAATGGAAGGGAAAAATTTCCAGATTGGGAATGATTGTGGTAGGATGTAATATCCCCAAATAGGGAAAATCTACACTATTGGGAATATCTTAAGATATTCCAAAAGTAGAGCTACAACAACCCATGCACATAAAAATGGAAGAGTAGTGTAAATCAACTCATAAACATGCGAGACCAAATGGAGACATTAATCCATGTATTATATCAGCAAATCCATACTTAACAATGAGGCATTGATCATACACAATTAAGGAACATGCCTCCCTTAAGAAATCACTCTACAAATAAACCACTGTCATAATACAAGAATGCCGGAGACTGCTACAGTGTAGTTAAAAACACACTACTACAGAAAAATGATGTACGAAATATGTAGGACTGTTTTAAGCCTCAAAAGATATGCTCAATACAGATCAATGCTCAATACCAACTCCTACAAGAAACTCAGAACGGGGTTTTCAGAAGTACACTCTATACAAGATGGGATCTAAAGCCCAATGGCTGAAGATACACTACAACTAAAGAAAAAGAGTGTATAAGGCTGCAATATGATAGATCTTAAGTGGACCCCCTCAAACGTCTCCTCCCATGAAAGGATGAACCCTTCGATCACAAGGAAACACTGCAAAGGAACCACCAGAACTCCTGTTGAAGCCGCCTTCAAAAATAATGCATTCCCTAGCTGGAACAGTGCTAGGAATGAGGGGAAATGTATGGCCTGATGCCAAATATCTGAAATGTTCCCAAGAACTCTCCAAACAGATCTCCCAAGAGAAGGAAACCTTCATCCTATGAGAAAATAGCTCAGAAAGTGGGGTTCTAACCCCTCCACTATTGCACCCTGCAACACAGCACAATAACCTGCAGAAGCTACACTGATGAAGAAGATGTAGCTTGGCCTGAAAAATTTAATGT
Source organism: Pinus albicaulis (assembly GCA_034641835.2). Classification (NCBI taxonomy): domain Eukaryota; kingdom Viridiplantae; phylum Streptophyta; class Pinopsida; order Pinales; family Pinaceae; genus Pinus; species Pinus albicaulis. The sequence continues at coordinate 463,358,834 of CM076579.1, read as the reverse complement.
GGAAATGAATACAAACCTCTTCCAAGAGGCCCCTCAAGGAAAGAGGTGGGCTTCTCGCTCAGGAACACCCGGTGCTAAACAACACAGCTACCCTACTAAACAGCAAGAGGAAGAAATAGTCTAAGCAGACCAAGCTGAAAATAATAGTCTAAAACATAACCTCAAATGGTTGCCATCCTATTTCTAAAATATAATGTGAGCTTTCTTTCCCTTGGCCCCACTCAATTAGGTCATTTCCTCCATGAGATCCATCTCCCTCCAAAACTGCGTTATTCTCTAGTTGATCTCCACTCCTCCTTATCAGTGTTGTTGACTTGGTCAAAGTTGACTGAATCAACATGACCCAAACCCTGTTCACACTTGGAGGAGATTTATTTATCTACTACAAGGGTCTCCTTCCACACTTGAAGTTTTTTTATTTCTTCTCAAGTGTCTTATGGGCCTCCCTACCCATTTATTTACTGACCTAGTGATAAAACAACTATAATATTCCATTTAGCTTGGAGGCTAAATTTTTGGAATATTATATTCCTCCCCTCCAAAATGTTGCTTGTCCTCAAGAAACTGTATAAGGAGAGAAAAATTCCTCCCCTCCTCCTCTTGTAGCCTCCTCATCAATAGTTCCCACCACTGCTCAAAACACTCTGCAATAAATCTGTCCTCCAATGCTCCCTCCCAAACATGCAAAACAAAATGGCTCACATCATGAAAAGGTGGAAGGTGTAAGTGGGAAAATTATTGTTTTCCAATGGCCTCCTCAAGGTAGGAGTTATGACAAGAATAGGGGATCTCATGACCAATGAGAGACTCCCAATCCCATGTTATCATCTAAATTAAATGAGCCATTCTAGGTAGCTCATCAAAAGAATCCTCAAACCCCAGTGTATGCAATGTGTTGGGGCTGCATGGAGAGATTATATTTTTCCATTCAAGTGGTTTCTCTCTCCACTTATGGTAAGTGTGGGGTTTTTTCTTATATTGGGCTGAAATTTCATGGCCTCCCAGATTGGCCCAAGTTACCCCACAAAGCAAATCAGCCATGAAATGCCTCCTCCAAGAACACAAATTCTTCAAATGGATCCTCCCATGTGAATACAAGTAGTGTGGTGTGGAAATCATGGTTTTCCCGTTGTTTCCCCTGTAACATACGACATGTAAATTAGGGAGATTCATACTCCCAATGGGCATCTCCAACTCATCTAGCACTCTCCAAACAAAGCTTCTCATGAACATAAAAATATCAACAAAATATGAAAGAAAAAACTAATGAAAACAAGTTGCCATATGACAACCGGAGAGTGGATAATAGTTCCTCACATGGAACCAGCATAGTGCATCCCTTGCTTGCATTAAAACAAGTAGGAACAAGTGCTCTCCTAGCCACTTGTTTTCTGCCACAATAATTCTATAGGATAGAAGCATGAAAGTACAATGTGGTGTTAATGGTGCACACCAAGAATCATGTGGCCTCCCCCACAAACCACTGATAGAATGGCCAACGTCAATGCTGCGAATGGCCTCAAGTACATGAAAATACAATAATAAAGAAGGAAATATCCTCCTTGGTACAATATGTTTCTCACAAAAGGTAAAGGAATGTAAATCAGGGTGCATAAGTGTACATCCTCTAATATGTACTTTGGTCCTTGAGCTGAAATGGCTCAACTAGAAATTCTCCCTCACTCTCAATGAGTAAGGAAGTGGATGTGCTAACCTCTCCATCACCATCCGGGCTATGCATCTCTCCATATGATGATTTACATCTTGTTGGATGCCCTCCCAAGTGAACTCCTCCATCAATGAATGAAATGCATCAAGGTTCATGGAAAAAAATTCCACATGTGCTGCATGTAGGAGCTTCCTCTTGAGCTCAGAAACTCTTGTCAAGAAAACTCTCCCATAAGAATAGATGACCTCACCAACCACCTTGTATCTATCATCTCCATCTAGGTCATAAAGTATCATGCATGCACCAAGATCCTTGGAGTACTCTACCAAAAGTTGAGACCTCTAATATGGATCAACCCTCCTAAGAGACAACGCTGAAGATCTGAAATGTGAGGCTCCCCACATGCTGTTGTCTACTCCTTTGACATCCCCCATGCCAAAGTCATCCTCCAAAGTCTTCACCTCTCCGGAACCTAAGAGTGGTGAGTTAAATGATGCCATGTATCCCACAAAATCTAGATTTGGTGGCATCCCAGGTGGAATGGCTCCATGTAGTGAGACGTCAAAATCTGAAGTGGAATGTATATATGAGAGGACTGATTTGTCCCTCTCCTCTCTACCCAGTATATTTTCCTTCCTTTGTGCAGAAACCTCCCGAAATAGATAAGGGTGAATGCTAATCATCCCTTGATGCTGATCCTCCCTTTCTTCTCCTTCCACCTGCCAAGATCCACAATAAAAAATAACTAATGCATGTTGCTCTGGAATTGTGGGTTGGTTCCCACATGTTGGATTATTTGGAACTCCTTGCAAAGACACAAGGGCTCCTCCAATGGAAGCAATGGATCCCTTCCCATCTCCATGTGGTGATGGATCTTCTCCTAATGTTACAACGCTGTTAGCTCTTCTCTGCTCATCCTCTTCATCAATATGTGAGATTGCCTCATCATGAATGAGAGACCCTTGATCTTGGTCTCCTCTTCAAGGAGGTTTCTCCATGTCTTCACCACTAGAAGAGGGTTCTTCAAAAGGTGGGGATCTTGCCCTTGGAAATATATCATGCATGTTTTTATCCCCTTCATCTGAAATATGGAATGGATTTGGCAAGATAGATATCTCAAACTCATGCAAAGGTTTTAAGTTTTTGGGGTCCACAAGAGATGTTTCATAATGTTTAATGTCAAATATTTTCACCAATTCCTTAGTGAACCTAGCATAGGTGTTTTTATTTACATGATAAAATGAATAAGAACTATTAAACCACCAATTATGGGCCATACCTTTGAGGTGCAGTGCTGCTACTCTAATGGCCTCCTTTTCTATAACTTGGTGTAGCTTGGAATAGGAATCTAGCTCCTCCACCCAAGCTTTGGCTGTGCACTTTGCTGGTCCATCAAAGTTAGATAGAAATATTCTACCTCTCTTTCATCTATGATGGTTGTTGGATCTTATACCTTCCTTGAGTTGGAAAAACCCTTATAATTCCAAGTGCTCCTTGAATCTCCATGATTGAGACTCATACTCCTAAAGATAGACACTCAAGGTCTCCTCCCTCGGTGCATCTCCTTCCTCCATCCTTCTTGCAATGAATGTGGGAAATAGACTACGCTGTGGATCTGCATGTGTGACTGAATGCTCACACCCATCATATGAATAACTAGGGCTTGCTTCACCTTCAAACCCTCTTGGAATTTTCCTACACTCCTCCCTTTTCATCTTCTTGACATCTTCTTTGATAATTTTTATAGTTTGGAAAAGAAGCTGGGAGATCCTCTCTTCCTTCATTTCTCCAAATAATGGAGTCTTCTCTTTGTGCCTTATGTACATCTCTTCTTCTCATTCTCCTCCTGATAGAAGAATAGTTGAGATTCCATAGGCTGAGCCAAGATTATGCTTTGATAACACTGTAATATCCCCAAATAGGGAAAATCTACACTATTGGGAATATCTTAAGATATTCCAAAAGTAGAGCTACAACAATCCTTGCCAATAAAAATGGAAGAGAAGTGTAAATCAACTCATAAACATGGGAGACAAAATGGAGACATTAATCCATGTATTATATCAACAAATCCATACATAACAATGAGGCATTGATTATACACAATGAAGGAACAAGCCTCCCTTAAGAAATCACTCTACAAATGAACTGTTGTCATAATACAAGAATGTTAGAGACTGCTAAAACACAGTTAAAAACACACTGCTATAGGAAAATGATGTAAAAAATATGTAGGGCTGTTGTAAGCCTCAAAATATATGCTCAATACAGATCAATGCTCAATACCAACTCCTACAAGAAACCTGGAAAGGGATTTTCAAGATGGGATCTAAAGCCCAATGGTTAAAGATACACTGCAACTAAAGAAAAAGAGTGTAGAAGGCTTAAATATGATATATATTAAGTGGACCCCCTCAAAGGTCTCCTCCCATGAAAGGATGAACCCCTCAATCATAAGGAAACACTACAAAGGAACCACCAGAACTCCTGTTGAAGATGCCTTCAAAAATAACACATTCCCTAGCTAGAACAGCGCTAGGAATGAGGGGAAATGTATGGCCTAATGCAAAAGATCTAAAATGTGCCCAAGAACTCTCCAAACAGATCTCCCAAGATAAGGAAACCTTCCTCCTATGAGAAAATAGCTCAGAAAGTGGGGTTCTAACCCCTCCACTGATGCACCCTTCAACACAGCACAATAACCTGCAGAATCTATGCTGATGAAGAAGATGTAGCTTGGCCTGAAAACCTGAATGTGGAAATGAATAAAAACCTCTTCCAAGAGGCCCCTCAAGGAAAGAGGTGGGCTTCTCACTCAGGAACACCCGGTGCTAAACAACACAGCTACCCTGCTAAAAAGCAAGAGGAAGAAATAGTATAAGAAGACCAATCTGAAAATAATAGTCTAAAACATAACCTCAAATGGATGCCATCCTCTTTCTCAAATAGAATGTGAGCTTCCTTTCCCTTGTCCCCACTCAATTAGGTCATTTCCTCCATGAGATCCATCTCCCTCCAAAACTGTGGTATTCTCTAATTGATCTCTACTCCTCCTTATCAGCGCTATTGACTTGGTCAAAGTTGACTAAATCAACATGACCCAAACCCTGTTCACACTTGGAGGAGCTTTATTTAGCTACTACAAGGGTCTCCTTCCACACTTGAAGTGTTTTTATTGTTTCTCAAGTGTCTTATGGGCCTCCCTACCCATTTATTTACTGACCTAGTGATAAAACAACTATAATATTCCATTTAGCTTGGAGGCTAAATTTTTGGAATATTACATCAGATTTGGTGCAGGAGGGTTCAGACGGAACACGAGAGATGGATATTCATCTAATAATTAAGATGAAGAGTATTGTGCTTTGGCTACCAAGGCAAGGAAGGGGAAGGGGAAGAAATTTCGTTCTAAATTTGAGTCTAAGAATGGAATGAAGCAGGACATGTCCAAGGTGAAGTGTTTTCATTGTCACGAGCATGGGCATTTTTCTACTAACTGCCCACAAAAAAAGAAGAACAAGAAGGCTGGAGAATCTACATCTGGTGAGGCCCTTGCCTTGTAATTTGATATTGAATTCTCATTGATCGCATGCATGGTGTCCAGTGCATTGGGATCTGTGTAGCATTTGGATAGTAGCATTTTCTTTCAGATAACGGGAGATAAGGAACTTTTCAGTCACTTGGAGGAGAAGGATCTCTAGATGCATATTGAAATGGGCGATGACGGGAGGTAAAATGCTACCAGTATTGGTACCATTACCTTCCATAGATAGTCAGGTAAACCCTTTCAATTAAAATATTTAATGGATGTACCAGTTTTGAAGAAAAAATTGATCTCAGTTGCAATGTTCGAGGATAGAGGCTATGATGTTGTTTTTAGTGAAGGAAAATTTTTCCTGTGACAAGCCAAGATGGTATGGATTTAAGTTAATAATATCTACAAGCTCAAAGTAGATGGTTGTGCATGAATGATGGGCAAGGCAGATCAAGTGGTGAGCTGGGATGAGGGTGAACTATGGCACAGGAGATTGGTCCATCTTCACCATGGAGCCTTGAAAGTCATGCAACAGATTTTTATTTGTCTTCCTAGGGGTACACTTGCATAGTCAGACACATGCAAGGGATTTATTATGGGAAAATATGTAAATACCACCTTTCATGAGAAGGAGAACCAAGCTTCAGGGATCCTTGAGAGATTTCACAGAGACATGTGTGGTCCTTTCTCTATTGCTTTGACAATAAAACATGATTACTATGCAATATTTTTTGATTAATTTTCTCGTAAGTGCTAGATATTATTCATGAAGAAGAAATATCAGACATTCTCTAAGTTCTTGGAGTTTAAGACACTGGTGGAGAAAGAGTCGCGGAAGAAAGTGAAGGCTCTTAGGAGTGATAATGGTGGAGAATACATCTATAACAAATTCAAGAACTTCTGCAACAGAGAAGGAATTCGAAGAGAACACATAGCACCTCATAACCTACAATATAATGTCTTCACAGAGAGGAAGAACATAACTATTGTGGGTGCAGCACGAGCGATGTTTCATGATCAAGGCCTACCAATGCATCTGTGGGCGCAAGCATGAAACACAATGGTACTTGTGCAGAACCGTTGTCCTCATAGGATACTTGGCATGAGTACACCTGAAGAGGATTTCACTGGTAAGAAAATTGATGTTTCACACTTTAAGATTTTTGGCTCATCTGTTTATGTGCATGTGACCAAGGACGCCAGGAAGAAGCTAGAACCAACAACTGAGATCGGGATTTGTGTGTGGTACACTGAAACACCCCATAATTATCGTGTGTATTTTCCGACCAAAAAAATGACTGTTGTGCGATGGGATATAAAATTTGATGAGGTGAAAGCCATGCTATTATCCCATAAGAGGGAGCTAGACTTGCATGCAGAGGAGGAACTGTTGGTTCCCAAGGATGAGTCTCAAGATGTGGATTAGCCACATGCGGAGGTTCATGGAGTGGAGGAAAAAACTCATGTAGAGCCATCCATCAGAAATGGAAGAGGGAACACCACAGAAGCTGATAGATTGAGACTTGATGATGCAAAGAATTTAGGAGCCCATACTTCACATCTTAGACAAAGATAGTCTCCTGACCGATTTACTAGATACATGGCTCTTATGAGAAAATGTATTGTGATTGTACCATCTTCCTTTTAGGAAGCAGTGCAACAACCAACTTGGGTTGATGCAATGGTGGAGGAGTATGACTCCACTATCAAGAGTAGTGCATGGTAGATAGTGTTGTGTAGGTAAATCCTCTCTATAGATAGAGATGATCCCTCTAGCCCTAGAGTGTTTCTAGCAACAAGAGGACATGCTAATGTGCTGGTTCCTAGTTAACGAATGAAACGAGTTGGGATAGATTGTCCTACCTGTAGTCCAACGCGATCGATGTAGCTACAGCAGAGGTCTCTCGATCCTTGTCCTGACACGTCGCAATCCTTTAGTAATGGTATTCGAGTGCCTACACAAAGATCAAATATCAAAAGGAGCATACATGATAATAATTGTGTTCATAACTAGCTAATTAGTCAAGGAAGATTAAACATGTTGCATAATGTAAATCATATCAACATAAGATGTGAACCAAAACACTAGTCATGTATATATTAAGAGAAAAAAAGAGATTACAACCAGAGCCTTGATGTTGCAGCCTCCTTCAGCGGGTCCAGTTGAAGTGCATCTCGAGCATTTGTCAGGGAATTTGGATGTAGCGAGGCAACAGACTAAGCTCTCTCTTGACAAAGGTCTCTCTCTCTGATCTATTTCACCAAGATGTTCAGCAATTCCTCTTCAGCTATTCAGCTACTGTGACACCATTTTTTGGTCATCTAACCTGTTACTATTAGATGGACCAAATTACACCATGGAAGAAAAATTTTACCCTAAGTAAAATTACTTTCACTATGAAAAATAACTCAATAATCATCATTTATTAAGTTTTTTATGGTCTAAACAGGAAACCCCATGAGAAAATATTAAATAAATCCATAGTTTTTTATTTTCTTCAAGGAATATTTAGTTAAACAATGGTTTATTTAATATTCCTGGTCATATTTAACCCAAAACAGGAAAATTAATTAGATAAATCATTATTTATCTTATTATTTTCTAGGGATAATTATTTAAACCTTATTTAAATAATATTCCTTGTTAACTTTGACTAAATCATTTATAAATAATTGAATAAATAATTATTTATTTGATTATTACTCAACCACATCCTTAAAATAATAAATAAATCATTTATTTATTATTTACAAATAAAGGGATTTGACCAAAGTAAAATTCTTTTTCCCTCCAACAAATAAAAAAAAATATTCCATAAAAGTTGGACCTTGATTTGGTTAATAATATTTTAATTATGCACCAATATCTAGGCTAACTCAATATTTTGCTATAAATAGAAGGTTTTTTCCATTCACTCACTACCTTTTGTTGCCTAAAGATCACTCTGGATCTATACTTTTGGTCTGACTTTGATCCTCCATCATTGTCATATTTTGCTACCATTTTTCTTGTGGGCTCCCTTTAAGTTCCATTTTTGCCTGGGTTTTCTACACCATCAAGAGAGATGGATTTTAGATCTAAAGTGATGAGGACTTACAAGAACCCATCCCATTGAGGGGGACTAGTAACATCTTTTTATGTTTCCTTCCCAGGTGTCAAAAATTTTTTTTTCTTTAAAACAATCTTGTCTTGTCTATTGGATGCATGGGGCAACTCTTGCTTTTATTTAATGCTTAATGTCTTTTAATGCATAGATATAGATTTTGCAGCATTTATCTTGGTCAAATAATTGCAAATCTAAAGATATTGGCAGCCATCTTTGCTGTTAGGGTTGTTTGTTATGCACAACTAAAGTGATCCTTTTTCGTACGCTTGCGATTAAGATTCATACTAACAATTGGCGAATCCACAAGGGTTTACGATTACGACCTATGTCATTTTTCAAATCCCTGCATATCCAGCTACTTCAAACCTTAGGAATTCTCTTTAGCTTCTTTTTTTACTTTTCTTGATGTTTTTTTTAACCTATAAAACCCTAAAAAATTAAATATTCTAACTTTCGTGTGTTTTCGGACCTATTGCACAGGTGACAGGCATCAACCGCAGCTGAGATGAAATTTTTTTCTGAAACCTACTCTAGAGACTACCGGAAGTGTAGGTTGCACTTTTTGGGCCAAAAAATGCGACCTCAACCTCCACGGCATAGAGAAAAGGCCAAAACCTGCGACCTCTACAGAAAACAGGTTAGAAACTGCGACCTGCACTTTTTGCGGGAATTTTTCTGAGATTTTTCTGGGTTTATCTGGGCCTCTGTTCAAGGTTTTTTGACCTTTGTATCCACTCATTATGGACCTATACTTGTTATATTTTGCTCATCAAAGTGGGAACCTAGTCCCCTAGGGCTTTAGTATCCTCCACCTTTTGTGGAAGAGTTTTAGCTGCTACAAGTCATCTGAAATTTCAGTGTGCTCAGCCATTTTTCAGATCTGATCCCTTACCTTTAGATCCACTTTATATTGGTTATTTATCCACCCAAAAAACCTCCTTATAGTTTTTTTTGGGTCTTCCTCTAGGGTCCCCTCCGCTTCCCTCCAGGTTGTAGCCTTTTGCCACCTCATTTACAACAATTTTTCCTTTGATTTGTTGTTGTTTTCTACACCTATTTCTAGCAGATCTGACCTTTAGATCATTGCCACTCCCGAATTTAGATCTATTGGCTATTTTGGTGTGTTTTGAGTAGATTTTTTCCCACCCACAAAATACTTGTTGAGAGGCCCGCCTCCTTGGGTTTAGATTAATGCATAATTAGCTGTTTATTTTCTGTTATTTAAGTTTCATATACTGTTATCTGTCGGTTTATTTAGAATTATACAACACACATTTTCTTTTTCTCTACAAACGTCTGGGTTTAAAAATTAAAATTTACACACTTAACACACACACCCTAAGTGAAGAAGAGTCTGGTTAACACTACCAGGCAAAGACTTTAACATCATAATCAATTGATCCTGCACCTCTCTGCCCTTGTTTCGACATTGTAATCAGTTGATCCTGCAACTCTTCACCCTTGTTGGTCTCTCTTCCCTTTGTGCTGTGTTTTTTCCTTCATCATTGTGCCCCCAAGGCGTTTATCTACGAGACTTCTTGGCCTTCATCCTTAGTTTCCGGTAGGAAGACATACTCCTCCCCGTAGGATTCAAGTTAGTCCTCCACCGAGTCTGCACTCTGACTCCTCTTCTGGTTCATTGGGTTCCCCTTCTGGTTTTGTCCCTGGTTCTCCCCCTGTCACCTTCACCATGTCTGGTTCAAGACCTCACGCTAGTGGTAGCCCCGACCCTAATGCTGGGAATACTACTAGTGGGACTGCAATAGGAACTACCCCAGCTTCTCCCTTGCTCCCCTATATGGAAGGCCTTAGTCTTCCAAATTTTAACCAGTTGATCATTGACCCTATACGCCATGATGCTGGTTGGCCTGCTATGCCAACCAAGCTCCCTTCCGACATCCCCAAGTTTGAAGGTCTTTCTATAGAAGATCCTACAAACCATGTTTGATCTTTCCACATGTGGTGTTCGTCTAAATCCATTACTGATGACTCTGCCCATCTTTGGTTGTTCCAACATGTGCTTACTGGTGAAGCTTCTAAGCCGTATGTTGATCAGGCCTCATCCTCTCATACCACCTTTGCGACTCTTTCCTAGGATTTTTTGTCTTATTTCCAGCTTCCCCTTCGTTATGACACTGGTATTGAACTTTTGACTTCTTTCCTTCAATCGTCTGCGACCCGCCTATCCGATCATGTCCAGGATTGGTGGAGAAGAAAGAGCCTATGTCGAGCCCCTACTTTCAAAGACTGTGTCTACATTGACTGGTTCCTTAGATCCCTTTTGCCTACTATCGGGAAAGATGTAACATCACATTTCCCTCAAACCGAAGAAGCTACTCTCCAAATTGCATTAAAATATGACCTGATATACACTCAATCAGGTTATGTTTATATCGTCTTACCTGATCTCCCTAGACCCGGTGGTGCCAATGTACCAGGGGCATCTCATGCCACCAACAGTATCGTTGTAGCTCTTTCTCATCCATACGCTCATCCTCTCATGTACTATGGTTTCCCTCAGGGAGGGGCCATCACCTCCATCACTTTTACCCCTCCCGGTAGCATGATCCAGGATATGGCATGCCTCCTCCTTTTTCCTAATCTGTTTACCACAATGTTGCCCAACCTCCTTATTATCCATATCCGTAGCCTAGTACTCCAGCTCCTCAAGAATTAGCACCCCCACCTCCCTTACCTCCTCAACCCCTAAAATAGCAGCCATCGCCCCCTCAGGTGTAGGTGTATGCACAGCACAGTGTGACTAATCCTCCTACTTCCAAAAGGAAGAGGAAAGGCACTCAAAATCAATCTACCCCTGGTAATCTTGGACCTAATCCCCAAGGTAATACACCTAACACTGCTAACCAGGAATAGGGAAAAGTAGGACAAGCCTGTTCACATGTTCTTGTTATAGTGTTTATGGTCATTACACCCAATATTGTCCTCTTTTACCACATATGCGACAGATGTGGGAGACTCAAGCAGCATCGCAACGACAAAAAGCCTCCCCTTCCGTTCCTCCCAATGCCGCGCCTAGTCAGCCGACTGTGTTTACTAATCCTTTCCCTCAGCAATGATTTATGGCCACCCAACCACCTGAAGGTCATGCGGCCACTCATCCTCCTCCATCTAGTAACTTCAATTACCAATTTCTCATGATTAACTCCAACCAACCCATTACCATTGACCTCAACCTTTAGATTCGGTCCCGTTAGGACAACAAGCCTCCTACCACATCTTCCCCCGAGCCGCCTTCTTTAGGTTCTACAGAGCCTCTTTCGACAACCAATGGTCCTTTGCAGATCCCTCAGCCTAAGTTAGAGGTTCATACCAAGATCCCTAATGGACCATTATGCCGAAATGCTACCTCTGGAAAAGCTTACCATTTTTATAGTATAGTAGATGGTTTAGTGCAATCTCTTGTTTCCATCTCAACGTTGGAACTCCTCCAGTCGTGCCCTTGACAAAAAAAAGCTCTACTATCTACCATGGACACTATGGATCCTTCAGATGATTATTTGATCATCTTCAATGTTTAACAGTCAGAACATCCTCCCCTTCCTACTTCCATTGCCTTCCAAATCCCCATCAAGATCTTGAACACCAACGTTTCCCATTGTATCAATGATGAGGGGGTATCCACCTATGTGATGTCAGCTTCAATTTGGAAGTAAATCCGATCACCTGAGTTGGACCCTTCCACTATCACCCTTCGAGTGTGGGATGGCTACTCCTCCAAGCCCATTGGCATGTTCTGCAATTGTCCTATCACTCTTGCGGGCAAGACTGTTTGCGTTGACGTAGAAGTCATTGATGCCCCCTTAGATTAAAACATTCTATTGGGTCATAGATACACCTATGTAATGTTTGTTGTACCATCTGTAGTTCACTGCAAGATGTCCTTTCCCCATAATGGAAAGATAATCACCATTGACTAGTTGAAATATTACGAACCAAAGCCTCAGACCTCCCTTGAATCCATCATATCTTCTATGGCCAATAAGCAAACCGTTGACCCCTTGACCAGTGTCTCACCCGGAGTCTACAAAGACTCCTCTTTTCTTGGTTCATTCCCTATTATTCCTCCTCATATCTCTGATCCCAGCTCATCGAATGTTTTCATGATGCAATCGTCTCGGGCTTCCCTCAAGCGGCCCACTTCGGCTAGTTAGCAGCCCTGCCCTCTGCAACCTACTCCTATCACTTTGACTCAACCTTCTAGACCCTCTCCTCTTGGCCCTTCATTTTCAGTTGGTATCCATGAGCCTCTCTACCCTCCTGGCATGGTTCCTTCTAGCCTTAACCACCTTAGAGTTGTCTCGCCCAGCCATTATCCCTCCGGTCAGATACCATTCCTAGATCCCCCTCCCAAAGTTTTCTCGTTACCTGTGATGGCTATATTTTCTCTTCCTAACCTGTCCCTGGGGATCCGCGTCTGGTAAATTGATTCCCCAACCGCTACCCCGCCTATTCAGCCCAAACCTTACCTTTATTTAACCTTGGTTCAACCGATCCCCATGACCCCTACCCTTGCTTCTATGCCTTAGCCACCTCAATAGGAACCCACTCATGTTGCGAAAGCTTCAGGTGAGGGGGGAAAATCTCAAAAGAAGGCACCTGAGGACAAGGCTGCCCCAACAAACCTTGCTCCTCCTCAGCCTCCAACTCGTACCCCCCCTACGTGTGCTTTGTGTGTTGTTGTTGGTCATGCCACCCATCATTGTCCTGAATTTCCTTGTATCAAGACCATGGTCAACAAAGCGTTTTCAGAGTCTGATACCCTAGAGTTTTATGTCACCATACCCGATTTAGTCCCGAAACTAAAATATTTTTTCACAAATCACCACTGTGATTTGTGTGATTTTCGATTTCTATGGCCACTATACTTACCTCTATTCCCACCTCGAAGAGTACCGCTCCTCTGTGGAAGCGGTTTGCCAATTCGAGGCCTAGCGCAATGATTTCACTGCTCCCTTATTTGCACATTTTGCTTCAATAGAACCAGAGGACACATCCACACCCATAGACATTCCCCTTCCAGATGTCGAAATGACAAATCCTTCAGCCATTGTCCACTACCTATCATCATCGATGAGATCCACAGTGGAAGACCCCCCTAGGACTTCCCCTTCTATTTCGCCTGAACTCCCTTCAGCGATCACCTTGGGCTCAACATTGGTGGATCCTTCATCTACTTGTTTTTCAGTCACCCTCTGTGACGATGTGCATTTGAACCTTTCTTCTCATGATGATAAGTCAGGTAGCTTCACCACACCATGTTGTATTTCTTCCACTAGTCACCCCATCTTTTATTACGATGATGACATTGTGGAAGAATTTACCACCCCTAACTTTATCTATCCCCCCTTAAATCGAACCCATGCATTCAATCCACATACACCTTGTGGTCATTACATTGACACCCAATGTTTTGGTAAGGGGACACCCATATTTAAGAGTCCAGGAGAAACAATTCTCCACAACTCTCCTAGTATATCTGGTCATGTCAACTCTATTACCATTATTATTCCCCATTTTGAAGAACCTCTAGTGTTCCATATCACTTCAGATCACTCTAGGGATGATACCCCTCATCATTCGTTCATATTACATCAGAAACCCAGTCCCCTAGATATTGTTGTTGACCAACCTGTGGGTTTTCTAGGAGAGCACCTATTCATTATCTCCAAATCCTCTCTTTGGGATAGTGACACCATGTGTTCCAACCAAGAAAATTAAGTCCATTTGCTTCATATATGAAGCACCAAAAGATATTTGTAATCCTCCATTCCATTTCTTGAACTACATAACCATAACGAAAACAAATGGTGCACCACATCATAAAAATTTGTTTAGATTCCCCTTTTTCTAAATACATTTTGGCATGACCACAACATGGTTGGGGTCACCTATTCCCCTCAACCATAAAAATCCTAGATCTCAGCCAAAAACATCACTGAAACCCCCTTTCTCTGACAGATCGCACTTTTCAGGTCATTTCTTGGGATAGGACGCAGTTTTCTGCCCAGTACCTACTACCCAGGTCACAGAACAGACCCCAAAAAGTTCAACCTCACCTGTTCATGAGCTCTAGGTACCTAAACTAAAATTTTGATCCCATTAATTGAAAGAGTATGGTTAGGCTTCTTACCTACAATTGACAGATCTTGATTCCAATGGTCGGTTTTTCCACTACGATTGCCGCAATATTTAGGGCCTTTTCTCCTCTCTACATTCACCATAGCTACACTTGAAAATGAGTGAATTTGGAGGGAAAGTGCCTTATTAAAAGAGAAACCCCATATTTTTCTTTCACATGCTGCGACCAAACCCTAGCTCAGTTTGACAAACCATCTTTACCATTGGAAAGCTCTCACCTAGCTCTCAAATGGGTATTTGTTAGTTTTTTGTGATTTGATACTTTACCAAGACACATTTTTTCCAAGAAGCATCACTTCACCACTCCTCAAATTTGAATTTCTTCACATGCAACACTTGTACTTGGGGCACCACTTTGCTTCCATACTTTTCCATGCTCGTGTCAATTTTCGTCATGATTAACCATCTTGTACTCATATCTTTATGGTCCCCATTGGACCTTTTCTATGTGGCAGCATCATCGAGTCGCCCTTGTTTAGAGCATCCAAGTTGAGTCATCATCGCATCCATGGAGTCTATATAGAGTCCCTTTGTATCCCGCTATAGTCCTCCATCATTCATTTCTTTGTTCCTCTCTCGTGTCGCACATTATGGCCTTCATTCCTACTGTCCCCTATCCCCTTTGATATTGTGGTAATCACTGCCAGGTCATCCATGCCCATTATTCTCTAACAAGGGAAGTCGTTCATCCACTACTCAATACCCACAATTTCATCATCATCCATGGTGTCAGTTTGTCAATCGCTCTACTATTTTCTCTCGTGCCTTAGTTGAGGATCCCTTATTTCCCCACCTATGGCAGACCTCCTTCTGTCGACATCAGATCATTCATTCCAAAAGACAGGTCTATAGGGTAGTGTACCTTGGTTCTAGCTTCCACTCTTGTTTGGTGCCTCGGATCAGGTAAAGGGACTCCTTATTGCCCTTTGACTTGATTTTTTCTCAGCTCCATCTCCTTACAACAAGATCAAGATCCGTATACTTGATGGTTTAGTGATGCACCAGATTGTACCAGTGATTCCTATGTGTGTGTGAGATGTTTCAGACCTCATGAGGGCGTGGCCATTCAAGTAGCCCCCCACATGCCCAGATGGCTTCTTCATTACATCCCTTGATGTAGCTCCATAGATTTGACGATGTCGACCTCAGCCACTTGCAATGCCTTTTAGTTTACATGTATTAGTCAGATTTTAAGAGCCCTTTCTTGTTTACAAGGGCACTTTGGTTGTATTTATATCTCATGTAATCAGACATCATTGTATAAGTCCTAGTTTTTATCCCAGGCACAATATGTATGTGGGATTCATTATCATGTTTTTATCTGGCTCATGTTAATGCTAGCATGTACTATATAGTTCATTCCCTTGTTTATTGGACGCATTATTCTTTGTACTTTGTCTTGAAGGGCATAGATATGCCTCCCCCACCGCCTATACCACAGCTACTCATTCATAAAAGAGAATTTTCACACCTGTAAGTCTCGCCTACTCAGGGTATAGTCCTCTAGCGCTTTGGTCTACCTTATATTTCTCTCTCTCCGATTTCCCCTTCGGTGTCTAGTGATTGAGTTCTTACAACACACTTTGGTCATACGATTAGCCCCTAATGCTCGCATGCTTGGGGGAAATCTACTACACCATTTTTTGGTCATCTAATCTGTTACTATTAGGTGGACCAAAGTACACCATGTAAGACCAAGTTTACCCTAAGTAAAATTTCCTTCACTATGAAAAATAACTTAGTAATCCGTATTTATTAAGTTTTTTATGGTATAAACAAGAAACCCCATGAGAAAATGTTAAATAAATCCACATTTGTTTGATTTTCCTCAAGGAATAATTAGTTAAACAATAGTTTAATTAATATTCCTAGTCATATTTAACCCAAAACAGGAAATTTAATTAGATAAATCATTATTTATCTTATTATTTTCTAAGAATAATTATTTAAACCTTATTTAAATAATATTCCTTGTTAAATTTGACTAAATCATTTATAAATAATTGAATAAATCATTATTTATTTGATTATTATTCAAACACATCCTTAAAATAATAAATAAATAATTTATTTATTTATTTATTATTTACAAATAAAGAGATTTTACTATAGTTAAATTATTTTTCCCTCCAGCAAATATAATAAAATATTCCATAAAATTTGGATCTTGATTTGGTTAATAATATTTTAACTATGCACCAATATCTAGAGTAACTCAATATTTTGTTATAAATATAAGGGTTTTTCCATTCACTCACTGCCTTTTGTTGCCTAAGGATCACTCTAGATCTATACTTTTGGTCTAACTTTGATCCTCCATCATTGTCATATTTTGCTACCATTTTCCTTGTGAGCTCCCTTTGAGTTCCATTTTTGTTTGGGTTTTATACACCATAAAGAGAGAGGGATTTTAGATATGAAGTGCTGAGGACTTTAAAGAACCCATCCCATTGAGGGGGACTAGTAACATATTTCTATGTTCCCTTCCTAGGTGTCAAAAAATACAAAAATGCTTTAAAACAATATTGTATTGTCTATTGGATGCATGGAGAAAATCTTGCTTTTATTTACAACTTAATTATTTTAATGCATAGATCTAGATTTTGCAGCATTTATCTTAGTCAACTAATTGCAGACCTAAAGATATTGGTAGCCATATTTGCTGTTAGGGTTGTTTTTTATGCATGGCTAAAGCAAGCCTTTTTCATACGCTTGTGATTAAGATTCATACTAACAGTTACAATGGTTCAGCTAGCCGTATCAATACAAGATAGGTTTATTTATAGAGAGAGAGGAGGAGGTTGGGATACCTAAAATTGTGGAAGGGAGGCATTATCCTTTGGGAGGTTCCCCCAAAAGGTGGAAAAAATAGGCCAAAGGAAGGTGTTCATGGTTATGCAGTCGAACAACCCAAGTTGACTCACTCACGAAGCAATTAGCATGGAAACTTTGCCTCTATATTTAAAAAACACTCCAAAAATAGCTTGGCGTGGGTATCTCAATGGGACAGAGCGCCAATGGGTACGGGGCCTAGTGTTAATTCCCTTTATTGGTGCGAGGGCATAACGATCTACCAGCGTCGATCCAACATGTGTTTCTGATGGTCTGCTCATGGAAAAGTTAACAGAGGAAATGATCTCCTCATGGCAAGGGATGCAATGATGGTCTTTGCAAGGTCTGAAAATTCATGTAAGTCACAGGAATGGTCCTCCAATTTGTGGGATGAGGATTGCACGGATGGTGACAAAATGTTGTGTAATAGATGCCCCCTAAAGGATGAGGTCCGAGAGAGAGGGAGGGGTGAAATGCTTTACGAGAACACATTTGAACCAAACACTGCTATCGAAAGTCTTGCAAGTACAAATACAACCAATATCTCTGATACATGAACATGTTGGATGGGTGCAACCATCCATAATAGAGTACATAAAAACTAAGATCCTAGGTATGGACATAGCCATCCGATAATAAGGATCAACAAATAGACTCAGGTATGGTCGCAGCCATCCAATCAAAAGAGTCATGCATATAGTCATGATAAACCAAAATATCTCGCAGCCTGGATCTTATCAGACAAAACCCAGGATCTTGCACTCCATCTTGATCTGAACAAGTACAAATTAAAGCATGAAAATATGTGAGCTGAAGTCGAACATGCAAAAAAGTCACATGATTACCAGCCAACGATGAAATTTGTTAACAGGCACGAGAGAAACCACCAATAATTGCAATGGCTCTCAAGGTACAAGAGGTACAATATAAGAAATGCGAACAGTGATTTGGTTTCGAACACTCATAGAATCACTCGATTTAAGGAAAATGATGTGGACCTGTCATCGAATGTGAGGAACTTTCCATTGAGGCATGCAAGTTCCAAGGTACCAGAAGCGAGTCTCTAGGTCAACTTCCTGGATAATGAAATGAAGTTGACATGAAGTGAACCAGTTGAAGGAGGGTCCTAATGTTTCCCACATCATCGACACGAGACAAAGGAACATGATGATAGTGAATCAAGACTAAAGAGAGGATCAGAGGGACGTTGAAAACTGCAATCAGAAACTTCTTTTGAACATATCGACGAAACGACTTGGATTTGGCAGTATTTGACATCAAGGGATCTGAGGTCATGATGACGTGGCAAAGAGAAGATGAGAGGTAAAAACATATTACCCAAACCCATGGAGGCAAAAATGATGAAATGAGATGTCCCCAACCCGATAGGAATGCAGATGAGTGTCATGTTCAAGGGCGACATATTGCCGACATGACTGAGAACTGGTTCCATTTTCCCCCACCATTATTGGTGTGTACCCCAATTATTTTTGGAAAAAAAGCTTGAAGGGGATAGCATATGCTTTTCATGTAAGTTTTTCCTTCGGAAAAATCCATCCTAGTACATTTTAAAAGCCCTAGGAAGGAGGAACCCAGGTACGTCATGGTGATGATTTCTGATTTCATGTAGGTTTTAACGAGTTTGAGAAAGGAAGAACTCAACATATTTTCATGATTAGAGAGTTTGAAAAGAAGTGGAAAAGAAAACTCCAACAAGTCCCTTTTCGTAGGTAGTCCCACAGATCCGAAAAGGTAGAAAACAATATCTGGGAAAACCTCTTAGTCACGATAGGATAAGGTATTCCTTTTTCGTAAATAATCCGTCCTAGCCCAGAAAAGGGGTAAATGTATACTAGGAAGATATCGTTTCATAGCCTTTAATGAGTTCAAAATGACAAGAGCCTCGACAATATTTTCACTTTTTGAGAGTCCGAAAAGAGTTGAAAGTTGACTCCTCCTGGAGGAACGAGTGGCATTAAGGGTATCAATTGGTTTCGGTAATGGTGGAACTGCTCAAAACAGGTAAAGGTCAAGAGGCTGGTTAACAAGATAGCTCATTTCCATGGGAAATTTTAGGGCTAATATTTGTAGGTGGGCTAATTTTCCATGGTTTTTCCAAAAAAAAAAGATTCACTAATTTTCATTTCTTTATAAAAATGATTCGCCCAAATTTTACAATATAAAATTATTTTACATTAAAAATCGCCAAAATTATATAGAAAATATATATAATATCATTATAATTTTGAATAAATTTACAAATAGATCAATAAAAATTTAATAGTTTGCATATTAGGGACTCATGAGATTCGCCAATGTTTTAAAATTCAAGATAATTTTCCATCCTTAAAATTTTCCTTACTCATTTCAGCGGTTCCTCAAGAATGGGTGAAATAAGCAAGTGAAGGTGCATGATCGGCCAACCACATGGGGACGATGAAATGAGAAAACCAAGGTTCATATCACAAAATAGGCTGATAAAATGGTAGTCATGAGAGGTAAAATAAGAATTATTTCATTTTTACACAAGCTTGAAAGTAGGAAACTCTACTTGAAGTTGGTTTCATTTTTACACAAGCTTGAAACTTTTCAGAAAACTATGCTTGAACTAGTTTCATTTTTACAAAATCTTGAAACAGAAACAAACTATGCTTCAAATAAGTTTGCATACCCTTAGCATGGTGACTCAATTCAAGGTAAATGCCCCACAAGCTTCAGTCCATTCGCCTCAGTAGACTGCTAGTTACTGACAGGTAGATGGAATGAAGGTTCAATTACGCGATCAAGAGAAAGAATCGACTTGGATTTTACAAGGTCTAATCAAAGAATCAAATTGAAAAGGGAACCTGGTTCATTTTTTAACGAGGTTGACACAGTAAAACAACTATCCTCATGACCTAATTCATTTTTTAATGAGATTGACATAGCAAATGAACTATCCTCAAAAGAACTTGTTTCATTTTTAAGGAGCTTAACACAATAGAATGTATTCTTCTTCATAAGAGGCTTGTTTTATTTTTTAAGGAGCTTGACCCAAGAAAATGAACTCTGCTCCGAACACCTTGTTTCATTTTTTAAGGAGCTTGACACAAGAAAACAAACTCTGGTCCACTGACCTTTTACAATAACGCATAAGAGGTCATGGCTTCCAAGAGGTTCATCTCTGATGGGAGAAAAACATCTTGGAAATCACGATTGAATCCCCCCACTAGATGGTACTTCATGGCACTATCACTGGATGAGGGAAACGAACAAGTGGCCACATAATTAACCTATGGTGGGGAAGATACAACCAGTAGATAAAAATCTGGCAAAGGTGATGGTGTGCCAACTACCACCTCTGGACCAAAGAATGAAAGTTTATTAATGGTCACAATCTGACCTTTGTGTGGAAAAAAAATCACATGAAAGAGGGAGGAGACAAGTACACCCATGGCATAAGCATAGTCCTGCCCCAAGAGTAAATTGAAATCCAACGGGCCTGAAACAACCATCACGTCTATATAGACAGTTTTCCCTCCCAAAGTAATAGGCCACTTCGGAAGGATCCCTAATGGTTGATTGGTTCCTTTGTTAAAGGCCAACGGATTCTAAGTAATAGGCAGAAGTAGTGGAGAACCAAAATCTTACCAAGTAGTTGAAGACAAAACACTAACAAATTCACCTTCATCTATAATCATGCTAGGTACGACCATATCGAAGGCATGTACTGTGATCTCAAAAGGCACATAAGAAGGAAGGCAGTATCCCGCAAATTGACTCCAATTGAAGGAAGCAACCAAAATACTTGGAGGGGGTACCAATGAATTGAGATGGTCATTCCCTGGTGTTACTAGAGGAAGAGGACCATCCTCCTAGACCACAGACATGGGAGCAGGAAGAGCAACTTCTTGAGTCATAGGGACAGGATGATCTTACTCCAAGTCTGAGGAATCTGAAGAAACATGAAGAACATGAGGGGGATGAGATCCACTCTAGATGGAAAAGGCCTGATGAACCATAGGCGAGATAAGATCGACTGATTCCATGACCAATGGTTGGTGGGGAACATATTGGTGAATTTGAATTTTCGAGGGAATGGGATCGACCAAGGATGACTCTTGATCGATCATCAAATGAAATAGCATAGGACTTGAAGAAAGCTTCTGGTAACCAACCGGAAAGTAGGGTGCAGAAATAGTAGCGTTTTCCAGCACTATCATGGCTTCATCCATGTATGAACAAAGGTGAATGGGATGATGCCCTTCACATAACTTACATGGTTTCATAATCTTACCCTGTTTCTTATGAGTCTTATCATGGATATTTGAAGATGTGCCACCAATATGACTTATAGAAGCCAAAGGCAATGACGAAGGGTCGTCAGACCATGCTTCAAGTACCTTGGGAATGCCAGGGAAGTCTCAAAGAAGGTGGTCACCTTTGCACAACATGCAAGGGAATTTGAATTTCCATGGAAGGTTGTATGTTTTATCAAGGGAAGGTTCCTTAGGTGCAATATCCACAGAGTTGGCCTATCCCTTATCTAAATTCCTCCTTTTGCCTTCTTCTTCTTCTTCTTAGCCACATGGTTACTAGAATCTAGACTTTCACCAGGTGAAGTAGAAGAGGAGGACCAAGAAATAGGTGAAGAATGGGAGAGGTCCACCTTAGAGTCAACATGATGTTGCTCAGGTAGGGGAGATGGTTGTACAATGGGTGGAACACTCGAGACCACATAGGTCAAGAATAACCAAGCAGGCAACACAATAGTTAACCTAGCCAGGGACAATATTACCATATAAGGAGCACCAAAATTCCCAAAAGAAGGAAAAGGACCAGGATTCCCTTCATAGGCGATTCCTTTGTTGGTAAACTTTATAAAATTTTCCACTGGAAACAACCATAAAAAAAAACGCTAAGGAAGATAACTTTAACCTGGAATATTTCATGGGTAGTTAATATTTTAATACATTGAAACAAAACTTTGTTGTTTCATGTTTTAAGAGTCGATAAATAGAAAAAATAAGACACTATCACTTTCAAGTTGAAATGAGCATGAAAGGACAAGATCTTGATGATCTTTTCACTTTTTAAGGAGTCACAAAAAGATCTGAATGACTACTCAGGTAATCTAAGCAAGAGGGTGTACCAAGTTTCCATGAACTGCCATATACACCTTGGTGATGAAATGAAAGAGAAATGACCAAAGACTTAAAGTACGTGCAGGTAGTCTCCCTGAATGTTGTGTTCGGAGTATCATGGTTATAGGGCGACAGACTCAGCTTCCTATAGATAAAGGATTTGAACCTACGAGGGTCTCCCTTTATATACGTGATGGTACTGGGAGCACAAGCCCGTACTAGCACTGTCTAAATCCAAGTGGTGAACGATAGCTACTAGATTTAACAACACTAGAACACGTCACTAGCCTAGACCTTTAAAATATTTACGTTAGGTTCCAATGCTTCCTTAGATTGAGTGAATTGATTTTAAGGTTGACCCTGAATTAATGTTTTAGTTTCAAGGCCCTACCAAATGGAGTCTCGAATTCCAAAATGCACACTACATGCAAAACAACACCATTTCCGTTAGATGAATGATTTCTCAGAGAAGGATAGAGATCTTTAACAAAGTAGCAATCAATGAAAACACAAGAAGAAGTTTCAGTAATGCATATAATACAACCAAACGAAAACAAAAAACTCTTTCCTAGGTCACTAAGAGCTAGTTATGTAAAATAAATTTTCATTTTCGATCCAAATGAAAGAATGAAATTTTTTGGTTTCTTGATGAATGAAGCACATGATGCACTATTACACTAAAAAGAAAAACGAACACTAGTTTTTGAGCACTATGAATGTAAAGATCTAAAATGAATAAATCAAAAGAAATAAAAACATTAAAACACACTCAAACCAATGATGCACTCTTTAAAGAAAATAAAAACTTTCAAAATGATCCAAACAAGGAAAGTGATCGATGCTCGAAGTGACGAAATGGAGAGTTAAGCGAAAACGTGAGTGACCATTCAACAAGCCAAAAACACAAAGGATCAAGAAAGACTAACGCAATCGACCAACAAATTGAGATGAAAGAGATAAAAGTGGCTCGAATTCAACTCAGGAGGCTCAGTGAGGAGAAGGCCAAACAAATAGCACAGGACCAAGAAACCCTAGGGCTACAAAACTTCATTGATGAGATAATGGACAAACAACTGAGAAAAACCAAGACTACAGAGTCAAAAAAATTCAAAAGACCAATTAAAATTCAAAGAGACAACCCAGAGCCAAGAAATTCTAACCAAAGACTCAGGAAAAGGTCAAACCAAATCCTAAAGGATTCGGTGCGACTGTCAGGTTGTAATTCGTGCCTAACAGAGGTTGGTGCACCTGTAACAAAGGAAACTAGCACCAATTGGCACGATTGTTTAAAGAAAAAATGCTCCAAGCTGAAAAACTATGGGAAAAGGAAAAACTAGTGAGAAGAGGCCAATCTTATCACTCTAGATTTGAGCAGGAGGATTTAAAACAATCAAGCAATCCAAGCAAGGTAGAGAAGCAATCAAATGACCGAAGTCGACTCGACAAGGAAAACTCTCAACAAACAACGAGACGACAAAATTGTTGGAAATACTGAGAGGGGGGGGGGGGTGAATCAGTATTCCTTTCAAGTAGAGCATTAGTTAATCTTCAATTATTATCAGTGTTTGTACAATGATAGCAGAAAACAAGAGGAACACAAATTCACACAGTTTTTAAGGTGGAAACCCACTCCAGGACAAAAACCACCTAATGCCTTTCTAATAATTATTTAATATTCAAATCCAATTGAAAATAAAGCTCCAACTTCCTAAAATCTAGAAAAGAATTCTTCTCCAGCTCCCACTGGATGGATGCTCCAATGCCCGAGATTCTTTAGTAGTCAACTGAACGGATGCCCCAACACCCAATGAGCTACAACTCACCCTAGCACCACCCTACTGCCCTATAGAAGAATAAAACAAGAATGGACTCCCGTATCAGGGAAAATGGTCCACTTTAAAATGATATAGAATGATGTAGAAGAAGAATATATACTAGACCATAACCCCAAATTTGACATAGACACCTAATGATGATCCTAGACCTCCCAACACCGCCTCTTCAACCCTTGGCAGATAAACAGTAGTACAATTTTTACAATAATGTATTTACAATGACTTAGTACAATGATACCTTTACAATGATTGTATGCAGTGCTTCCCACATGAAGACTTCATAGGATGAACTTCTTGCTACTATTATGCACCTTCTTTGATGATATTTTCATGCTACCCTCTGGTGCACCTTTCTTTGCTTTGCTGCCCTAGAAAGTTTGGTCCTTTGCAACCCTTGACAACACATGATCTAGCTTTTTCTTTGCCTTATAGGAGCTCGATATTGAATCTGGCATATCTCTATCATTTCAGATCCCCAATATTTGATTTTCGGTCCTGTAGTATTCCTCTGAGTCATCTTTCCAATTCCATAGGTCTGACGCAATTTGGATTCTTCAAGAGAGAGTTATACCCAATCTCTCACAATGCCCTAATTATGAATTGTTTCAGCAGAGTGCACTTGTATGGCATGCCACGTGTCACCGTTTCTTCATTTGGCTCTGAAATTGATAGAGTGAATACTAAATATTGTGCGCTATTTTCCAATTTTTACATAATTTCAATCTGATAATCAAAGAGAGATTTATGATGATTTTACCAAGGTCACTTTTTCGAGATGAATTTCAAGAGCCTGCAAAAACCCTGACTCCCACAGATCATATCTCCAAAAATATTGCGCACCTTCATCTGAAATTTTTACAGAAGCTTCCTCAGGATTTCGGCTTCGCCTCATAAAAATTTCAACTTCTTAACCTTCGTAGAAAACAATATAGAGCGAAAATTCCATGATGACCTGTTTGAGATGGCGAAATCCCTTGCATAAGGAGGAAATGAGGATCACAATTTATTTAAATGCTTAGGTTGAGAGGGGCTTCAACAAGTGAACGTGGGAGGGATTTTAGGAACTTAAAAAATATTAGTTATGAATTTTCAATGACCCATTCCCCAACCCCATGGGGTTTTATCCCACTAACTGGGGGTACAAACTTCAAACATGAATATCTCTCAAACCGTGAAGAATTACATGGTGTGCCATATATCAACGAAAACATCTCGACAAGTAGAAGCCATCAAAAGAATTACTAACCCAGAATATATTCATTTGGTAGGTCAAAATTCCCATGTAATATTGGGTTAGCCCCTGGTGCTACTTGGGTTGACATCAATGACAACTGCTGATCAACAATCTCCCCCTTTGGCATTGATTGAAACACAAGTACTCCCCTTAAGATCATGACACCTATTCCTATAACATTCTCTCCCCCTTTGAAATCAATGGAAAAGGGTAACTCCCCGTGAAACACAACCATATTGTGGACCTGTACACACTTCCACTCCCCCTGACACACAACTGTCCTGCAGACCTGTAATCTACTTCCACTCCCCCTTTATATTCTGAAAAATGAAAATCTAATGAGAACTTGGGAGAATCCCAAGCTTCTGGTGAAGATACTCCAATGCTAGCAAATATTTAATATGTGATTCTTTTGGTGCTGCCTGGAATCTTTCTACTTGTCCAACTGCTTGCATAAAATTTGGTCGGGAGGTTGTTACATATAGAAAACTACTAATCATGTATTTGTACAACGTTTGATCCACATCCTTAGATGAGTCGTCTATGCTCAATTTGCAATCTGTTACCATTGGAGTAAGGATGTGTTTGCAATCTTCCATTTTAAATTTCTTGAGCATTTCCTTGATGTACTTGGCTTGACATATAAATATTCCTTTCTCTTGCTGAGATATTTGAAACCCTAAGAAGTATGTTAGCTCACCAAGTAAAGACATCTCGAAATCGCTTTTCACCTTTGTAGCAAACTTCTTACTTAGTCGATCATCATTGCTACCAATTATTGTATCATCCTCTTTAGCTATTAGACATGCTTTAGTTGCTGCATCCAGAACATATATGTCGTTTGGAGCTCGACTTGCTGTAGCCACAATTTCACCATACATGCTTTTCCTAATTTCACATTTCGTGGAGTTGAATAGTATTGTGTGTCCTTGATCACACATTTGTCCAGCACTGAGCATATTGTGATTCATGTTTTCAACCAATAGAAAATTCTTGGCTAGAGAATATTTTCTTCCGAGAGTGATAGTACCTGATCCTATAACATTTGAAGATCCATCATTTCCAAAGGACATGGTTTCGTCCTTCTTCTCTTTCAAAGATACAAATTTATTTCTATTTCCAGTCATATGCATTGAGAAACCGCTATCAACATACCACACATCTTTGTTCTTTTGAGCCTTGAAAGCGAGAGCACAATTATCATTCTTATTCTTCTTCCATGTTCGTTCGTTCTGTGGCTTCGAAGATTCTTCTGGAGGATTTTCAAGTCTGCAGTCTTTGGCTATGTGTCCAAAGTTTTGACATTTGTAACATTCAATATTATTTCTTAAATGTTAAAATATATTGATGTTTCGCTGAGCCCTGGGAGGTTCATATTTGACAGATCTCCTGGAATTGTATTTGTTCCTAGGGTACGTGCGACATTATACAGCTTTATGACCAAATTTTCCACATGAATAACAGTAGCCATAAAAAATATGTTGGTACCCGGATGGAAATTTTCGTCGAGGAATTGTCTTCCAAGGTTGTTCTTGCGAATCTCATCCAATGAAGTCTACATGCATGTCAGATCTCATAGGTTCATTGTATTTTGTTGTATAAGGTCCTACTTCTTCTTCTTTGTAACCGATGCCAGTTTTGTCATTGTAAGATCGTTGATTTTTGATGAGTTCTTCCAATGCCCTTGAGCTGTTGGCATAATTTTGGATAGTTTTTCCTTTCTTCACTTCCTCACACAACAAGACTACTTCAACTTCTAATTCTTCCCTTTCTTGGTTGCTTTCTTCCAACTTATTTTGAAGTGACTCTTCAATGCATTTGTGTTCTTCAACTTCAATTTTGAGACCTTGAACTTGTTCTTCAAGAGTAGTGGAACGGATCTTTTATAAGCTTGATTGCTTCCTCATTAAGTTCTTCTATGGTCCATCCTTCTTCTTCGTTGTTTGATACCTCTTGTTTATTGTGCTTGGGTTTATTGTGCTTGGCCATAAACAATACTCTCTCATTGGCTTCTTCTTCACTGTCATTGTCTTCATCGGATGATGAGCTATCTTCTTTAGAGAGAAAGTTCCTTTTGGATCATTGCTTGTTGAATTTCTTAAAGCCTTTCTTTCCTTTTGAGATTCCATTACTTCTGTTTGGACATTTTGCTGCAAAATGCCCAAACTCATTACAGCTGAAACATATCAATGGAAGTTTACCTTTGAATTGTCCCTTACCAATTTTTAGTTTTCTTGTGAATTGAGCATATTCTTCATTTGAAAGACCTTCTTCATCATCTACCTTTTCTTCACACTTGCAGGTGCATGTCTTTTCAATTGAAGGTTGTTTGTACTTATTGGTTTGCTTAGATGCAACAAACGTAGTTTCTAGATTTGAAGTACCCTTTTCTTCATCAAGTTTCATTTCATATGCTATGAGAACTCCATGTAATTCTTCCTTGCTCAGTTTGTCTAGATTTGCAATGTATTCTAAGACCGATACCTTTGGGTTGAATCTCCCTGGTAACGTTCTAAGAATATTTCATATAATAGTCTTCTCATCAACTGGCTCTCCCAATCATTCCAGAGTATTGGTTATTTCATCAACGTACTAGAAGTATGCAGCAATTTTGCAATCTTCTTTCATTCTGAGTTGCTAAAATTTTTATCTATAGATTTGAAGCTTTACTTCTTTGACATTTGAGTCACCTGCATATATATTCTCAAGCTTGTCCCATACATTTTTGGCGACTTTACAACCCAACACCTTATGATAAGTAGATTCAATAAGTCCACTGATAATAATATTCTTTGATTTTGCATCATTTACCAAATTCTTCTTCCCTTGTTCATCTGCGGTTGATGTAAATCCATTGAAAAGTGTCCCATACTTCGTAACCTTGTGCCAAGAGATAGACCTCCATTCTTCCTTTCCATAGTGCATAATTATTTTCATTGAGTAGAGGTACACCATTCTTGGTATGCTCCATGACCTCCTTCCTGCTATTAAACTGCTATTGAAGGAACCAGGCTCTGATACCAATTGTCGGAAATACTGAGAGGGGGGGAGTGAATTAGTATTCCTTTCAATCAGAGAATTAGTTAATCTTCAATTATTATCATTGTTTTTAAATTGATAGCAACAAACAAGAGGAAACCAAATGCAAAATTTTTTTAAGGTGGAAACCCACTCCAAGACAAAAACCACCTAATGCTTTTCTAATAATTTTTTAATATTCAACTCCAATTGAAAATAAAGCTCCAACTTCCTAGAATCTAGAAAAGCATTCTTCTCCAGCTCCCACTGGATGGACGCTCCAATGCCGGAGATTCTTCAATAGTCAACTGAACGGATGCCCCAACACCCATTGAGCTACAACTCACCCTAGCACCACCCTACCACCCTATAGAAGAATAAAAGAAGAATGGACTCCTGTACCAGGGAAAATGGTCCACTTTACAATGATATAGAATGATGTAGAAGAATAATATATACCAGACCATAACTCCAACTTTGACACAACCACCTAATGATGATGCTAGACCTCCCAACACTGCCTCTTCAACCCTTTTCAGATAGACACTAGTAAAATTTTACAATAATGTATTTACAATGACTTAGTACAATGATACCTTTACAATGATTGTATGCAGTGCTGCCCACTTGAAGACTTCAGAGGATGAACTTCTTACTGTTGTTATGCACCTTGGTTGATGCTCTTTTCATGCTACCCTCTGGTGCACCTTGCTTTGCTTTTCTGCCCTAGAAAGTCTGGTCCTTTACAACCCTTGACAACACATGATCTAGCTTTTTCTTTGCCTTCTAGGAGCTCGATATTGAATTTGGTGTATCTCTGTTATTTCAGATCCTCAATATCTGATTTTCGGTCTTGTAGTGTTCCTCTGAGTCATCTTTCTGATTCCACAGGTTTGACCCAATTTGGATTCTTCAAGAGAGATTTATACCCAATCTCTCACAATTCCCTAATTATGGACTGTTTCAGTAGAGCGCACTTGTACGACATGTCATGTGTCATTGTTTCTTCATTTGGATCTAAAATTGATAGAGAAAAAACTAAAGACTATGAAATGTATGCCACTTTTTACAGAATTTCAATCCGATACTCAGAGAGAGAGTTATGACGATTTTACCAAGGCCACTTCTTTGAGATGAATTGCAGGAGCCTGCAAAAACCATGACTTCCACAGATCATATATCCAAAAATATTGCGCACCTTGATCTGAAATTTTTACAACAGCTTCCTCAGGATTTTGGCTTCACCTCATAAAAATTTCAGCTTCTGAAGCTTCGTAGAAAATAGGTTAGAGAGAAAATTCCACGATGACCTATTTCAGATGGCGAAATCCCTTGCACAAGGAGGAAATGAGGATCACAATTTATATAAATTCTTAGGTTGAGAGGGGCTTCAACAAGTGAACGTGGGAGGGATTTTAGGAGCTTAAAAAATATTAATTATGAATTTTCAATGGCCCAAGCCCCTACCCCATGGGGTTTTATCCCACTAACTGGGGGTACAAACTTCAAACATGAATATCTCTCAAACCGTGAAGAATTACATGGCATTCCATATATCAATGGAAACATATCGACAAGTAGAAACCATCAAAAGCATTAATGAACCAAAATATATTAATTTTTTAGGTCAAAATTCCCATGCAATATTGGGTTAGCCCCTGGTTCTACTTGGGTTGACATCAATGATAACCATTGATCAACAAAACTCACAGTGATCCCCAGCGGAGTCACCAACTTGTTATGTAGGTAGATCCTCTCTACAGAAAGAGATGATCCCTCTAGCCCTACAGTGGGTCTAGCAACAAGAGGACATGCTAATGTGTTGGTTCCTAGTTAAAGAATAAACGAGTTGGTATAGATTGTCCTACCTGTAGTCAAACGTGATTGATGTAGATGTAGTAGAGGTCTCTCGATCCTTGTCCCGACACATCACAATCCTTTAGCAATGGTATTCGGGTGCCTGCACAAAGATCAAAGGAAAAAAGGAGAATACATGATAATAATTGCATTGATAACTAGCTAATCGGTCAAGGAAGATTAAACATGTTGCATAATGTAAATCACATCGCCACAAGATGGGAGACAGAACACCAATCATGTATATATTAAGACAAAGAAAGAGATTATAACCGGAGCCTTGATGTCGCAGCCTCCTTTAGCGGGTCCATTCAAAGTGCATCTCGAGCATTCGTTAGGGAATTTGGATGTAGTGAGGCAATAGACTAAGCTCTCTCTCGACAAAGGTCTCACCAAGATGTTCAATAATTCCTCTTCAGCTATTCAGCCACAATGGTTCAGCTAGCTGTATCAATATGAGATAGGTTTATTTATAGAGGGAGAGGAGGAGGTTGGAATCCCTAAAATGATGGAAGGGAGGCCTTATCCTTTGGGAGGTTCCCCCAAAAGGTGGAGAAAAGAGGCCAAAGGAAGGTGTTCATGGTTATGCAGTCGAACAAATCAAGCTGACTCGCTCACGAAGTAGTTAGCATGGAAAATTTTCCCCTATATTTAAAAAACACTCCAAAAATAGCTTAGCATAGGTATCTCACTGGGAAAAACTGCCAATGGGCACAGGGCCTAGTGTTAATTCCCTTTACTAGTGCGAGGGCATAATGGTCTACCAGCGGCAACTCGAAAACATGTGTTTTTGATGGTCTGCTCATGGAAAAGTTAACAAAGGAAATGTTATCCTCATGGAAAGGGATGAAATGATGGTATTTTCAAGGCATGACACTTCATATAAGTCATGGGAATGGTTCTCCAATGTGTAGGATGGGGATTATAGGGATGGTGACAAAATGTTGTGTAACAGATAGTCCCAAAACTGATTGAGAAATCAGTGGTTGGATCGAGATGGATCTACAAGATAAACCAAGCTATTGATGGGAGTGTGGAGAAATACAAGGCTAGATTTGTGGCCCAGGGATTCTCACAGATAGAGAGGATAGATTCAGATGATACATTTGCACCTGTTGCAAGGTACTCTTCCATAAGATCCATACTTGCACTCTTAGTGCAGATGGGCCGACGCATTCATTAGATGGATGTGAAAACTTTCTTTCTCAATGGGACCATTGAGGAAGAAGTGTACAAAGATCAACCTGAAGGTTTCTATATCTTCAACATTGAGGCACATGTGACAACTCAAAAGAGCCCTGTATGGGTTGAAGTAAGTGCACCGTGCTTGGTACACTCGGATAGATATCTATTTCATCAGACTAGGCTTCACCAAAAGTGAAGCAGATGCAAACCTATACCAGATTGTGGTTGAGGGTAAGCTATTGACCATTTTTCCTTATGTTGATTTAATTTTGACTGGTGATGAGTAGATGATACACTCATGCAAGGAGGATCTTGCAAGGGAGTTCGAAATGAAGGACATGGGACTCCTTCATTATTTCCTTGGATTGGAAATATGGAAGTGGGATGGTGAAATTTTTGTGTCTCAAGGCAAGTATGTAAAGGAGATACTGGGTAAGTTTCACATGGAGAGTTGCAAACCCATGGATACTACCCTTCCAGTAAATTGGAGGAAAGAGGATGCTACTTCTTGAGAGGTAGTGGATGCTATTGTCTACAGGTAGTTAGTGGGTTCACTAATGTATTTGGTGAACATGAGACCAGACATTTTCTATGTAGTTAACCAACGGAGACAAGCTATGGTTAAGCCTACAAAGCTCTTTTGGAAGGCAGGGAAGCATGCCTTGAGATACCCGAGGGGAACATCATTTTATGGTATATGGTACAGATGGATAAAGGGAGTGAAGCTTCATGGCTTCACGGATGCAGATTGGGTGGGCAGTCCATCAGAAAAAAAGATCACATCAGGAGGGATACTTATCATAATATTGACAATAGTTTCCTAGTACAGTAGGAAACAACAATCTATGGCACTTAGTTCAGTGGAAGCAGAATAAATAGCAGCAAGTCAAGCTACATGTGAGGCTATCTCGATGAGAAATATCTTCAATGGTTTTTTTGGTTCTCAGATGGATTTGACAGTGATTCATTCTGATAATCAAAGTTTCATTAAAATATCAATTAATCCTGTGTTTCATGATAGGTCAGGGCATATAGATATCTGGTACCATCATCTCAGATATTGTATGCAAAAAAGAATAATGTTGCTTTAGTACATTCCCATTGAAGATTAGGATGCAGATATTTTGAAGAAGGCGCTCACTAGGAGAAAATTCGAATACCATAGAGATAGGATCAAGGTGAAGGATAATCCCTTTCTTGTTGAGAGGGACCGCTGAGATGCAATATTCCCAATTAGCCATGAGCTAGTTGGAATATTAATTTTTTTTTTTTCTTCTTTGTTTAATGAATAAGAGGATATGAAGATCCATAAATCTCCTTAATATGAATAAAATAAATGCCAATGTGAAAGGAGGAAATCTTGGCAGCTTAATTGAGCACCCTTGTGTGTGAAAAGGGGCTAGAACACCTACACTGGGTCAACTTTGACCAAATCAATAGTGTTGTTATGGAGGAGTGGACATTTATGGAGGGGCAACATAGTTCTGGAAGGAGATCTCATGCATAGAGATAGCACCTTTAATGAGTGGGGTTTAGGGTTAGAAATCTCATCACTTATATAAGGAAGAGGATGGCAGCCATATGCATGTTATGTTTTTGTATATGATATTTTGATATATGGTCTGTTTAGAAATATAGCTTTCTTCAGCAGTTTAACTAAGATTGCAGTGTTGTTTAGCACAGGGTGTTCCTGATTGGAAATCCCACCTCTATCCTTTAGAGGCCTCAAAGGAAGAGTTTGCACTATATTTCCACATTCAAGCATTAGGCCAAGCTCCATCTTTCATCTACAACACAGATCATGTTGAGGGTTGTGTTGTGTTGCAGGTTGTAGTAGTGGAGAACACATTTTGGTCACTTTAGTGCTTATTTTCAATGGAAGATGGTTCCTCTCCATTGGTAGGTTAGTAAGGAAGGCCCTTGCGCCTTATTGCAGCCTTTGGCATTGGGCCACTTATTTATTTTCCCCTAAAATGCAGTTTCTGTCTTCGACTGCATTATTTTCAGGGAGGAGTTGGAGGGTGGTTTCACCACACCATTTGAGGAGGAGGTTTTCTAGAGAAGGGACTAGTGTTTCATCTAGAGAGTCTATTTTAGGAGGCTATATTCATTGGCATATTAGATCAGCCACACCTTTCCATTTTATATGTTGTAGTGAATCTTCAACCTTAGGGCTTTGATTCCCATGTTGTGTAGTGGTGTATTTCTGAAAACCCCTTTTGGGTTCTTCATTGGAGGTTGTATAGAGCCTAGATCTATATTTGTTATATCTTTTGAGGCATATATCAGCCCATTTTCTTTTGTGTACTCATTTTCTATAGCAGTGCATATATGACTATGCTGTAGCAGTCTTCCGACATTTTTTATATAGTAGTAGCACATTTTATTGAGGGTTTTCTTCATTGGAGGCTTATTATATCTTGTCATATGCTTTTTGGCCCATTATTTTATGTATGTTTGCTATTGTTTTTATGAATAAATAAGCTCCATTTTGGTCTTTCAATTTTATGTGTTGATCTACACTATTATTTCCAGCATTATGTGCTATATTCCTGATTTTCCCATTTGGGAATATTAGAGTGGTATCATAGCATAATATTGACTCAGCCTATGCATCTTAAGCCAATATTTCATCAGAAGAAGGATATATTCTCACAAAGAGAGAAGAGGTATCTCAGAAGAAGACATTGGAAGTTTGATTATATAGATGATGAAG
The DNA here is from genome assembly GCA_034641835.2 of Pinus albicaulis. NCBI lineage: Eukaryota > Viridiplantae > Streptophyta > Pinopsida > Pinales > Pinaceae > Pinus > Pinus albicaulis. Next base: position 463,324,564 of record CM076579.1, on the reverse strand, counting down.
AAGACAAGGGTAAAACCCCTTTATCATGAGAAGATGAAGAGAAGGAGTATCCGAAGCTACTTCTTCAAACTATGCAAGACATTTCTAGAGAAATAAAGGAGATGAGTATGTATAGATACAAGGAATCCCCTAAAGGGTTTCTACATGGTGAATGATCCGAAATTTCTCATAACTGGAGTGATCAACCAGTGAAGCAGTAGCAAGTTTCCCAACGCTCTACAATGCCTACATTCTTAGTAGTGGGAAATGAAGGGTTTCAAGAACAAGAAACCCTTGAAGACAATTTCATGGAGTATGAGTCTCAATCTCAGAGATTCAAGGACCACTTAAGTTTTCAAGAATTTTTTCATATTAAGGATAATAGGAGACCCGGGCATCACAATAGAGGTGGAGGATTCATTCAAAATCATGATCTACACCGAACGATGGGCAAATTTTTCTTACCAAATTTTGATGGGTCATAAAAATTCACTGCCAAATCATGGGTAAACAAGCTTGGCATCTACTTCTAGCTAAAACAATTACCAGAGATGGAGGCCATCAAGACAGCAGTGCTGCACCTTGAGGGTGAGGCACATGATTAGTGGTTTCATGGCTTGTCTACATTGGTTCATGCCAATGTGACTGCATATTCAAAGTTCACAAGGAGGTTGGTGGATAGGCTTGATCGAAGAGACCTAAAGGCACCATTCATGGGGCTAGCAAAGCTCAAACAATCAGGTAATCCAGAAACTTATATTTCTAAATTTCTAAAACTTCCTGTTATGGTTCCTGATTTATCTGCATCAAGAATGGTCTATATGTTCATTGATGGGTTAGCAGAACCTCTTCATGGGTTGGTTAAGTCTACCAAGCCCACTACCCTTCAAGATGCCATTGAAAGGGCTATAGATCTAAATGATGCCTTGCCAAAAGCAAATGCAACATTTCAGAAAAATCCCACTTTTCCATCAATGGGAAAAGATGAGAAGGCTCCTTTTTCAAAAGAAAGCCAAAGTAAAGTACCTCATAGTGATGATGTCTGAAAATATTTGAGGAGAAGGAATATTTTATTCACATGCCAAGAATCATGGGCACCCCAACATAGATGTGTAGTAGGAAAGGCGCACTATATAGAGGTCTTCTCAGATGATAAGGAGGAAGAGGACAAAGAACGCGAAAGGGGTCAGGACACTGGAATAGCAGGAGATGATCCACCACCACCAGGAGGTGAGGATGGAGAAATTGCTCCAATTAGAGGGATCCTTGCATCAATGAGAGTGGTACCTAATTTTCAGGAAACTTCCACATAGGAAAAAGAATTAGATTTGTGCAGTGGAAGTAGGTCCATGGTAGTCCCATCTATTATGCATATGATATTGGCCCATGAGACATCAATGTTTTATGGAAAACCACCTGGAAGGCCACCTGATCCAGAGATGGTGAGAGATGTCTCACAATATGTAACACCACTCATAAATCCAGGAGGAGTGGGAATATTGGAAGGTTATGATACAATGCAGAGATTCCTGGGTAGAATCAAGAAGGAGGGAGACATTCTCCCACTATCATTATTACCCACTCTCACACCACATTTTGCGCTGAGAGAGGATGTTGCAGGATTGGAGGATGACACCATCATGGTATAAGGAGAATATTCCTTGACTTTGGAGGCTCAGAAGATATTCTCACTTGGGGAGAATTTTTCCACATATAGAAGATGGTGGCCACTAAGGCATGCGTTGGCCAAACTCAGGAATTTTTGGGGAGGTGATAGCTTCCCATGGAAGACTAACCTCCAAAAGCTTAAACCTTTACATGAGCATGATCAGCTATAAGAGGAGTAGTAGAGAGGGGATAGCAGCATCCCGGTATGTACCTTTGGCATGGGAGATGTCAAAGAGGAGGAAAACCATATGACATGTGTTTTATGTGATAGATCATCAATTTTGTCACGATGGAGGATATATCCATATTGGAAATCCCAGCTGCTGGTGGATTATTCCAAGGATATTTTCACATGCATGATACTTGATGGATAACTTCTAGAGAATGGATATTAAGTCAAATATGAGGTCGCCTACTATCATGGTAGGGTATTCTTATCTAGAGCATCCAATCTCAAGGAGAAGTTACTACATGCAGCACATGAAAATTTTCTCTTCAACCATACTTATTCCAGGAGAGCCTACAACGCGATCATGGAGAGATACACTTGGGAAGGCCTTGAAGAGGAGATATATTAGCATTTGAGGAGATGCATGGACCATGTGGAGATGGAGGAGATACATAAATATATGAAGGATTTATCACATCCACCTCTTTCCTCTTTGGGAATGATAGGGGATATCTATCTATGGACCACTCTATTTATATGAGAAGATATTATGGTAAGGAACATGTTTATGTGCATAATGTTTTACTTGATGATTATTTGCACTCCTTTACCATATATGTGCAGGCCATTTCTCTAGGTAGGATCATTCTTCCATATAAACTTCATGGCCAACTTTGGGCCATAAACTATGTTGAGCATGGTCACTCCCTAGGAGGATATAGGGAGATGATTTACCACTCTGGGTGCTCTCCAAAGGCACCAAACATTTCTCACCTTTTCAAAACTTGCGAGAAAACTATGGCAACACATAAGTGGTGGGGAAACCACTTACCATATCATTATCTGATGCAGTCAGGAGATATACTTTGTTAGTTCCACATATGGGACTATGACCCACCTCCATTTTTTCATATTATTGTTTATATGTACTTGGTTTTGATCCCATACATTGATGATGTACTTATTATTATTATGGGAATGAATGGAGGAAGGAGGGGAGGATTGAGCATGCCCTTTGGGAGAGAGAATCTCCATGTTTATTATGCTACATGTTTCAGGGAGAACCTTGGGAAAACCATGATTGCTACATTGGATGTTTTGCTTCCTTGTGGGATGGATCTTTTGCATCTCATGAGAACTTGGGAGGATCATGTCAGGGAGGGATGGATTGGAGACACTTGGCTTATGAGGGAATCTTATCACATGGAGGTGTTCCCAATGGTGGAGGAGAAGAGTTGCAGCACTCACTTTTATAGTTGCTTGAGGACAAGCAACATTTGGGAGGGGAGGACTGTAATATTCCAAATTAGCCATGAGCTAGTTGGAATATTAATTTTTGTTTTTGCCTCTTTGTTTAATGAATAAGAGGATATGGAGATCCATAAATATATTTAATATGAATAAAATAAATTCCAATGTGATAGGAGGACATTTTGGGAGCTTAATTGAGCACCCTTGTGTGTGAGAACTATAGAAATTTATTAATATTGATGTATTTCTGGATCCTCCTGATCTCACAATATTTATCTTCTTGCAAAATAAAAAATCCTTCCACTAATTAAAATTGCGGAAATTTAAAACTCAATTGCAAACACATGTGAATAAATTTAATCGCACATAACACAGTTGTTTAACGGGAAATCTTAAACCTAAAAACCCCAACTATCATATATTATGTATATCAATGGAATCATGTAATAATATCATACAAATATTAGTACATCAAGCTCTTAGTACAATGTAGATTCATTACACACTGTCATGCAGAAATTTGCATATCTATGCACCAATTTCTTGCCTCCTGACAGCTTGCCTCCACTGTGAAATCCCTGCTGAAGAAGACCCCTGAATGAATTCGAATTTCCCTTTCCTTGACTGTGCAATCCTCATTGGAAACTCCAATGTGTGTCAAATGCATTGAATTCATCACTATAGTCACAAAGAATAGTCCATCTCAGCCTTTCACCTATCTCTCCACTGGGTCTCCATTGGAACTGACATGCACTGTAGTTAACTGCTCTTTCTGTTCAGTTGTTAGTGAGTTATTAGTTGTGAATTAATTAAATAATTAATTCACTTAACTCTCACTAGTGTATCTTTCATTTAAAATAGATACAACTAGCTCAACGTAGTTTAACTCACTTAACTGAGTTAAACTGAATAACAACTCCATAAACTACTCTTCCAAATCTGTCATAACTTTACCACTTCAGTTCTAACTAAGTCCTCATGCATGAGCCACCAATAAACCCTAGGAATTGCATAATTCCTTTAGCCCGTTGATTTTCGAAATATGTATACTGAAATAAAGTGCTCCAAGGGAATAAATTGATGTTTATTGTCGGATTATTCTTAAGAGCTAATAATAATTGACATGCATCTTATTTTAGATTGAAAATCTATAAATAGACTTTGCCCAATATTATAAAAATATAATTTCATTTATTTTCCACATTTGACCAACCATATACAAATAGCATCATGGAACTTATAGAATATGGTCACCATGTCTAAAAATAGACATACACCTAAAAATAGCTTGCGAGCCCCACTTAGTGAAGGTGCTTACTTTTCACTAATCTTGTCATCTTGTTGAATATCAACACTTCCTCTCAACAAGATAGGGATTATCCATCACCTTGATCCTACCTCTATGGTATTCGAATTTTCTCTTATCGAGTGTCTTTGTCAGAATGTCTGCATCCTGATCTTCCGTAGGAATGTACTGAAGTAACATGATCTTCCGCTGCACAAAATCTCTGATATGATGATACCGGATATCAATATGTTTAGATATATCATGAAACATAGGATTAATTGAGATTTTGATGCAGCTTGGATTATCACAATGTATCACTGTAGGATCTAAATGTGAACCGAACAAACTGACCAGGATCTTCCTCATCCAGATAGCCTCACATGCAACTTGACTCGCTGCCATGTATTATTATTCTGTTGAACTGAGTGCCACAGATATTTTTTTCCTGTTGTACCAAGAAATTTATGTAGATCTGATATTGAAAACCCCTCCTGATGTGCTCTTTCTATCTGTTGGTCTGCCTGCCCAATCTTCATCGGTGAAGCCATAGAACTTCACCTCATCCATCTGTCTGTACCATAAGCCATACTCGGATGTGCCCCTGAGATACCTCAGGACATGCTTGTCTTCCTTCCAAAAGTGCTTGGTAGGCTTAACCATTGCTTGACTAAGTTGGTTCACTGCATAGCATATGTCAAGTCTTGTATTAATTAAATACATGAGCGAACCCACCAACTGTCGATAAAAAGTGGCATCCACTACCTCTGCCGATGTAGCATCCTCTTTCCTCCAATTTCTTGGAAGAGGAGTATCAATAGGCTTGCAGCCTTGCATGTGAAACTTCTTAAGTATCTCCTGAGCATACTTGCCTTGAGACACAAAAATTTCACCTTCTGGATGCCATATTTACAATCCAAGGAAACAATGAAGGAGGCCAAAATCCTTCATCTCAAACTCCTTTGCAAGATATGCCTTGCATGAGTGTATCAACTGCTCATCACCCGTTAGTATTAAATCATACACATAAAGAACAATGATTAAAAGCTTACCCTCCACCACAATTTGGCACAGGTTTGTATCCGCCTCACTCTTGGTGAAGCCAAGTCCAGTGAAATAGCTGTCGATCCATGTGTACCAAGCACATGGTGCTTGCTTCAGCCCATACAACGCTCTTTTGAGTCTGCACACATGCGACTCACTGCTGAAGATCTCAAATCCTTCAGACTGCTCAATTTACACTGGCTCTTCCTCAATGATCCCATTAAGGAACATAGTCTTCACATCCATCTGATGAATGTGCCAACCCATCTACACTGAGAGAGCAAGGATGGTCGTTATAGAAGAATACTGTGTGACAGGTGCAAAGGTTTCTTCATAATCAATCCCCTCGATCTGTGAGAAGCCCCGGGAAACAAATCTCGCCTTATACTTCTCGATGCTCCCATCAGCTGCTTGCTTTACCTTGTAGATCCATCTTGATCCTACAACTGATTTACCCACTGGCCTTGGAACAATCTCCCAAGCACTATTTCTAACAATGGTTTCATACTCCTCCACCATGGCATCTACCCATGTGGGCTCCTGAACTTCTTATTCAAAAGAAGATGGCTCTGTCACGATACACTTGCTCATGAGAGCCATGTATCCAGTAAATCGGTTAAGTGATTGTCTCTATCTGCGCTGTGATGTAGGGACTCCTACATTCTGTGCCACATCAAGCTTCAATCTCTTAGCTTCTGTGGTATACTTTCTTCCTGTTCTGATGTTTGGTTCTGCATGAGTGGACTCCTCCACTCCATGAATCTCCTCCTATGGCTGATGCACATCTAGAGGCTCATCTTTGGAAACAAGAAGTTCCTCCTCCACATGCAAGTGTAGCTCCCTCTCAAGCGACAAATTCATGGATTTCACCTCATTGAATTTTATATCCTATCGCACCACAGTCATTTGAATGTTTGGAAAATAAACATGATAATTATGGGGTGTTTCTATGTACCCCACAAATATCCCAACTTCTGCAGTTGGCTCCAAATTCTTCCTTGCATCCTTTGTCACATGAATGTAAACAAATGAGCTAGAAATATTCAAATGAGAAATATTGGGCTTCTTACCAGTAAAATATTCTTCAGGTGTACTCATGCCAAGTACTCTATGAGGAAAATGTTTTTTCACATAAACCGCAGTGTTGCATGCTTCCGCCCATGGGTAGGCCATGATTATGCAGATAGCTCGTGTAGCACCCACGATCGTTTTGTTATTCCTCTCCGTGACCCCATTCTACTGTGGGTTATGAGGTGCTATGATTTCTCTTCGAATTCCTTCTTTTCTATAGAAGTATTTGAATTCATTTGAGATATATTCACCACCATTATCGCTCCGTAGAGCCTTCACTTGCTTGCCCGACTCCTTCTCCACTAATGCTTTAAACTCATAGAAATTTGAGAATGTTTCACTCTTCTTTTGCATGAAGAATATCTGGAATCTATGAGAATAGTCATCAAAAAATATAACATAATACCTGTGTTTTGTTGTTGAAGCAACCGAGAAAGGTCCACACACATCTGTGTGAATTCTCTCCAGGATCACCAAAGCACAGTTCTCCTTCTCATGAAAGGTGGTCTTCACAAACTTACCCATAGTACACCCCTTGCATTGATCTGACTACACAAGAGTACCCTTGGGAAGTCTAGTAGAAATATGTTGTAAAATCTTGAAAGTGCCATGGTGAAGATGGCCCAATCTCCTGTGACCTAATTTGCCCTCATCCTGGCTCACCACTTCTTCTACTTTGCCCATAATTGCAGCGCAACCATATACCTCTATCTTGTAGAGATTCTTAACTTGAATCCATATCCTCTTGGTTTTACCTATTTTTTTATGTTTTAGGAAATATTTTCCCTCGTCTAAAAGAACGTCATAACCTCTGTCTTCCAACATTGCGACCAAGACCAAGTCTTCTTCAGACCTGGAACATGCATAAGATATTTCAACTGAAATGGTTTACCTGAATCCCTCTCAAAGGTAATGGTTCCAATTCCAGTCACACTGTATCTGCCATCATCGCCCATCTCTATATGCATTTGGAGATCCTTCTCCTCCAAGTCACTAAACAACTCCTTGTCTCTCGTCACATGGAAAGACGCACCATTATCAAGATACCACACCGATCCCATTGAGCTTGAAACCAAGAATGTGATCAAAGAGAAATCAATTTCAAATTGTGAGGCTAAGACCTCTCCAACTGCAGCTCCAGCAGCCTTCTTGTTCTTATTTTTCTGTGGGAAGTTAGTGGCGAGATGCTCATGTTCGTGACAGTGAAAACACTTCACTTTGGACAAATCCAGCTTCTTGCTTTTAGCCATGGATTTTGGATGGGATTTCTTCCCCTTCCATTTCCTTTATTTGGAAACCAAATTTCAATTCTCTTCATCATCATTCTTCTATGAAGAGCCATCCTTGGTACTTCGCCTTATCTCCTCCTGCATAAGATCCGACCAAAGTTGCTCCCAACCCGGCAATTTCTTCTGTCCATTGACAGAGTCTTTGTAGCTATGTCAACTCTTCGGAAGCCCAAGGAGAGCCAAGCTCACCAATTCATCATCATCAATAGTAATCCCCACACTTCCCAGTTCATCCCTACAATGGAAAAAATTCGTGAGATATCTTGGAATACTGCCGTCCTTCCCCATTTTTATTTTTCTAAGCTTATCTTTCAGCGCCAACTTCCTTTGGTCGCTGCTGCTTTGGGAAAGATCTGTCAAAGCCTTCCACATTGCAAATGGAGTGGCTTTCCCATGAAGGCTTAACAAAATATGTTCCTTCACACCTTCCAACAGAATTCGTCTTGTCTTTGGTACCTTCTTTTGCCATGCGTCAAATCCTATAGCATCACTAGAAGCAGGCTTAGGAACATGACTATCGATGAACTCCTTCAACCCATTGTCTTCAAGCACCACCTCCATCCTATCCTTCCAGGATATGTAATTCGAGGTGCCATCAAGGGCATACTCCAATCGCAACCCATTGAAAGACATTTCAATGAATACTCAACTGTCGCACCAAGAAATTTCTCCAACAAATTTGAATTGCCCACCAGCACAAAACTCAGCAATTATTCACAATTGCAATATCCATTAATCAATACTACTCCAATGCCATAGAAATTTATTAATACTGATGCACTATAGGATTCTCCTGATCTCACAATATTTATCTTCTTGCAAAATACATAATCTTTCCACTAATTAAACTTGTGGAAATTTAAAACTCAATTGCAAACACATGTGAATAAATTCAATCGCACATAACAAAGTTGTTTAACGGGAAATATTAAACCTAAAAAACCCAACTATCATATATTATATATATCAAGAATCATGTAATAATCTCATACAAATCTTAGTACAGCAAGCTCTAAGTATAATCTAGATTCATTACACACTGTCATGCAGAAATTTGTATATCTATGCACCAATTTCTTGCATCCTGACAGACTACCTCCATTGCAAAATCCCTACTGAAGATGACCCCTGAATGAATTCGAATTGGCTTTGCCTTGACTATTGAATCCTCATTGGCAACTCCAATGTGTGTCAGATGCATTGAATGCATCACTATAGTCACAACGGATAGTCCATCTCACCCTTTCACCTATCTCTCCACCGAGTCTCCACTGGAACTGACATGCACTATAGTTAATTGTTGTTTATGTTCAGTTGTTAGTGAGTTATTAGTTGTGAATTAATTAACTAATTATTTCACTTAACTCTCACTAGTGTATCTTTCAGTTAAACTACACAAAACTAGCTCAATTGAGTTTAACTCACTTAACTGAGTTAAACTGAATAACAACTCCATAAACTACTCTTCCAACTCTTTCATAACTTTTCCACTTCAGTTCCAACTGAGTCCTCATACATGAGCCACCAATAAACCCTAGGAATTGCGTAATTCCTTCAGCTCATTGATTTTCCAAATCTGTATACTAAAATAAATTGCTCCAAGAGAATAATTTGATGTATATTGCTGGATTATTATTAATAGCTATTAATAATCGACATGCATCTATTTTTAGATTGACAATCTATAAATAGACTTTGCCCAATATTCTAAAAATATAATTTCATCTATTTTACACATTTGACCAACCATCTACAAATAGCATCCTGGAACTTATAGAATATGCTCACCATATCTAAAAATAGACATAGACCTAAAAATAGCCTGTAGGCCTCACTTAGTGAAGGTGCTTACTTTTCACTAAGCTCATCATCTTTGTTGAAAGAGGCTGGAACACCTAGACTAGGTCAACTTTGACCAAATCAATATCATTGTTATGGAGGAGTGGACATTTATGGAAAAACATCGCATTTTTGGAGGGAGATCTCATGCATGGAGATAAGGCCTTTAATGAGTGGGGTTTAGGGTTAGAAAGCTCATCACTTATATAAGAAAGAGGATGGCAGCCATATGCATGTTATGTTTTGGTATATGATATTTTGATATATGGTCTGTTTAGACATATAGATTTCTTCAGTTGTTTAGCTAAGATTGCAGTGCTGTTTAGCACAAGGTGTTCCTGATTGGGAATCCCACCTCTATCTATAAGAGGGCTCAAAGGAAGAGTTTGCACTGTATTTCCACATTCAGGCATTAGACCAAGATCCATCTTTCATATACAGTGCAGATCCTATTGAGGGTTGTGTTATGTTGTAGGTTGCAACAGTGGAGAACACATTTGGGCCACTTCAGTGCTTATTTTCAGTGGAGGAGGGTTCCTATCCATTGGGAGGTTAGTAAGGAAGGCCCTTGAGCCTTATTGTATAATTTGGCATCAGGCCACTTTTTTTCCCCTACAACACAGTTTTTGTCTTAGATTGCATTATTTTTAGGGAGGAGTTGCAGGGTGGTTTTAGCACACCATTTGGGGAGGAGGTTTTATAGAGAAGGGGTTGGCCTTTCATCTAGAGGGTCTATTGGAGGAGGCTATATTCATTCGCATATCAGATCAGACACACCTTTCTAGTTTATATGTTGTTGTGAATCTTAAGCCCTAGGGCTTCGATTCCCATCTTGTATAGTGGTGGATTTCTGAAAACCCCCTTTGGGTTCTTCATTGGAGGTTGTATAGAGCCTAGATTTTTATTTGTTATATATTTTGAGGAATATATAAGCCCATTATCTATTGTGTACTCATTTTCTGTAGTAGTGCATCTATGACTATGCTGTAGTAGACTTCTGACATTTTTGATATAGTAGTGACACCTCATATTGAGGGTTTTCTTCATTGGAGGGTTATTGTATCTTGTCATATGCTTTGTGGTCCATTATTTTATACATGTTTTCTATTGTTTTGATGAATAAAGAAGCGCCATATTGGTCTCTCACTTTTATGCATTGATCTACACTAATATTTCTAGCATTATGCTCTATATTCATGATTTTCCCATTTGGGAATACGACATGAGATTCAACAAGAAAATTTCAGCACCCACATCTAGTTGCATTAAGCACCCAAACTAGGCTGGGGTCCATAGTGCTATTTTTGGGTGCATGTATATTTTAGTTATCCCTTAATTGAGATGGATAATAAATTGTAATATATTCTCAATGATGACTTGAAATAGTTAAATGAGAGTGATAAAATCAGTTATCTAGTGGATTTCGAGTTAGAGGTAGTTGGTGAGGCATGCAGTGTAATTCTATTTGTAATAAAGTTTAAAGTGTAGTGGTGCATTAGTTAATGCAGGTTGTAATTATTTTAACTCAATTAAGTGAGTTAAACCTAGTTGTGATAGTTGTAACTGAAGAGACACTATTGATAGATCAAGTGAATTAAATATTAATTAATTCACAATCAGTGATCTCACATGCAACTGAGGATTTACTATTATTAACTTCATACATGTCAGATCCAAGGGAGACCCAGTTGAGTTCTAGGTGAAAGGGAAGTTGAATATCAGTTGTAGGATTATTAGGTTGCACACATGAAACCAAACAGCCATTGGAGTTCCCATGATACTTGTGCAATCAAGGAAGGAAATAATTCCTATCTTTTAGGGATTGTATCCATCAGGGGTTGCACAAGAAAGGTAGGCTATCTACAGGCAGTAAAGTGGCTAAGTATTGGTCAGTTTTATTCATGAGAATGTAAGACAATTAGATGAGTACTGGAGGGCTCTTTTGAGAAGTTTTTTTATGTAATTGTTTCATGTTCCATGTTGAATATACAATAGAAGATAGTGGGGTTTTTAGCTATAAGCTTTCCCAGGGAAATTATCTGTGTTGTGTGTGATTTGATTCTTCTTCATGTTCATGTTATTATTGATTGTGTTTTTAATTCTGCAAAATATTTGTAGAATAAATTCTGTATTTAACTTTAGTACATTGTTATATAAGGTGAATCCAAGATATACATTCATGTTGTATAATTTCTACAGATACCCGATACATGAGAGTGTGATCGAACTGCTTGGGAATCTAAGGTCATCAGTCATATTAGCATCTATCTCTCATAACAACACAATCTGCCTCACATGGCATAGGGAACCAGTTAGGAAAGGTTTTCCTTTTTAAATTCAACAGAATTTGGCTAGAGGATCTTGAGTAAGAAACCTTGGTATTCAGTTTTTGGGAGTAGCAAAAGAATAGGAAAGAAGAATATTTGTCATTTTGTTTCACACACAAACTTCGACTGCTAAAGAAGAGGACCCACACCTACGAACGAAATAAGAAGGTAGTGATGTCTCAGGAAATTTAGGCTATCTCTTTGGAGATTGGAGAGTTATACAAATCAATGGAAGGTTGTCCCCCTAACCACCTTACATACTCTACCCTCGAGACTATGGAAAAGTGCGTGAATGAAATATTGAAAATTTAGGAGGTGATGTGGAAACTTAAAAGTCATGCTACTTGGTTGTGTGAAGGGGACATATTGTATATTAAGAGACAATTCCTTGGCTATGGAAAGGAAGAAGAGCTTAAGACATTTTTGAAAGTGTGCCATAAATTAATTATGTTATGTGGTATTCATTCAATCCGTTTGGAAACTAATTCTTTAAAACCCTTAACAACCCTGTATAATGAAAGAATCTACAATGCCATTAACTGTAGATATCTGAATGGAAAAGAAGAACTATAGAAGAAGTTCAAAATGACATGTTGTAACAAAGAATCTACCACTCTAAATCTCAGAATGAATTTATGGAGAGAGAAGAAACTCAATGTAATATTCCTAAATTAGCATGCAGCTAATAGGAATATCAATTTTTCTTTTGATATCTTGTTAGATGAATAAATGGGAAAGGAGGCTCATAAGTTGCTTAAGTAGGCATAAAATCCCTCATAATGTGAAAATGGATCATGATAATAACTAGATCAAGCATCCTCATGTGTGAAAAGGGTCTAAAATGTGTGGACAAATTCAAGTTTGACCAATTCAACATCATTATTATATGAGGAGTGGATCATAAATAAAGACAACTCAGTGTGAATGAAGATAAATCTAGTTAGTCAAATGAAGACACCTTAGGTGTGAAAAGATATAATGCATGAATATCAAGTAAAGGTTGACTAAATTAAACAGCGTTATAAAACGATGAATGGGACTAATGGAGACAACGTAATTTTGGTGGAGGAGCCTTTGCATGGAAGCAACCTCATAATTGGGTGGGACCCTTGGTGAGGAAGCTCATCAAGTATATAATGGAGGGAATGGCGGCCATATGGGGTATGATTAAGGGTATGATTTTATGATTGGTTTTGTTTAGAATTACTACATACTTCAGCTATTTAGCTAATTTTGATGCACTGTTTAGTGCAAGGGTTTTCTCAGACGGGAATTCCCCACTCTTCCTTGGAAATATTGTTTAAGAAATCTAAGAGGAGTTATCTAGACTTCATTTCCACTATTCGTAACTTGGTCAAGCATTCACCTACAACTACAGTGCATTCCCTTGGAGGATGTGCGTTATTTTACATGGTGTTGCAGTGGGAGGGTTTAGACCCTTGTTTTATGAGCTATTTTCCGAGGAGGAGGATCAGCCTTTTTCTTGGAAAGATAGTAGGAGGAGCTACATACATTTCTTTGCATTTTCAGCCATATTTATGCAGTGCTTTATCCATACATTTTGATTTATCCATAGATATACAACATATGATTCTTGTACTTCATGTTAATCAAGAAACCCTTGCCGGGTCATCTCGGATTTCTGTAAAAAGTGACTAGATCTTTGTTTTTTAGCCTATTGATTAATATATGAGAATATCTAATTTGTCTCACTATTTTTTATCATAACCTTCAAATAAATGCACTATCACTTCTGTAGTAATTTCTGTGTTGCAGTAGTCTTGGGATTTCAGTGTTTTTGGGATGTTTTGAGCATGGGAGGCCTGTTTAACTAGACTATAATGATTTTTTTATGATTTCCTTTCATATTTGGATGTTATAATGTCATATCTAATGGATCCATGGGCTGCATTCATCTGTTAATGTATAAATTTCAGAATAATGTGTTTTCAATGCATAAATTGTTTAATTTTCCCATTTGGGAATAATAGAGTGGTATCGAAGCTCTAATCTTGGCTCAACTTGTGTACTACAACCATTATGGAGTATTCTAATGAGAAGGAGAGGATTTTCAAAAGGGATCAAGGCAAAACCTTATTTTTTGGAGGGAATAAGTCCTCAAAGCTTCTTCTACACACTTTGCATGGCATCAGTAAAGACATCAAAGAAATGAGGAGGGAAAAACATGGAGATCCCTCAATAAGATGTGGACATGAGGAAATCTCTAATTCCTCATATTATGGGTGTGAATATTTAGCCACACCATCAGATTTAAAATTCTCTACTAGCCATATGTTCATGACAAGAAAGATGGAGAAAAGAGATGTGCCAAAGAAGGAGACTCTAGGTGATTATTTGCAAGGGTATGAAGCTCAATCTAAGGGGTTCAAAGATTACTTGAACTTCCAAGGGTTTTGCAAGATCAAGGAGGAAAGGATCACAAGGATAAAGCAACATGGTGTGGGTATATTCTTTCTATCTAATTTTGATGGCTCACCTAAATTTCCAGCTAGGGCTTGGGTGGAGGAGCTAAACACCTATGTGCAGCAACATCAAGTTTCTGAAGATGAAGCCATTAGAGTAGCAGCACTGCATTTATAAGGTAAGGCTTATGCTTTGTGGTTGTTTGAGTCCTTTTCCTTAAATAATTCAAATACATCTACTTATGCAAAGTTTGTTAGAAAAGTAGTGGAAAGGTTTGATGAAAAAATTTATATGGAGCCTATCAAACCAAAACAAAAAAAACCTTTGCATGAGTTGGAAGGATCTATAAATCCAACTCCATTTCAGAAAAACAATGAAGGGGATGAAAAATTCTATACCTTGTGAATGGAAAATTCCCCATTGCATGATGAGCTTTCTTCTCAAGAGAAAGACATGGAGATTCCTCTTTCAAGGGAAGGCCAATATCTAAGGTCTCTCATTGTTGATGTGGCATTCTAAACTATTGATGAGGAGGAAGAGAAGGCTAGAGATAGTAGAGAAGTCATATCAAGAGCACATCCAATACCTCATGAAGAGGAAGAGGGAGCATTTGCTCCAAGGAGAGAAACTATTGCACTCTTGCAAGGAGTTCCAAAGAATCTCACATACAGAGATCATGGTACAGTCCATGTGCAGCATGTGCCATCATTGTCAAAAGGTGAGATCTTGAAGATAGAAGGAGATAAAGAGGAGGACAAGCATCATATGATGAGGATCACATACCCTTAATTATTTTTGAATATTGATACACAAAGGAGGCAAGAGGATTTGTGTAGTGAAGGCAAGGATAAATCAATCCACACTCATATACATCCTGCTCTATACATTGATGTCTCATTGCATGGAGGCATTCCACCAGGGAGACCCCGTGATTAGAAAAAGAATAAAGTGTTCTCTCAACTATGGGAAGCATTTACATATCTGGCTAAGGAAGGAGCCTTGGGAGAATCTATCACAGCGTAGAGAATCTTTGATGGATTCAAAGGAGAAATAAGCAATTTTCTGAAATGGAAATTTCTATCTCCCACTCAGCTATTTGCGCTAGAAAAGGAGAATTCAGAATTCTATGATGACATGAATATGATGTCAAATGACCACTCCATATCTTTGGGGCAGCAAATGATATTCTTACACACAAAGAATATTTCTGAACATGACAAGAGGATATAAACACTCTTGCATGCTTGGGCCAAATTAAGGAAGTTTTGGAAGGAAAACAAAAATTCAAGGAGAAGTGCACTTCCATTTGCTTCAATCTTGCCTTGAGCAAGATCGAATGCAAGAGAGGCAGAAAAATAAAGTTTATAGTACTCCAACATGTGACTTTGGCATCAAGCATGCCAAAGAGGAGAGCCATGTTATAACATGGGCTGCATTTTAGATTTCTATAGCATTTTCATTGTTGGGAAGCCTAGATCCATATTGGGAGTCCCAACTCTTGATGGAATATTCCAAGAACCTCTTCACATGTAAGGTTATTGATGGGAAAGTGATGGATGGGAGTTATAAAGTAGTTTATGGAGTCACTTATTCTCATGATCAAATCTATTTGACTAGAGACTCCAAGCTTAAGGATGAACTACTTAATGCATCCTATGAGATCTTGCTTTCTAAACCCACTGGTTTCATTAGAAAATACCATACTATCTTAGATGGATTCATGTGGGTAAACTTCAAAAAGGAGATGCACTCTCACATGAGAAATTGCATAGATCATTTGCTGGTTGAGGAGGAACATAGCTCTTGGGAAGAGTTATCATTACCACATCCTTATTCTTTGGGTGTGAGAGGGAGCTCATCCATGAGCTACCTCACTGAATTGAATCAAGTGTATGGTAAGCGTTTTATTTATAAACATCATGATGTATCTACTATATTCTTGTATTTTCTTAACACTCATGTACAGGGCTTTGATCTAATATGGGGCACTTTTTCTTATGGGCTTCATGGACTACTTGGGGCCATAAGAAATGGAGATGTTGACCATTCCCTAAGAGATTTTGGGGAGATGATGTATAATTCATTAGCACCAAATATCATACACCTTCTCCAAGAATACAAGAAGGATGGGACAACAAACAAGTGGTGGGAGAAACACTTGTTATATCATATTCTATGGCAGTTAGGAGTAAAACTGTGTTGGTTGCACATGAGGGGCCATTTTCCTTCTCTTTTACTACATATGGAAGCTAGCATGAATTTAATTATGATTCCATATGCTGAAGATGTTCTTATATTTTTTGGGAACATGATTGGAGGGGAGACACATTGGTTGGATGTGTCCTTTGGGGAAGAAATTGCCCACACTTTTTGCACTACATGTTTCAAGGGGAGCATGGAAGATTATATGGCCACTATAGTAGATCACTTGTTCCTTTATGATGTGGACCATATGATTGTTTGGAGCACTTGGGATATTCCTCTCATGAGTATTTGGGAGGATATTTTATATGAATTACCAAGCTAGGAGGTGATTCATTTCATTTGGATGATATCATGGAGATGGGAGTCTTTCATTATTAATAAAGATCCCCATGATTGTCTCACATCTATCTTGAGGAGACCATTGAACAAAAAGAAGGTTTCCATATAGACCTTCCATTCTTTCATGATGAGAGCCATTTGGTTTATCCACCAAAGGCCAACTTATACATTTGGGAGGAACCATTGGGAGACAGAATTGTTGCAAAATATTCAAAGCAATGGTGGAGACTATTGGATCTAGAGGCCCCAAAAGGAGGAGGGGAGATTTTGTAGCACCCTTGCAGTTGCTTGAGGACAAGAAAAATTTGGGAGGGGAAGTATGTAATATTCCTAAATTAGCATGAAGCTAAAAGGAATATTGATTTTTCTTTTGATATCTAGTCAGATGAATAAATGGGCAAGGAGGCTCATAAGTTGCTTAAGTAGGTATAAAATCCCTCATAATGTGAAAAGGGGTCATGATAATAACTAGATCAAACATCCTCATGTGTGAACAGGGTCTAAAATGTCTAGACAAAGTCAAGTTTAACCAAGTCAAAAAAATTAATATGAGGAGTGGATCATAAATAAAGACAGCTCACTGTGAATGAAGATCAATCTAGCTAGTCAAAATGAAGACACCTTAGGTGTGAAAAGAGAAAATGCATGAAGATCAAGTCAAGGTTGACTAAATCAAAAAATGTTGTAAAAATATGAGTGGGACTAATGGAGACAGTGTAATTTTGGTGGAGGAGCCTTTGCATGGAAGCAACCTCATAATTGGGTGCAACCCTTGGTGAGGAAGCTCATCAAGTGTATAATGGAGGGAATGGCAGCCATATGGGGTATGATTAAAGATATGATAATATGATTGGGTCTATTTAGACTTACTTCATACTTCAGCTATTTAGCTAATTTTACTGCACTATTTAGTGCAAGGGTTTTCTCAGGCGAGAATTCCCCACTGTTCCTTGGAAATCTTGTTTAAGAAATATGAGAGGAGTTCTATGGACTTCATTTCCACTATCCAACACTTGGCCAAGGATTCACCTACAGCTACAACATATTATCTTGGAGGATCTGTGTTATTTTACATGGTGTTGCAGTGGGAGGGTTTAAACCCTTGTTTTATGAGCTAGTTTCCCAGGAGGAGGATCAGCCTTTTTCCCAGAAAGCTAGTAGGAGGAGCTACAACCATTTATTTGCATGTTTAGCCATAATTATGTAGTGCTTCAGCCATACAGCATGATTCAAACATAGATCTACAACATATGCTTCTTGTACTTCATGTTCATCAAGAAACCCTTGTTGGGTCATCTTGGATTTCTGTAAAAAGAGACTAGATCTCTGTTTTTGAACCTATTTGATTAATATATGAGAAGATATTATTTGTCTCACTATTTTTTAGCATAACCCTCAAATAATTTCGCTGTCACTTTCTGCATTAATTTTTGTGTTCCATTAGTCTTGGGATTTCAATGTTTTTGGGTTGTTTTCAGCATGGGAGGCCTGTTTAACTAGGCTATAATGATTTGTTTATGATTTACTTTCAGATTTGGTTGTTATAATGTCATATCTAATAGATCCATGGGCTTCACTCATCTGTTAATGCAAAAATTTTAGAAGAATGCATGAATTGCTGAATTTTCCCATTTGGGAATATTACACTCAAAATAATATGTTGTACACATAGAATCTTTTACTTTTAAGTTCCAAAGAGAGTTTATGAAGGGAGAGTAGTTGGAGTGAAGGAGCACAAATTAAGGTTACTTAAATATTACTCATAGATGTAATTAAGAGACCAGCTGCTACATTACTTCACTGCATTCAAAGAAGAAGGGACACAAAATGACACGGGAAGAGAAAATCACCATCAACAGTTGCAATAAACTTGATTCTTCTTTCCTTAATTCCTTATAAAGTAAGTACCACAGTTTTAGTCTTCCAGAGGTCCAAGAATCAAAACCCATTTTTCTTTCTTTCTATCTACTTAAACACATCAAAATAGTTTGTAACTGCTGAACTTATTGAAACTGCTTCCACTACCTAAACTGTTAAAATTACTTCTGCAGTTGTACTAGGAAAACAAATTGAAACTGGAAACATCATTCATTTTGTTGAATCTGATTATTTCTCATGCATCCCCTCGAAGTGTTGAGGTGTCATTTCTAGTTATGATTTGATAGTTGCATATTTCTGTAACAACACCTCAGTGCCCAACTTGACCCAGCTTTCATGCTTCCAACAGTGCCACTATACGTTATTTTTCCGCACTCTGCCTATTCCTTTGTGTGTGCATGCAGTGTTCCATCTTCTCTTCATCAACCGTCACAAGGATTGGACTCAAACTATATTCTACTCACCTTTGGAGAACACGTCACCTCCTCTTTCTATTGAATTTGGAATTTCACCGGCTTTACGTTATAATCCTCCATTTCTCCCTCCGATGCGATTTAACACAAGAAATGCCTTACCTTTGGATTTGAAAAACTTTGGAGTTCACTTTTAAAACCACATCATATCCACCTGCAAATCTCAAATCGGGGATTTTATTATGAAAGACAAGAGCTAAGTATTAAATTGTGTGATGTGTGAAGTGCGACGGGTGGAAGGTGACTTGGCAAGAAAAGGTGGGGCCAATTGCAAATCCCAAATCAGTGGCTTTGTTAGGAGAAATGGAAGGTAAGCTCTAAAACTTGTGAAGCGTGAAGTGCTGGGAGAGAGAAGTGACATGGAAGAGATGGATCCTATGGATATTGTAAATTGCAAAAATCAGCAAATTTAGATTATGTGTAGTGGAGGTAAACACTAAAAATTGCATAGTGTGAAATGGGAGGAGAGGGAGGTGACGTGGAAAAGAGAGGTGGGCCTGCCCACAGCCCATAGATCGCAACCTTAGCACATTCTTTAGCGCTAACCCTTTAAAATTGTGAAGTGTGATATGCGATTGCATCACATCGCAATATCGCATGTTTAACCATATTTCAAACTTGTAACCCTTACTGAATGCGATATGTGATATGATATCTGTTGTCCATCTCTCTGTTTTAGTTTTATGCTTTGATCCTGACCATCTATTTTTCCCTTTGTGCCTCCTCCAAAACTCTTAAGTTTCTAAGGGAAATACGCCATTTCTCTGCCTTCAAGAAATTACTTTGTTTTCCTCCATGGTGTAATCCTCTTGAGCTTATCCGGTGTTTCGCCGCACTAGTCTCTCCTGAGCTTGCGAATGAGTCTGACTTGATGCTGACTGATATGCAATGTTATAAATGTGCCCATCGGTCAAGCTCTTGAACTGTTCTGCACATGAATGAGCCCAACTCAACCCACCTTCACATCGCATCACGTAATGTTAATGGATCAACATATAAATAAAAATTCTTCTTTGACATAGAATATTTTACATTTTCTAAAATATATGCTTTTTTGGTTTATTGAAAAATATTCCAAAGGTAAATGAAAATGAGCCACAACATGTGGGTCCACCTGGGGATAGTGGTTTTTTCCATGGAAGTGCTAAGGACTGCAGGTTAGCGCCTTATCCATTGTGCATGGAGTCAAATATTTCTTGGTGACATATGAACAATGAGAAATCTGGTATTTACAATGGTGGAATGTTGAATTTTAATGTTGGAAATAATTCTTGAGATACCCCATTCACATGTAGCTGTACTGACTCTCCATCTAGATCTTCTAAAATGAATGTGTTATTTTACATTTCCTCAGAGATTTTGTATGGACCATACCAGAGAGGGTCAAATTTACCATGCTTCCCCTTTTCTTCTCGTCTCGTGTCTCATCTCAGTACCAAATCTATTGCTTGAAAGAGAACTTCTTTTTCTTTTCTGTCAAATATATACTTCATATTTTCTTGATAAGTGAGCAAGCTATCCCCGACTTTGTTTATGTTTTCACTTGATTTAATTATTTTTTTCAATCTTATCACCAGAGCATTAGGTTCTTCCTAAGCTTATTGAAGGAAATAAATCACTAGTTTGGCCAGATGAGTAGGAAATAGCACTTGAGTTCCATAAATAAGTTCATAGGGAGACTTTCCAGTAGATCTCCTGGTAGTTACTCGAACTACCCAGAGGGAAAACTTCAACTTCACATCCCAATCCTTCTTATTCTCAGTGATTGTCTTCTTCAAGATTCTGACCAATGTCTTATTTCAAGACTTTGCCAATTTGTTCCCTTGGGGATGATATGATGTGGAATGTGATAAAATTACATTATATGTTTAACATAAGTTAATTAAATAATCAAAGTTAAATACTTGATCATTATTAGTTACAATTTTGACAAGACATCCAAATCTGCTGAAAATTTTTTCCTCCAGAAACTTCATCACTACTTGGCCATTCGCCTTCTTAGTGGGTATTGCTTCAACCCATTTTGTAAAGTAATCAGTGGAAGTTAGAATCCACTTGAACTCTCCACTTGATGGTGGATTAATTTCTTCAATAAAATCCAATCCCCATTTCCTGAAAGGTTCTTCAATAAATATTGGGATGAGAGGTAATAGAGCAAGTTTTTTCTTTTCAGCAAAAAACTATCACTTTTGACAACTTCTCACCAGTATATAAACATCAGAAAATAGGGTTGGCCAATAGAAGTTTGACTTGAGAATTTTTTGAGTAGTGACCTTCCAGCTATAATGACCTCCACACAAACTTTCATGATATTCTTTAGTGACTCCAACAGATTCTCCTTTGGTCAAACATAACAGCAAAATACTAGCAAGATATTTCCAGTATATCTTTGTTTCTACTATAACATATAGCTGAGATTTGAGCTTGAGACCTCTGTATTTTGTTCCATTTAGTGAAGTTGGACAAGAAAAGAAACACAGGTAATGCACAATATATTTATACCGATAAGAGCACAAAAATTTGTATTAAATACATGTTTTGGACTTGCTTTGACCTTCTTCATTAACAACCCCATCCATTAGCACTAAGAGATTAATTCCCAAGGCTTGAAAATTTGTCTCTGTCAACAACTTTGCTAATCCCTGTCCCTTGACCAACTTGGTGGGTTTGATGTCCAATTCATACTCTTGGATTTTTTCTATCCACTTCCCCCTTTTTCCTTCAACATCACTTTGGACCAGTACGTCTTTCACAATATAATTAGGAACACAAGTTGTTATTTGGGACTGTAGCACATAAGTCCTAAAGGCTTTTAGATCTTTCAGCAAAGCATATACTTGTTTCTCCAAAATACTGTATCTGAGCTTAGAATCTCTGAGAAATTTACAGAAAAATTCAACTGTTTTCTCTTTATTATCTTCATTTTTCTACAAAAACACAACAACAATAGTAGTGGGGGATGCAAATGAGAATACTTGAAATAATTTTTGATAGTCTGGACTAATCAGAACTAGAGCTTCCTGCAGTGCTTCCTTTATTCTAGAAAATGCATCCCTTGCTTTCTTATCCCATTTCAATTATACATTTTTCTTCAACATATCTGTTATAATTCTCATGATATCAGCATAATTGGGCACATATATCCTTAGAAAGTTTATTTTTCCCAAGAATCTCTGGATATATTTCTTGCTTCTGGGTACAGGAATCATTTGAACGACTTCCACCCTTGTTGGGTCAATCTTTACTCCCTGTTTAGAAATTATGTGACCCAATAATTTACCTTATTCTAAGGAAAATAAATGTTTCTTGTGATTTAATGAAAGACCTAACTTTCTGTGCTTTTGAAATTTGTTTTCCAAATGCTCCAAGTGTTCATCATCTGACCTTGACAAAACAGTTACATCATCCAGATATATAACTACAAACCTATCACCAACGATGGCTATGTCCATGGCCCTCTAAAATTTTGCACCTACATTCATAAGGCCAAATGGAATCCTTGCATACATGAAGGTTCCCCAGGGCATTGTGAAAGAAGTCTTCTTCTGATATTCTTTTTCTACTGCTACCTGATTATACCCAGAAAATCTGTCAACCATATAAAACCTATGAGCTCCTGTCACCTTCTGTAATACATAATCCACTTTTGGCAAAGGATAATTATCTTTTAGAGAAACTCGGTTCACATTCCTGAGGTCTACACACAATATTATCTCTCCATTATTTTTTCTTACAGGGACCAGATTAGAAACCCAACCTGAATATCTGAGAGGGACTATAATTTTTTCCTGCAACAATTTCTTCATTTCTTTTTCGATCGGAGATAAAAACAATGGATTGATCTATCTGAGATTCTGTTTGTGTGGTTTGAGTCCTTCTTTCAATGGAATACTATGATGAATTATTATTTTTTCATATGTTTTCAGGTCCTCATATGACTAGGAAAACACATCGATATATTTCTTAAAAAGATTAATGTATCTTTCTTTCTATTTTTTGGGAACACCTTTGAAAAATTTCACTATTTTGGGTTCCTGCTGAGTTCCCAAATTACAATCTTCCATCTCTTCTTCTTGATGCATTTTCTTTGAATCGACAAAAACATCATTAGAATAAAATAATATTTCAAGGGGAACCAACCCTTTAGGGAGCACATTATCTTTCAATTGGATAATATTATTTTCACCTATTGACTGCTTAAGCTTTCTTATTTCTACTTTTTGATCTATTTGTTCTTCCTCTTGGTCTATCTCAACATCTTCAAAGTTTCCAATCATTTTCAGGAACTGATTTATCTATTCATCATGATCAAACACCTACCAATGTTTCACATTGTCAAGGATAGAAGTCTATGTCTAATTTCAATTTTATACCTTATCCTTTGGTTTATTGGAGATTTGAAGGTGTTGGATGTAACTGCTAAAGAATCTTCAAATCTATTCTCCTCCCTTGGAATAAATTTAAGATTGAAGTCCTCAAAATAGTTTTCTATCAGACCCCAAAATTCATTCCTATATGATGTTAATCTTGGATGCTTAGTTTAATAATGATTTTTAATCTTCCTTGTTATCAATTCAAAGTCACCAAAAATTGAAATACACTAAAATCCCATCTGTTTAGCAACTTGAAGGCTTGAGATTAAGGCCTCATACTCAACCACATTGTTTTTTGAATCAAATTCTAGTTTAAAAGACAAAGGCATGAGGTTACCTTCTGGTGATATCAGCAAGAATCCAACACACGTGCCTTCCTTGGAGTAGGCACCATCAAAGTAGCATTTCCAAATCTTACTTGAGTGTGGCTCATTATTCAGAACTTCTAAAGAGAGTTTCTTCCCTATGTCTTTAGAAAATTCTACATCTTCATGCAGCTTGAAACAAGAAAGATCTTCTATTTCTTGACAATAAATTGGGGAATTTCCTGCATCTCTCTTGGAGATGGTCTTCACAAACCTTGCTTCCCTATACAATCTCCTTTATCTAAGTGTGAAACTAAAATCGACTTCAAAAGCACCAGAAAAAACCACCTTTGCTCCAAACGTAGGGGGCTTCATTTCTACAGGCAAACTGTTATACAACTTATTGAATCTGTTGATAAAATTCAATATATTTTCATCTGATTTTCTTTTAATTGCATTGAATTCCATTAGTGAATAGCAATGATCCATTTTTTCACCCCATCTCTAAGTGAATCAATTTTCCAGTTCTTCCCATGTATTAATAGAATTATCCAGCAATCCCTTAAACCACTTCCTATCTTCTCCATCTAGAGACTGAACAAAGAGCCTCATTACAACATCAATATGTTCTACATTCAGATTTTCAGCAAAATTACAAAACATAGGCAAGTGTTTTTCTATAGTTATTTCATCTTCTCCAGTAAAACGTGCGAGTAATTTAAGATACTCTTGAGGCATTGCATTTATTGGTTGAGGAAGGTTAAGTGGAGCACATCTATTCAACAAAAGGACTGGTGCTGCCATGTTTTCACCTTGATTTATTGTTCCCTGGTTAGAGGTAGTTGATAGACCTATTGTGAAAATAAATGAAGGTGGAGGAAAAAATGATAAGTGGATAGGCTGATTGACAATAGCGGAAGGACTAGCAACTAGATTTTTTTGAGCTTGAGTAAATGTAAAACAAACAGACTCAAAGGAGTGTTCTTCCACCTTAGGTTCTTGAAAATAAAGTGGTGTGAAAGGTGAATCTTGTTCCAAGGAAGGAAGTATTTCAGAAATATCTTCAAATAAATGATTACTAGAACTACTGTCAGGAGAAAAAAATCTAGGATTAGGTGTTGAAGGAGTTTCAGGTTTCTGAGCCTTTTTAGAAACCAATATTTCTGGATCTGGCAAAGAAGGGACTATTTTCTGTGACGTATCTGACCTTGTGTGAGGCCTTTTGAAAGCGATAATTTTGAAAATAACAAACATGACCAAATATTTCCTCCTCACTAAACAACCAGAGGAAATTATGTGAAAAACCCAGGGAAACTAAACTTCGTTTCTTCGTCCCTGGTAACGGCACCAGAAAATGTTATATCTTAAGAGACAATTCCTTAGTTGTGGAAAGGAATCAGTGTTTAAGACATTTTTAAAAGTGTGTCACAAAGTAATTATGTCAGGTAGTCTTCATTCAATTCCTTTGGAAACTAATTCTTTAAAACCCTTAACAACCCGGTATAATGAAAGACTCTACAATGCCACAAACTACTGATATCTAAATGGAAAAGAAGAACTATAGAATAAATTCAAAATGATATGTTGTAACAAAGAATCTACCCCTCTAAATCTCAGAATGAATATATGGAGAGTGAAGAAACTCAAAACAATATGTTGTACACACAAAATATATTATTTTTAAGTTCCAAAGAGATTTTATGAAGGAATAGTAGTTGGAGTGAAGGAGCACAAATTAAGGCTATTTAACTCTTACTCATAGATGTCATTAAGAGACCAACAACTACATTACTTCACTGCATTCAAAGAATAAGGGACACAAAATGGCACAGGAAGAAAAAATCACAATCAACAGTTGCAGGAAACTTGATGATTCTTTCATTAACTCCTTTTAAAGTAACTACCACAGTTTTAGTCTTCTAGAGGTCCAAAACTCAGAACCCCTTTTTTTTCTTTCTATCTACTTAAATACATCAAAATAGTTCGTACTGTTGAGCTTCTTGAAACTGCTTCGACTACCTAAAATCTTAAAATTATTTATGAAATCATACCAAGAAAACAAATTGAAACAAGAAATATCATTCGTTTTGTTGAATTTGATTGTTGCGGATGCATCCCCTCGAAGTGTTGAGGTGTCCTTTCTGGTTATGTTGTAATATCAGCATAGTTCTATAGCAATGCCTCAGTGCCCGACTTGACCTAGCTGTCGTGCTTCCAACAATTCCACTATACATTCTTCTACCTAACTCTGCCTATGCCTCTTTGTGTGCCTGCAGCATTTTGTCTTCTCTTCGTCAACCACCGCAAGGCTTGGACTCAAACTATATTCTACTCACCCTTGGAGAACGCATCGCCTCCTCTTTCTATCGCATTTGGTGTTTCACCGGTTTTATGTTATAATCCTCCATTTCTCCCTCTGATGTGATTTAACACAAGAAATGCCTTACCTCCAGATTTGAAAACCTTAGGAGTTCACTTTTGAAACCACATCGCATCCTCTCGCAAATCGCAAATCAGGGATTTTATTATGAAAGACCGGAGGTAAGTGTTAAACTATGCGATGTGTGAAGTGTGACGGGTAGAAGGTGACGTGGCAAGAAGAGTTGGGGCTAATCGCAAATCGCAAATCGAAAAATTTGTTATGAGAAATGTAAGGTAAGATCTAAAACTTGTGAAGTGCGAAGTGTGAGGAGAGAGAAGTTACATGGCAGAGATGGGTCCCATGGATATCGCAAACTGCAAATCGGCAGATTTAGTTTATGAGCAGTGGAGGTAAACACTAAAACTTGCAAAGTACGAAATGCGGGGAGAGGGAGGTGACGTGGAAAAGAGAGGTGGGCCCACCATAGCCCGCAGATTGCAAGCTTTAACACATTCCTTAGCGCTAACCCTTTAAACTTGTGAAGTGTGCTATGTGATCACATCGCATCGCAATATCGCAAGTTTAACCATATTTCAAGCTTGTAACCTTTACCGAATGCGATATGTGATACGATCTCTACCATCCATCTCTTTGTTTCAGTTTTGTGCTTTGATCATGACCATCTATTTTTCCCTTTGTGCCTCCTCCAAAACTCTTAATTTTCTAAGCGAAATACAAAATTTCTCCACCTTTGGGAAATTAGTTTTTTTTTCCTCCATAGTGTAACCTTCCTAATCTTATCTGATGTTTCACTGTGATATTCTCTCCTGAGCTTGCAAATGAGCCCGAATCAACCCTGACTGGTGTGCAATGTTCTAAACATGCCGATCAGTCCGGCTCTTGAACTTTTCTGCACGTGAATGAGCTCGACTTGACCCACCTCCACATCTCATCACAAAATGTTAATGGACCAACATATAAATAAAAATTCTTCTTCCACATACAATATTTTACATTTTCTAACCTATATGCTTTTTTGGTGTTTTGAAAAATATTCCAAAGGTAAATGCAAATGAGCCACAACAGGACCTAAACGCTAAATTTTTTCACCATTTTGCTAATAGCAGGAAGAAAAAGGATTCTATTTGGTGAATCAACACTCTCTATGGTATTTATGTTCATTCCACACAGGACATCCAACGAGAGGCTTTCAAATACTTTTTAGATTTTTACAAGTGCATGGATGGGCTTGATATAAATGATAAACTATGGGCCCTTGATATCTACCCTCGTATGGTTGATAATGCGGCTAAGGAGGCACTAGGTAAATCAGTATCGAGGGTGGTATGATGATTTCTTTATACACTTCTTTGATCTGCTGGGGGATGAGATCCTTGAAGTGGTGGAGGCTTCCAGAAAGTCCGGGCACATTCCAGGAGACACAAAGTCCACTTTTCTTGCCCTTATTCCAAAAACATCTCATCCATGCTGCTTTCGGGATTTCAGTCCCATATCCATGTGAAATGTTATCTACAATCTCATTTTGAATGTTACTACACAAATAATCACGAGTTTTCTTTCAGCACATATTTCCATTGAGAAATATGGATTTCTCCCAGATTGCCTTATACATGATGCTATTTATTCGGTCGAGGAATGTTTTCACACTATTCATACTAAAAAATTGGATGCTCTCATCATGAAAGTGGATCTTTTCAAAGTATATGAGAGCGTGGATTGGTCCTACATCATATTCGTTCTTGTGAAAAGAGGTATTTCTTTCCATAAAATATAGTGGATCACGGCATGCGTCTCATTCATTTGGTATGATGTCATTATGAATGAGCTTCCCTTATATTTCTTCAGGGCTGGTCATGGCCTTTGTTGGAGATGATCTATTTCTCCCCTATTTTTCATATTGATCATGGATTGTCTCAACTGTAGGTTTTAACCCTGAACAGAAATTATCTACACATGAACCTTATAACAGAAAATAAAAAACAGCAAGAGCATAAAACACAAAACAGATAAACACAGAGATTTTCCCCTGGATACCGAATTGGGACGACCAGCTTGATTTTTAATTATATTCCTTTTAGTGTTACAACACATATATATACATGCCAAAGCATACATAAAACCCAATCCGTTAACCCTGGATTAGAACATAACCATAGTTCCCTTGACCGAATCTACAAAATACCATGGGTCGAAAACCATCGTACCCCAAAACCATGTGCAAACTCATGCACAAAACATGGGTGGGTCCGCATATGAGTGGGACCACATACCAAAAAAAATTTCCCCGGGGTGCTGCCCTGGACCCCGACAGGGGGGGTTGCCGCCACCCCTGTGACCCCCTTGCTGCACTCGGCGCAACGTACAGTGCGTGGGGCTAGTTGTGGAAAGAATATAACACATACCCAACATTATCCCACTTGTTGTTTTCTTTCCACAGGGGGCCACAGGAGAGCTTATTCATTGGGCCAATTCTTCAACACCCATTGTTTCTCTACACCAAGAGAACTTCTGAGTGCTCACAGACTTCGTCAATGCATCTGCAACAAAGTGTCCACCTTTACTAGCAACACCCTTTTAGCCTCAACCATATCTCTAACAAAGTGATATTCAACATCAATGTGCTTTGTCTTTGAATGATAAGCAGGGTTCTTAGCCAATAAAATTGCACTTTTGCTATTAGAGTCTATCGTTATAGCTTATTGTACCAACCCCATACTTGAACATAATCTCTGCAACCAAACTGCTTCCTTGCTTGCATGAGTGGCTGCTATGTATTCTGCCTCTGTAGTTGAAAGCGCCACTACATACTATCTTTTACTCATCCAACTGACTGCACCTCCAAATAGGCTAAACACATACCCACTTGCAGATCTTCTTTGGTCCAGATCTCCAGCCCAGTCTGCATCAAAAAAACCACGGATGTCCAGCATTCTTTCCAATCCTCGTCTTCCCTGGTAGCACAAGCCATAATCACTAGTGCCACGTAAATATCTGAAAACCCGCTTCACTGCTGTCCAATGCTCCTTCCTTGGGTTTGACATAAACCTGCTTAATACTCCCACTGCATGT
The DNA here is from genome assembly GCA_034641835.2 of Pinus albicaulis. Lineage (NCBI taxonomy): Eukaryota > Viridiplantae > Streptophyta > Pinopsida > Pinales > Pinaceae > Pinus > Pinus albicaulis. The sequence goes on along the minus strand of CM076579.1, from coordinate 463,295,193 downwards.
GCAATGTTTGGTCTAGTACAGACCATTGCATACATCAGGTTACCCACTGCACTTGCATATGGAACACAGGACATATCCTCCTCTTCTTCTTGTGTCTTGGGACACTGTTCAACAGACAGCTTTGCACCTATAAGAATAGGAACACTCACCGGTTTACTATCCTGCATATTGAACCTCTACAATATAATCTCAACATACTTCCTCTAGTTTAACCAAAGCTTCCTCTTTGCCTAATCTCTCTTAATTTCCATGCCCAGAATATAGTTTGCAGCACCAAGATCCTTCATGTCAAATTTGGAGAACAGTTGGGTCTTCAAATCTTGGATAATTTCTTTTTCATTTCCAATCAACAACATATCATCCACATACAAGACCAAAATAATAACATAGCCTCCAATTAATTTAAAAATAAAACACAATGATCCTCCCTCAAGTCCCCTCGTATATAGGTATCAAATTTCGATACCACATCCTTTCGGTGATTGTTTTAACCCATACGTAGACTTCTTCGACCTACATACCAGTTCTTTCTTACCCTTCACCATAAAGCCTTCAAGTTGCTTCATGTAGATCTCCTCTTATAGATCCCCGTGAAAATTTATTGTCTTCACATCCATCTATTCTATCTCAAAATCAAATGCAGAAGCAACAGATAAAAGTAATCTAATAGAAGTAATTTTGGCAACAGGAGAAAAAATATCGCCAAAATCAATTCCCGGCACCTGGTAATAAAATTTTGCTACCAATCGAGCTTTGTATTTCTCCACCTTGCCTTCTACATTCATGTTCTTCTTAAACACCGATTTTCTCCCGATGGGCTTCCTTCTAGCCGGCAACTCCACCAAATCCCATGCATCATTTTTGTGCAAGGATGTCATTTCATCAACCATGGCCTCCTTCCATAGTTTCCCATCCTCCGAATCTACTGCCTCCCTGATAGTTCTGGGTTCATCATCAATTATAGTTAAGGAAAAACCTTAACAAAAAGCAGATGGACTATACCTTCGTGGTTGTCCCTATACCTTCGTTGCCTTCTTTCTCGATCTCGATCTTCTCAAAGTCAAGTTTGTGGCTCTTCCTCTTCTCCTCGAATTCTTCTCGTTATATATTTGATTCATCCTCCTTTAGCTCAAACTCTATCTTCTCAGGTTCTTTTGGTAGGAATTCATGTGTAACAACATCTTTCACCTCTCTAAACACCACATCTTGGTTGTACACAACCTTCCTTGTTTCTGGGTTCCAAAGCTTGTAACCCTTTAAACCATCCTATACCCAATAAAGATGCACCTTTCAGATTTATTATCCAACTTGGTCCTTTTCTCCTTTGGAACATGTACATATGCATCACATCCAAATACCCTTAGATGTGAAAGAGAGGGTTTATTACCAGTCCATACCTCATGTGGGGTCTTATCCTCCAACGCCGATGAAGGTGATCTGTTAACTAAGTAACATGCAGTCTCCACTGCCTCTGCCCAGAATTCTTGTCCTAACCCGGTACCACTGAGCATGCTTCTTGCCTTTTCCATCAGTGTTCTATTCATTCTTTCTGCAACTCCATTTTGCTAAGGTGTGTATGGAGTAGTCTTCTGCCGTGCTATACCACACTTCTTACAAAACTCTTCAAATTCCTTCTTGCAGAATTCCCCACCATTATCTGTCCTCAGTGCCTTTATCTTCTTCTCTGTCTAGTTTTCCACCAAAGCCTTAAATTCCTTAATTTTGTCAAAGACTTCAGATTTCTTCCTCAAGAAATATATCCATGTATTCCTTGAGAATTCATCTATGAATGAAAAATAGTACACATACTTTCCCAGTGATGGAACTGACACAGGTCCAAACACATCACTATGCACAAGTTCTAATATCTTGTTCGACCTCTTAGCACCAGAAGGAAAACTCACCCGATTCTGCTTCCAATATACACAATGTTCACAGAAATTGAAATCCATAGAGCAATTAGACATACCTTCTACCATACCATTTCTATGTAGTATCTGAAGGCCCTTCTCTCCAATATGTCCAAGCCTTTGATGCCATAGCATGGTCTTTTCTCCAGAGACAACTAGGCTTTCCGCTCCTCTTTCATGAACCATAGAAATGTTACACCCATCAATAACAGTGCTACCTTGTAGCTTGTACAGAGTTCCAATCCAAACTCCCCGCATTAATACTAGTGCTCCCTGAACCATCTTGTAGGCATCTTTCTCGAACACTGTTTTTACACCTGCATCATCCATCTTTCTTACAGAAATCAGATTTCTGGCCAATGCAGGAATATGTAGAACACCAGGAAGTGTTCTAATCCTTCCGCCTTGCAGCTTCAGCTTGACCTTTCCACATCCGACGATTCTGGCCTTCTTATCATCCCCTAGGAAGACATCACCACCATCATATTTCTCATACTCGCAGAACCACTCCCTATGGGGAGTGAAGTGAAAGGATGCACTTGATTCAATCAACCATGACTCATGATATATATGTTTACTTGAGGAAGAAGCCAAATACACATCCCCACCTTCATCCGCAACGATTTTTTCCTTTGCAGAAGGAGCATCATCAGATCCCTTTCCTTTCTTAGGAGCTTTAGATCTGCACTCCTTTTTGTAGTGCCCTTCCTTTCCGCATTTCCAGCACACCTTTACAAACTTTCCAGGAGATTTAGATCTCCCTCTATATTTAGATCTCCCACTCGAAACCTTATTCTTGTTTTTGTTTTGGGACCTTCCTCATACAGATAAGGCATCTCCATTTTGACCCTCCATATTTCTCCGTCTCATTTCCTCCGACAGCAAGGCTGAGACAATGTCATCAAAATTCAAGGTATTTGTATTGCTACATATTGCAATAACCAGACTGTCCCATGAGTCTGGTAGGGAACACAACAAACTGATGCATTTATCTTCATCTGAGATTTTAATATCAACAGATGACAACTGACTTACCACAGTATTGAAGGCATTCAGATGCTCTGTCACCAATTCTCCATCCTTCATCCTCAGGTTATATATATTTTTTCGCAGGAACAACTTATTCACCAGAGACTTAGATTGGTACAAAGTCCCAAGTTGTTCCCACAAATTCTTCATCGTAGCTTCCCCAGATACATTCAACAATACTGAATCTGAGACACACAACCGTATTGTGCTCTTAGCCTTCTGATCCAGTTTCTTCTAGTCTTCATCTGACATTGTTGTTGGTTTAGTACCTGGATCTACAACAATCCACTGATCTTTATCCACCAACAGATCCTCCATCTTGAGCTTCCACAACTCAAAACTCTGACCATTAAATTTCTCGATCTCTATCTTCCGCCGCTTGCCATCTTCTTTCACAACAAGAATCGATCCTGCAGATCTCCCACTGAACAAGGTCTACCTCAGGCCCAAGAAAAAAACCCTCAGTAGAAAAGGCATCCCCTTGAAGACGAAACAGCTCTGATACCAAATGTAGGTTTTAACCCTGAAAAAAAATTATCTACACACGAATCTTATAATAGAAAATAAACAATAGCGAGAGCATAAAACATTAAATAGATAAACATAGAGATTTTCCCCTAGATCCCAAATTAGGATGACTAGCTTGATTTTTCATTATATTCCTTTTAGTGTTACAACACATATATATACATGCCGAAGCATACATAAAACCCAATCCATTAACCTTGGGTTAGAACATAATCGTAGTTCCCTTGACCAGATCTACAAAATACCAGGGGTCGAAAACCATCGTACCCCAAAGCCATGTGTAAACTCATGCACAAAACATGGGTGGGTCCGCATATGAGTGGGACCGCATACCAAAACATTTTCGCTCAGGCGCTGCCCCGGACCCCAACAGGGGGGGCTACCGCCCCCCCTGTGACCCCCCTGCTGTGCTCGGCGCAACGTACAGCACGTGGGGCTAGTCGTGGAAATAATATAACACATACCCAACATCAACAATGTCATCAAGGATACACATTGGCAGGGCTATTTCAAGGGTTTTAATTTTTCTCCTAGAGTCTCCATCACTCACACTTTTTTTGTGGACGATATTCTTGTTTTTGGTATATTATCCATAGCATAGTGGATCTTACTACACTATCTATTCCTTCATTATGGTGTTGGTTTTGGATTGCGGATCAATGGGGAAAATCTCTCATTTTATTTTCCTTGGGAGATAATGTGAACATTGATCTTATCCTAGGTATCTTCAGAATGGATCTGGTGCCTATTTCGACCTCACCTAGCTTAGCTTCAGACTCAAACCTTGCAGCTACAGAACTATTTATTGGCTTTGGCTTGTTGATAAGTTCAAGTTTCGAATTAACAAGTTGTCTCATAGGTGGTTATCCTTGGGTGGTCGATATGTCCTTATTCAAGTTGTTCTTCAACAATTGGAAATTTATTAGGCTCAACTCTTCCATCTCCCCTCCCATATCATTAATCTAGTTGAGTCCATTATATCTGAATTTTTATGGTCAAGGGCTAAGGGATATAAGAAATATCACCTCTACAAATTGGCCTCTCTCTGCATCCCCAAAAATTTTGGTGGCTTGGGGCTCTTGGACATACACTCTTTCTCCCATGTGGTTTTAATTAAACCCCTTTGGAGGGATTTAACTGGAACTGGCATCTAGCCTTCCCTCATCTGAACCAAGTATCTCAAAGGCTTGGTGCTCTAGAATATTTATAGGATTTCATCTCTTCCCCATATCCTTGGATCTTACATTTGGTTGGGTTTCAGGAGGGTGGTGAATCTTCTTTAAAGCAGACTTATATCAGAGTTTGGAAATGGGCAAAAAATTATTTTGGGCTGTGATCATTTTAGGGGTTTTAATATGGGTCTTTGCTTGGATGGTAACCTCATGCAGCCTATATATCATAAAGAAATTTTTTTCCTTTTTCAAGTCATATATCACTGGCAGCAAGGCCTATTTCGAAATCCACTTCCCACCTAGGCTTCCTAGGTTGTGACACGAAGACATGGAACTCTTACTTGGATCTGTTAAAAGCTAGTGGTTTTTTTTTTACATACTCTTAGAGACAGAATAGTGTGGGACAGTTTGATGAAGGGTGAGGCTACAGTGGTTGTAGACTCAGACATATTCATCATTTCACAATGCATTCCAAATCTAGAATCGTCTCTCTTTATATTTTTCTGCAAGCATGATATTCCATCTAAAATAATTTTATTTGGATGACTAGTGTGGAGAAATAAAATATTAACTTGGGATAATCTAACTAAGTGTGCCTTCCTAGGTCCGATGGCCTTTTTTTCTGTTGGATTTTGAATCCGTTGCTCACCTCTTTCTATCCTTCCATAAGGTACATAAAATTTGGTCTTTTTTCTCTCATTATCTGCTTAATCCTACATGGTTCCCCCTTAATATTACTTAGGTCTTCAAATCTTGGGAGGAAGCGCCTCAAAAATACATAATTTTTCCTTTGTTTTTATTTTGGGAAGTATGGCTTGCCAAGAACCATTTCATTTTCAATGGGAGGGTGTTGGTTCACTCTCAGGTTAACAGTGTTATCATGATCTAGATTGGTAGTCTGCCTTCCATAATTCTCCCTCTTCGGGATCTTTTTCATCGTCTTCGACCTTTCCCAGTGGCCCTACCTACAAGGTACTTTGATGGAGTAGAGCAGAAGGGAATCTGTGGATGTGATACCTAGATTAAACTCAATCATAAAGACTAGTATCACATCTTCTGGAATGGTGGCCCAGGCACTGATACAAAGGAAAAATTGATGGCTCTTTGTAGTGTGTCTTAGATGGCTTATAATCTTCATGTGACCTCCCTCCATGTAAATAGGGATGCAAAATATATTATTGACGATGTTAATGGAACAACACAATTTCAACCTCCCTACTTCATGAATTGGATCCCCCGCATAAAATACTTTCTTATGAGACTATAAGTTGCTCACATCCAACACATTTTCTGGGAAGTTAATACTCGGGTTGACTCTCTCAAAGTTGGGTCTGGCCAAATCATTTGGTTGGATTCAAATTCACCACTTCATGGACTGTCGGCTGATTGAGGAGAGATCCATACAAATTCCATAAGCACATCTACTCAGTTTTCACATGGATATTTTTTGGCTTCCATTTTTTGTCATTGTATATATTTTGAATTCGACCATTGCTCTTTCTCTCTTATTTTGCATTCGTCTTTGTAAAGTTTTGAAAGCTACTTTCTATCCAACTTTTTTAAGCATTAGGCTTCATTTTGTATGACCTATCTTGTATGAGGCTTCGTTATATTGAACATAGTATCAGGATGTCTGGTCACTCTGTAATTTCTAGATCAAATGGTGTGCTATGAACTCACTTGCTAGATATATGTTGAATGATGCAAAATTTTCAGATTATATACTATTTTTGTATATTATTATTACAAAAAAAGTGTTTTTTCTTCTCTAAAAAAATAAATTATAAGTTGGTTTGTTCCATGGCGTTTCGTAATTTTACTCAAAGAAATGATGCCATCTTGATGGTTTAGATATATATTTGGTGATTTAAGTAGATGCTACATATCCATATTATTGTACCCTTATTTCCAACACAAATTTCCACTCTACGTTGCATTTTTTGCGGTAATGAAGGCTTATTTTTTGAGTTTGACGGACTTAAAAAATGGTGAGAATGCAGTAGTTTGATGGAGTTAAAAGATACATGGTAATGAAGTATGGTGATAATTTATTTTAATATGTGGCTTACGACCAAAATACCAGTGGATCGAAAACACTTCGATGGTGATTTTAGATACAAAAAATTAAGTGTGCAAAAATGGCGAAGAGGTTTTTTTTTTTTAGTGGACTCTCATCAATAACGAAAACTCCCTTCTAAATGGATCTATTGTGGCCGCCTTACGCACTAATTCCATGGATTTTGACTAGTGTTTAAGAAATTGTAAAACCAAACCGAATCTCATTTCAGGGCTTGGTACCATGCATCCTGGTAGCCTCATCATTGTTGTGATCTTGCCTAATGGCATTAACAAAAATAAGTAAAGGTAGCATTGTATTGAAAAGCGGCTCCCCGAATTTTTTTTTGGAGTGTTGAGGATTGGATCAATTCCTATCACTAAGGGCCGTAATATCAACTTATTTATGGAATTCTTAAAACACTAGTTAGGGAAAGTATCCCTCCTAAGAGATTTTCTAGAGCCAACATCGGCAGCGAGAGAAAAGCCATCATTAGTACTAGTAGTTGAAGTTTACCGAGTTGAACGAGAAGCAATATATCGAGAGCCATGATGAGGAAGAGATCATGATTCAATTAATGCATTCATCTAATTTTGGGTTAAATTAAGTGAGAAACCAGAGTGTGAACTTGATCACTCCAAGATTTCGACAGTGATAGAAATATTTACATAGGATATATTGAGTTTAAGGCTTTCAGATATTGCAAGTTCCAGAGAGAAAAATATATCTTTAAATTAAAATTAAAGTAAGCGTTGTAAGCCCAAACTTTGAAACCCATAAAAGTAATTTCCGCATAAATGAGGTATTTGAGAAGGTGTAGGATACATATATTAAGAGTTAAATCGAAATCTAATACTCAGATCTCTGATCATGTGACCGTGAAATCCCCTCACAAAAACCAAAGTTGAGCTCCCTTGGGTGTTTCAATTTGCAACAAAACCAATGTCGTGGGTTCGTTTCCCATGAGGGAGGCATATTCAATAAAATCAAACAGTTTTATCTAAATTCAAAATTTAACAGCATGGTTTTCCTTGAAATTGAATGGCATAGTACTGGTCTCTACAAATACATTTTATTTGGAATAGTGTGTTTAGGAGGATTCCTTTCAAACAGGCACATGGAACACGTGTTATTCTACTATGGAAATATTCCTTTCTTCTCGGTGCCTATGGGAGTGTTTGTGGATCCGTCCTCACATGCCTATCAAAAACCACAATAAAATTGAGGCTGAGATCCCTTTCCAGTTCTGATAAGTGAGAAAACCAAGGTCACGGGTTTGATTTGCATGACAAAGCTAGCATCAATAATTTGAAGTATTTTTTTCCGATTATTGTTGTGTTATCATTTGTTTTGTGTTTCTAAGAGAATAAATGTCTGTAATGCTACAAATTTACGAAAAACTTGAGAATCGGTGAATGGACAAATTAATGCTTCCATGGATATAAAACCAAAAATAATTTTGGAGGATTGTTTGAGCGACAAATTAATGCTTTTGGTGGAGGATATGAATGAAAATTTTGGGTTTTGTTCTAGTAATTTGTGATAATTTGTGAAGAGCTAAAACCAATTAAATTAATGTAACCATTACTAGAGATGAATGGAGTAGGCTAACAAATGAAATGGATAAATGTTTTCTCTTCATCGCATAGAAAAAAAATAAATTTTAATTTTAATTGTTCATAGCTTATTTGATAGCTACATATTTTACATTTTCAAACACATTATTTGAAGTATTTAATTACCATATTTTTTAATATATGTTTTATTTTATTTTTATTTTATAATTCTTAGTGGTATTTTTTTTTCTATGCCATAGTTTATATAGTAGTCAAAGTTCAACGTTGTATTGTTTGTATTAGTAAAATTATAAACTTGTACTTTACAATATTTTTCATTTTGTATTTATTTCTTTCGTTTGCTTTGGTGTTTTTCATGACAGACCAATTCAAGAACCAATGAAAAAACACATGATATACTTGTTGGGAAAATAGGCATTCTAATTTTTCAACAAGTCTTGTGAAACAGAGGATCCCCATTTGGATCATGGATATTCTTGGGTGTCATTGAGGACTTGGATGGCATGGATGCTCAACAAGCCTTGCATTAATGCATTATCTTGAACACAAGGATGTCTAGATTAGAAAATCAAATAGCCTACATGTCATTTTGGTATCTTTTTCCAGCAACTGGATATTTTTTGTGATAAAAAAATTGATGTAAGTGAGACTCTAAATTTTATTTTTCCTCCAAAAGATGAACCTTATTCTTAGCTTTATTTAAGGGTTTGACATGATTACAAGGATATTTTTTTACCAAAGTAATTTTTCTGAGAATCTTGAGATATGATTTCTAATCTTGTAAGTTATTTTACTGACTTCAATGTTTAATCATCTCCTAACTAATTTTTTCACATCACTTTTGGGTCATTTGTTGTTAGTTTTAGATTGGCCCTATGAAGTACAAGAGCATCTAAACTGATTTTGTTGTTTTCTTAAAGAAAAAGGAGGAAAGGGTTTATTCAAAGGATGGGTACCAACTCTTCTTGGATATAGTGCTCAAGGTGTGTGCAAGTTTGGGTTTCATGAGTTATTTAAGAAGTACTACTCAGAAATTACAAGGCCTGAGTATACTGCCAAATACAAGAGATTGATCTACTTAACAGAATGTGGATCTGCAAAATTTATTGTTGATATTTCCATTTTTCCTTTTGAGGTTGTAAACATTACAGTACAACCAAGACCTGACTTTGCTAGAGGATTATCTGATGGGATTCCAATGTTTTTTAGGCCACGAAGAGTTCTTGGGTGAGTTTTTCCCCCTTTCTTACATATTTTTATTTATCAATTTTGAATAAAATTTCATGTAGTACTCATGAAATTTGATTTCATTTCCTCAATGAATGCAGTTTATACAAAGGTATTGGTCCACTTTGGGGACGCTAAATTCCTTGTAAGTATCAAATATTCCTATTTCCTATCATAATTATATATATTTGTATAAGATACATGCTTATATTGAATATTTCTACAGAGTATTATAATAACCTATGCTCTCTAGGGGTCAAAGCTCTTTTTTTGTGTTTGTAAATTTATTAATATATTGGCATATAGGGGATAAGTGCATATATTGTGTTTTTATGTAGACAATATTATGATAATCTATGCTCTTTTGGAGATAAAAATTTAATTTTAACATGACTTTTAACCTATTTCAGTGAACTGCATTACTTTGTAAGAACAATAAATGAGAGTCCAAACTGCCTCTTACTAGTGGTGTCTCTTACTAGTGGAGGGATGGGGCCACCTATGTCACATGTTACTAGTAAAACTAGTCCTAATGGAACCAGTCTTGTTCAAACATAAATTATTTTTAAGAAATATTCCATAGGATATACATGTGCTCAAGTTACAAGGGTAGAATATGATATATATCCATCTGAACAAAGACCTTCGTTACCAATTACTCCTTCAGGTGATTTATCTAGATTTACAGCTTCAATAAAGGCATATTCAAATGACATTATATCTCCTGTGGATCCAGGTTCATATGTGGCAGTCACATCATATTTGGAACATCAAGATAAGGAATCAAAATTTTAAGATATGGAAAATGGTTTCACTATTTCTGTTTCATCTAAGGCTAATATTAATTATCAAATAGAAATAAAGGAGCTATTTGGGAAGGTGGCATGAGAGAATCAAGGAGTAGTAGCAAAAGGAATTGAAGTCCAAGGTTTTTATGGATGATCAGCTTTTAGGGTACATAAAACAAGAACATGTTTTCTCTAAAGGAGACTTTCCACCTTCTCCTTTTGATCATCAAAGTATATTGGTTTTGTTATCGAGCCACTATGTGTTGAAGGGGACAGTCTATGGGAGTTCAGAACTCTTTCGCATCAAGTATTATGGAACTTTTAACAAGCCACTAGGAAGGTACCTCTGGGATGATTTGTTTGACCATTTATATTTTTTCTTCATGTTTTTTTCTTCTTCTATAGTTTTCAAGAATTTTTTTTCTTCATGTCTATTTATTCTTACGTAATTTTCTCTTTCTATCCTATAGAATTTGCATTTACACAATAATAATTGGAAAATTTTGATATAAAAAAATACCAATAACATGCAGAATTCTCGTTGTCGTTTCTGTAATGAACCCTCAGAAGCACATGTTCTTTGCTACGCACACCATCAAAGAAGCTTCATGATATTGGTAAGATAGTTACCTTTATTATTGACATTATGTAATGAACGTGAAGGAAAAATATGGATGTGGCATATGTGCTTAAAATGTGCATGGAAAGATGGAGTTCCAGAAGCAACCTAATAAACCCCACCTTGCCTATCTAATGTTGCATGGGGTTTATCCTTTGGAAAATTCCTAGAGCTTATTTATCCTAATGATGTTGTAGCAAGTAGAGTTTTCAGGTGTGGCCATTCATTACATTTAGGCTGCAGGCTACCATAGCAACCAAGGTGCCAACCCAACACCCTCCAAGCCATAACCAATTCAGTTTTTTGGTTAAGCCAAAACCAAAGTGGCACACCCTTCTCTGAGATGACCAATCCCTCTGAAATGCCCACCTTCCAGGGTTCACTAACCAGTTTCTATAATTGTTGTTGATTCCAGAGTATAAGCACGAGACTCACCAAAAATAATCCCCAGTTAGTCTAGAACCCAAGTACATCATTCACCGATTGGTTTCCATAACCATGAATCACAAAATAATCCACTTTTCCGCTCACTAGGTAACCAACTACCCCCTTTTATAAACATATCTCTCTTTTATTTAATATTATAATATAATATTATAACGTTACTTTTTCATCAAGACACATTTACTAGTCGTGGAGTCATCAGCCCCATATACTCTTTTGTGTAGGTATGCTTATAGCCATTATGTATTTATTAATATGCATAAATTAAACATATTTACCATATCGGGATTTCTAGTCTCATAGCATAAAAAACACATACAAACATTGACCCTGACACTTAAATACACGTACACATGGGCATATTTCCATAGAAGCAACTCCCAACTCACTAGCTTAATTAATTATGTCCCAACTCACCAACCAAATAATCTCACATGTACATGGTGAATACAACATAGGGGTTGAATAGGGGATGTTACATCCTCCCCCCCATATTTATGCACCGTCCTTAGGGAATTTATTGTATACATAATCTAGAACTATTGCTGCATAGTGACATTCTCCTCCATGCCTTCATCCTCACGGTCAATTCGTTGCAGGTCCACTGTTCATATTATACACCGATGTCTTTATTCAAGGATGTCCTCAATTCCCTGTGCATGAATAGGGTCCAGAAATATTTTTCACACCCCACCTTGATAGGTGTGCAACCCAACACAAATTCCATCATACCTCAAAACTGAGATAACTTTTGAGTGCACATTTTTGCAAATGGCCATCATAAATACCTCCAACCCATGAATATCTCTCCAAAATTGAAATGCTTCCCTTGCAACTATCTGCAGGCATAAAATATTGGTTTTATTACCTCAAATTTAATTCAAGTGTTTTAGGATAAGGTCGAAGCTTCATCATAGGAAGAAACACGTCCTCATCAATTTTGTATCTACATGAAAACATAATTCTACAATCGTCAATTCAAGGACATCCTCAAATCCTTGTGCACAAATAGGGTCTAGAGATCTTTGTCATACCCCACATTGATGTGTGTGAAACCAAACACAAATTCTATCATACTTCAAAACTTAATAACTTATGAGTACACATTTTTGAAAATGGGCATCATAAAGACTTCCAACCCATGAATATCTCTCCAAAATTGAAATGCTTCCCTTGCAACTATTTGGGAGCATACAATACTCGTTCTGCTACCTAAAATTTAATTATTTTCTTGTAGGATAAGGTTGAGTCTTTGTCATAGGAACAAACTCATCCTCATAAATTTTGTCTTTGCATGAAAACTTAGTGCCAAAATCCTCAATTCAAGAACATCCTCAATTGCATGTGCACAAAAAAAGGTCCAAAGATCTTTGAAACCCAACACAAATACCATCATACTTCATAATTGAGATAACTTATGAGTGCACATTTTTGCTAGAATCCTCAATTCAAGGGCATCCTCAATTCCCTGTGCATAAATAGGTTCTAGAGATATTTGTCACACCCCACATTGATGGGTGTGAAACCTAGAAGGAATTTCATAATACTTAAAAACAGAGATAATTTCTAAGTGCACATAGTGCTTGAATCCTCAATTCAAGTACATCCTCAATTCCCTATGCATGAATAGGGTCCAGAGATATTTGTCACACCCCTCATGATGGGTGTGCAACCCATCACAAATTCCATCATACTTCAAAACTGAGATAACTTATGAGTGCTTATTTTTGCAAATGGCCATCATAAAGACTTCCAACCCATGAATATATCTCCAAAACTGAAATGATTCCCTTGAAACTATTTGGGAACACACAAGAATAGTTCTATTGCCTCAAATTTAATTCAAGTGCTATGGGATAAGGTCACCTTTTTCATAGGAAGAATCTCATCCCCATAAATTTTTTCTCTGTGTAATATCCCGAAACGGAGAATGTAGTAATACTGAAACACAATATAAGAACTGAAACTAAGTAAACAATAAATCTAAAGACAACATCAAAATATACAAAGACACTAAGCCTTTTTATTATATGGATATGATTAAATTACACAATGTAAAAAATATGAGTAGATGTAGCCAAAGAGATGGCCTAGAATCACCCTACAATGATGCTACAACTAGCACTACGTAACTGGTGAGCTTACAAGAAACAATACTGTGTTGTCCCTTTTGCTGTTGATGTACATGAGGTTGCTGCAAAGGGAAATGGAGATCTATGGAGCTCAGGAGCTCTGATGATGCCAAGATTCAAGATCTAGCCAATGTGATGGGAACCCAAAATAACCTAGAAAGGATTTGCCAGATCTACAACTTTGGAAAATCACCCTGCTAGGGTTTGATCCTTTGACTGTTGGGTTATATAGATCTTAATATAGATATGATTCAAATATGGCTGCAATATGTTCTATAAGCATATCTGAGCTTTGAGGGTTGATCCCTCCTTCATATCTACAAGCTAGGAGTTTGAGATCTTGTATCCTCTTTTTCCTCCTTCAAGTTGCAGCAATAGAATATGCAGCTGCTATAGAAACTACGTTGTACAAGAGGGAGAGGCCCTATTCCTACTGAAATTTGATGAAATAAGTTCCAGGCTAATGGAAATGGTGATGGCAAGGTGAGCTGATGATCCCTCATAAGATTACTAGCTAAAATACTAGTAACTTCCTTCCTCCTTTAGATCTGGAATGATGGGCTGCACAATCCTTGATGGGACTGCTACTACTAGGAGGTCAATAATATTTGGCCTGATGCCAGATCTGAAATGAAGCCCTAGGAATTTTTATCTTTAAGCCCAAGGTGATAGGAATAATCCTACACTGGTTCTCCAACTGAAATACTGAAGACAACCTCCACCTCCAAATTGATCTTCAGAAATTGCGTAATTTCTGAAGTTAGATGTTTTGCAGAGAATGAAAATGATATGTGGCACTAATTCTTGATGAAGAATGAAGTACAAACCTCTTCCAAGAGCTACTCAATCAAAGAGGTGGGATTCCCTTCCAGGAACACCCAGTGCTAAACAACACTTGCAATCTTAGCTAAACAACCAAAGAAAGCATGGAATGTCAACTGAAAATTCCAGATCTAAATAGACCCTTACATGAATAATCAAAAGCATGCCTTCATTGTTTCCTTCATCTCCTCTATAGTTTATTATCCTTCCCATGCCTTGGCCCTCCTCTAAATTGCGCTGTACATGTGGACATAATACTCCATGTTTGACTGCGTTGTCTCTCCAAGTCATCCATCATGTGTTCATTAATTGCACCACTTCCTCCATCACTTCATCATGAATTCTATATGATCTTTCATTAGATGCCTTCCATGATCTCATTTGACTGCTTCAACCTCCATGATCTATCTCATTAATGAGACAAGATCTCTAATCCATTCACATTAGTAGTTGCTCCACTACCCCATTATGTAGATCTAGGCTTAATTAATCCACATTCACACATAAAAAGTGGATATTTATTCATATTGAGGGTTATGGGTCCCTCCACCATTTTATTTACTTAATTCATTAAGAAAATTAAGAACTCTAATATTCCAAATATCATGTGATAATTTTGGAATATTACAGTCCTCCCTGGAAAAATGTTGCTTGTCCTCAAGCAACTGAAAAAGTATATTCAAAAATCCATCTATCCCCTCCAAATGGCATCCACATAAGGAATTCCTCCTCCATTTGCTACAATGGGTCGTGCATGTTTGGTTCCAAAGTTGTCTCTTAAAAATGCATAGAATGACCTCCAACTATATGGTTATGTTTCCTCCCTCCACCATGAAGTACCAAGTGACAACTATATAATGTCCAACATCATCATCAATACATGAGATACAAAAAATAAAGTGGCTCTTTCCACAAAAAAAAGCTCCATCTCACAATACAAATTTCCATCCCATGTTTCATGAAGTACATTGAGAATTGACATGCCCTCATCCTTAGACCTGTTGGCCTTGTTGGTTCCAAGCATCATTCCATCATTAATCAAAAGAATAAATAGAGACATATGGGTAGACCAAAGTGTCAAACCATATTCTCCCAATAGTAGCCACCCGAGTAAGGCCCTTTGCTACCATCCTCCACATCCTCCATGTAAGATGGACAAGCCAAACTTCCCCAAAAGAAACCAAAGAAACAATAGATCTTGTTGCCCCTTCACATCATCATGTGAATCATGGAGTAACAAAAACATAGTGATGGACATATGGAATGTCATATTAGCCCAATATAAACAAACTCCATTATCACACATCATGAGAGTATTATGCCATATTATAAATAATACAAAACACATAAACATGGGAGATGTCATGTGATGACCAAAATCTCTTAAGGACAACCAAAATGAACATGCCTTCTTTTGTTGCATTCCATCATTGATAGACAAGGCATGAATCTAAAAATTATGAACTATTGGGTGGTAACCATACTCACCCAAGAGAAACCAGTGCAACCATGCCTCTTCCTTCATTACATGAGAGTTTCCCAAGGCATGGATCGAAGAATTAGGAGCTTTTGGGTAGTAACCAAACTCACCCAAGAGAAACCAGTGTAACCAGGCTTCTTGTTGGCCCATGTCATATATATGCAAGTGGTCATGCAACCCCTTGCTTATCATCCTCACCCACTCATCCCAATGTGGATGATGAATGATGTTCTACATAAACATGGTATCCTCTCTTTGTAGAATACCATCCCTCTGAAATTGTTGAAGAACTTTACATGCCATGAAATTTTGAAGTGAACCTCCAATGAGATCTCTTAATGAGACCTTCTTATAATCAATGGCCTTCCAAAACTAGTGAGGTTCTAGATCTGCTGCAGGTATAAATTTCTCTTTGAGCTATGAGATGCTCATTGAGAAAGTGTCATCTAGAAAGGATAAAAGATTCCTCATCTCAAGATGTCTGCCATATATCATCTTAACCTCCATTTCTTCATGAGTGAAGCTACCTTTAGAATGCTCCAAGAATAATGGGGCTCCTTCTTTATCACTACTACTAAGTGACAGCATTGTAGATCTGCATGGTAATACATGTGTTGTCTCCAAGCAAGGCACAATTCTGATCTCATAACTATTCATTGTACATAGGATCATACTCATCCCATTTTTTGAAACTCTACACTTCAACTCAAAGAGTTGAATGTAGTCCATTAATGACAAACTGGGATATTTTTTCATCCCCTCCTTGATTAGCTCAAGGGTCCTCTGCACTGTGATATCTTGCTACTTCAAATCAGCATTTTGTTCTAACCCTTCGTTATGCATTGGCCTTGATGGCATGTCCTCATAAGTTTCAATAAGATCTAATAAAAAAATATGTGATGAATGTGTATACATACCTTGGATCAACTGATGGGTGGGAACCTCTTGCAAGAACACAAGAGTTCCTCCAACCAGAACAATAATGTCTCCAACTGCTGGTAAGAGTGATGGCTACTCTTCTATCAAAGTACCATCGCTGGAATCTTCCTCCTCTTCCTCATGCATCTCCTGAATCATGCATGGGACTCTATATGTCAAGAGCTCAAGACTATATTTCAAGGTTGAAAGTGTCTCTTCTCCATATGCAAGTACTTCTGCAGCGGGTGGTGAATGTAGTGACTTGTTGTCCAAAGTGACAAGATTGACATCCTCCTTTGTTTCCTTAGGAAATGTCTCTTTGTGACACATATTTGGTTTTCTCACATTGAATTTCTTCCTCAACTTGTGAAAGAAATCTGAATATTTAGTCACCTTTGCATGCTCCATGTGACCAAACCACCAATAATTTGCCTCACCATAAAGATGAAGTGCTGCGATCTAGACAGCCTCTTTTTCAACCACAGGATGTAGTAGGAAAAATGCATATAACTCTTTCCTCCAAGCCTTAACAATGCTTGAGGAAGATCCATCAAATGTAGGAAAATAAAATCTATTGTGCCTCTTCCTTCTATTGTTGCTATAGGATCTTCTTTCTTCTTTGAGTTCAAAGAATTCTTGGAGAGTTAGACTTTCCTTGAATGATCTAGACTGTGCTTTGTACTCTTCAAGATATAGACTGAGAGTCTCATGATTCTCAGGTTATTTATTTTCTTAATTTCTACACCCTTCACCTTCTCCAGAGAAAGTGGGCATATTATATCTATGAGGAGATCTATGATTCTGCGGTCTTCTTTTCTGCTAATAGGAAGTACTTGGACCTTCCTCATCAAAAATTCTTCTTGGATCCTCCTTTTGCCTTTCTCTCTTCATTTTTTTGACCTCCTTGGAGAGATCTTGCATGGAACTAAATAGAGGAGTGGAAAAAATACAATCCTCCTTCATGATAGATCTCATCTATCTACTTCTTCTCTTGATGCAAAAGATGAAGTGTCGACAAGCTGAGCCAAAGATCATGCTCTGATACCACTGTAATATCCTGAAAGGGAGAATGCAGTAATAATGAAACACAATATAAGAACTGAAACTAAGTAAACAATAAATCTAAATACAGCATTAGAATATACAGATAATCTGAGCCTTTTTATTACATGGATAAGATTCAGTTACAAAATGTACAAAATATGAGTAGATCTAGCCAAAGAGATGACCTAGAATCACCTTGCAATGATACTACAGCTAGGACTACGTAACTGGTGAGCTTACAGGAATAAATAATGCACTGTCACTTTTTTTTCTGATGTACATGAGGTTGCTGCAAAGGGAAATGTAGATCTTTGGAGCTTAGGAGATCTCAAAGGGATGATCCTTCACAGGATTACTAGCTGAAATACTAGTAAATTCCCTCCTCCTTTCGATCTGCAATGATGGAAGACACAATCCTTGATGGGACTGTTGCTTCTAGGAGGTCAATAATTTTTTTCGTAATACCAGATCTGAAATGAAGCCCTAGGAATGCTGATCTTTAAGCCCAAGGTGATAACAATAATCCTACACCGGTTCTCTAGCTGAAATACTGAAGACAACCTCCACCTCCAAAATGATCTTCAGAAATTGTGTAATTTCTGAAGGTAGATGTTCTTCAGAGAATGGAAGTGATATGTGGCACCAATTCCTAATGAAGAATGAAGTAAAACCATCTTCCAAGAGCTACTCAATGAAAGAGGTGGGATTCCCAACTAGGAACACCTAGTGCTAAACAACACTTGCAATCTTAGCTAAACAACCAAAGAAAGCATGGAATGTCAACTTACAATTCCAGATCAAAACAAAACCTTACATGAATAATCAAAAGCATGCCTTCATTTTCACCTTCATATCCTTTATATAGTTTATGAGCCTTCCCATGCCTTGGCCCTCCTCTAAATTTCACTGTGCATGTGGACATAATCCTCCATGTTTGGCTGTGCTATCTCTCTAATTCATCCATCATGTGTGCATTAATTGCACCACTTCCTCCATAAATTCATCATGAATGCTCTATGATCTTTCATTAGATTCCTTCCATGATATCATTTGACTGCTTCAACCACCATGATCTATCTCATTAATGAGACATGATCTCCAATCCATTCAAATTAGTATTTACTCCACTACCCCATTATGTATATCTAGGCTTAATTAATCCACATTCACACATAAAAAGTGGATATTTATTCATCTTGAGGATTATGGGTCCCTCCACCCTTTTATTTACTTAATTCATTAAGAAAATTAAGAACTCTAATATTCCAAATATCATGTGAAAATTTGGGAATATTACACTCTGCATGAAAACATAGTGTTGGAATCCTAAATTCAAGGACATCCTCAATTCCCTGTGCACGAAAAAATTCCAAATATATTTGTTACACCCCACATTGATGGGTGTGAAACCCAACAAAACTTCCATCATTCTTCGAAACTGAGATAACTTCTGAGTGCATATTTTTGAAAACGGGCATCATAAAGACTTCCAACCCATGAATATCTTTCCAAAACTGAAATGCTTCCCATGAAACTATCAAGGAGCATACAGTACTATTTTTTTTGCCTCAAATTTAATTCAAGTGTTGTAGGATAAGGTCGAGCATTTTTCAGAAGAAGAAAATATTCCTCATAACTTTTGTCTCTCCATGAAAACATAGTGTTGGAATGAATATAATCAGCCTCACCATCATCTGCCAGTCCCTCACTAACATTGTCATTGTTTATGTCCCCACTCTTATTTACATTCAAAATAAATTTTTTGTCTACTACTCTCTCAATATAGATGCTGAGATGATTTAACCACAAGATTTAGATTTAGTCCTGCCAGAAAATTAAACTATATCATTTATGTCTAACCATTCTCCCTTTTTTATTACATTCACTTGTTCACTGTTGAGTTCACTATTTAACTTTACAAGAGTAACCTCAAACTAGAGTGGCGTCTGAATGTGGACCTAAAGATAAGGTAGTGACTCATTTTTCAATGATCAAACTGAATTTATACCAAAAGATGTCTAGCACAGGGCCATTCACCATAATTCCCGACCATCATTTTTAGCCTGCGTTATTTTTCCATGAACTTATTTATCATAATAATTGTAGGTGTTACAAATGGGAGAACCACTGAAACACACCATATATGATTTGAGATTTTTTTGATTAACAAAAGTGTCTAGATATCATTCTACATCAAGGTTTCCATGGTATCTTCCTTCTAGATCTGCAATACCCTCTCCAAATGTACCAAAAATGTTTTCTCTTTCCAATTATATATTGCCTTCTCGGTCTAAGATAACAATTTCTTCAAATTATGGCCTCAAGCTTCCTCTCTGAGCTTGTAAAAAACTTTGTGTTTTTTTTCTTTCATGAAATGTACCATGCAGTGTTGAATCCTCTCTCCACTTACCCTTTTCCTGACCTTTCAACCACAATGCTTTAAGAAATATGCTAGACCATGAAGTAAAATTTAAAGCTACACGTAAAGCATTGCCAAAATGTTCTATCTTTTTATTCCACAGAATTCGGCTGCATTTTATTTTGGAAGAAGATTTCATATTATATTTTTAATTTGACCTTGTGACATCTTACATAATTCATGTAACTCATGATTTTTCTGGAATACCCATAATTTTTTATGAAAAATAATTATGGGTACTCCAAAAAATTCATGAGTTACATAAATTATTGAAATTATTGAGCGTCATTTTAGCTCCCCACTCTTATTGAAATTGAAAATGGATATCTAGTCTACTACTCTCTCACAAATGATAAGATGATTTAACCACAAGAGTTTTCTTTCGTCCTGCTAGAAAATTCAATTATATTGTTTCTATTTGACCATTCTCCCTTTTTTCTAACATTCACTTGTTCATTGTTGAGTTCACTATTTAAATTTACAAGAGTAACCTCAAGGTGTAGTGGTGTATGATTGTGGACTTGGACATAAGGTAGTGGCTCATTTTTCAATTATGAAACTAAATTTCTACAAAAATATGTCCACGACAGGGCCATTCACCATAATTCTCGACCCTCATTTTTAGCCTGCTTTATTTTTCCATGAACTTCTTTATCATAATATTTTTAGGTGTTATAAATGGGAGAACCAATGAAACACACCACATATTATTTGAGACTATTTTTCTTGAGAAAATCATGTAGATCACATTCTACATTAGGGATGTTGTGGTATCTTCCCTCTAGATTTGTAGTACCCTCTCCAAATGTACCGACAGTGTTGTCTCTTTCCAATTATATGATTCCTTCTCCATCTAATATAGAAAAAACTTCTTCAAATTATGGCCTCAAATCTTCCAATGTGAGCTTTTAAAAAAAAATGTTTTTTTTTCTTTCTTTCATCAAATGTACCATGCAGTGTTGACTTTCTCCACTTACCCTTCGCCAACCCTTTCGACCACCATGAATTAAGAAATATGCTAAACCATGAATTAAAATTTAAACCTAAACCTAAAGAATTTCCACTATTTTCTCTCTTCGTATGCCACTGAATTCGACTTCTTTATATTTTGGAAGCAATTTTCATATTATTTTTTTATTTCGACCTTGTGATATCTTACATAATTTATGTAACTCGTGATTTTTCTGGAGTATGCATAATTGTGTATGCAAACTAATTATGGGTACTCTAGAAAAATCATGAGTTAGATAAATTACTGAAATTATCGAGTGTCATTTTTAGCTCCGAACTCTTATTCAAAATCAAAATGGACTTCTTGTCTACTACTCCCTCAAAGATGCTGAGATGATTTAACCACAATAGTTTGCTTCAGTCCTACCAAAACATTCAACTATATTGTTTCTATCAGACCATTCTCTCTTTTTCCTAACATTCACTTGTTCACTACAGAGTTCACTATTTAATTTTACAAGAGTAACCTCAAGCTGGAGTGGTGTCTGAATGTGGACCTAGTCACAAGGCAATGACTCACTTTTCAATGATCAAACTTAATTTCCACCAAAATATGTCTAGGATAGGGCCATTCACCATAATTTCTGACCCTCTTTTTTAACCTTATTTATTTTTCCATGAACATATTTATCATAATAGTTGTAGGTGTTATAAATGGGAGAAACACTGAAACACACCACATATGATATCAGACTGTTTTTCTTGAGAAAATCCTCTATATATCATTCTACATCATGGATGTCATGGTATCTTCCCTCTATATTTGCAGTAACCTCTCTAAATGTACCAACAATGTTGTCTCTCTCCAATTATATGTTTCCTTCTCCATATAAGATAGAAAAAACTTCTTAAATTTATGGCCTCAAAGCTTCCTTTGTGAGTCTGTAAAAAAAAATTGTTTTTTTTTTCTCATCAAATGTACCATGCAGTGTTGACTCCTCTCTCCACTTACCCTTTGCCAACCCTTTCAACCACTATGATTTAAGGAATATGCTAAACCATGAAGTAAACTTTAATTTTACACCTAAAGCATTGCCACAATGTTCTCTCATCTTATGCCACTGAATTTGGTTGCTTCATATTTTGGAAGCAGATTTCATATTAATTTTTTATTTTGACCTTGTGATATGTTACATAATTGATGTAACTCATGATTTTGCTGGGGTAACTATAATTTTGTATGACAGTTAATGACTATTCTATACTAATATTTTGGACCTCCGTTCTTCCCAAATTCAATGTGAGATGTTTGGCAGTATCATTGCATGTTTTTTATATTCCTCCATAAATGTTTTATCTCTACATTTTCCACCTTCAAAATTAGAGTTCCATGATCCACATGAACAATATTGGTTCAGAAAGGAAGCTTCAGAGGTACTTTATGATACATATTATACATATGGGTAGATGTTTGCTAAATAATTTATATGCCTATCATACCTATGGCATAGGACCCCCCAGATCCAAACTAATGTGCATTTTGATGCAAATGTACAGGTTGCAAATAAAGTGGAAATGTTGTTTAGAGAGGTTTTTAATCTTATCTGTTATATAGGATATAAAATCACAACATGTCGATCCTTTTATTTTCGTATTAAGGTTACTGAATCAAGGAGGCAAATTGCAGAGCTTGAAGGAATGTTGCATAAAGAGATAGTTGAATTTGAGGTGATACTATATATGGCTATAAAGGATGTTTATTATACTTTAGGTTGTCTAACATGATATTATGCTAGAGTAATATTTCTGCTTAATGAATATATCCATAATTTTTTATATAAATTTCTTAGTTGGAAATAATTTCTTGATAGAGTAATTCATTATTTTAATGCAACCTGTCAAATTCAAACAGGGTTTGTTGCAAGGGGAGATCATTAGTGATGGGCAAGTTGGAAGACATTTTGTTAATATTTCAAAGATAAACATTATAAGGTGTCTTCTTCTTTATGAATCCAATGAATGGGATCGTCATATTTTCCATTATTCATAACTTTGTCATATATACTCACTATTTTTTACTTTTTGGCAAGAAAATCAGCCTTTTAAAGGTAAATTTTTATGTTGTCACAACAGATATACATGATTCATAAGGTGAGAAATCAATCTTTAGTGTAATTGAAAATTTTAGGTTTTATAATTATAAGTTATTTATAGGTTATAATTTTCTTCAAATTTTCACTTTAATTGAGTATTCAACCGAACATATTGAGTATCTTATACATAAATATTTGTGATTTAGTATAAACTCTTTTCCTTCAATAGGATTAAGCCCATTTTGTACTGGCAGATAATTGTACAGATTGTTTTTTTCCAATATTTTACAGTCTTAAAGTGAACTAATTACTGTGTTATTTTTTCGTGTCCACTACTTAAAAGAGATACTCTTACTGTGATGAGTTTCAATTTCTTATATTTGTTGGTTGATGTCATTTTTTGAGTGCGGACTTGTGAAATTCAAAATCACATGTCGCTTTATGTGAAGGGGATATATATATATATATATATATATATATATATATATATATATATATATATATATTACTTTTTTTTTCACTATGGTTCCTTGGAGATCTGTGTTACATTTGCACAAAATTTTAAATATGATTCAGATATCTAAATTTTCTAATTTAAATTTGAATATTTATATGATAAAGGAAATAAAAAGGTCCCAATTATAAAAATTCACCCAACAACAACAACATTGAGAATTTTATTTCATTCAACCTATAACATATTGCATCTATCTTCATCAATTCTCTTCTTCCATATCCTATCCACTTATGACATTTCCTTTGAAATATTTGGTGCACTTGCGAGTTATAGGTCATTTGTAGGAAATAAATGCCTTTAGAGTTTCAATTCTAATTGAGTATTAAATTGAACATATTTATTCTCTTATACGTCACCATTTTTCCCTCCACCCACTTTTCATGTTAGGTCCCTATATTACTAGTTTAGCCCCTTATTGTTATTAGTGTAGCCCCCTTATTGTTATTATTGTAGCCCCCTCTAACCCCAATATTGTTATTATTGTGCCCTTACATTGTTATTGTTAGGTCAGCTAGGATTACATTGTGGCCCCACTAGGATTACATTGTGGCCCATGGAATCCTATATATAGAAATGAGGTTTTGTCATTTGTATCATCCAAGAATTGTTAATTCATGTAATGTATTGGAGGTTTCCCCCTCGAAGTGGCTTATTTATAAGGTGTTGATATATCTTTTCTTCTATTTCTGGAGTTGGTTTCACAACTTTTGGTATCAGAACTTTGGAATCTAGGGCTTCGCTACTCCAAACAGTTCATCATGGAATTTGCGCTATAAATTTTTTCTACGAATGTTTCAAAGCTGAAATTTTTAGAGTACGAAGACAAAATCCAAAGGAACATCTTCACAAAATTTTAAAGCTTGGTTCACAATATTTTCGGAGATATGATCTGTGGAAGTTAGGTCTTTTTGCGGGCTCCTCAATTTAACCTAAACAGGTCATCACGGAATTTTCTCTATAAATTTTTTTCTACGAAGCCTAATAATCTGAAATGTTTAGAGAGCATAGCCGAACTCCTAAGGAACATCTATGAAAAATTTTAGATCTTGGTTTGCAATATTCTCAGAGATATGGTCTGTGGAAGTTAGGAGTTTTTCAGGATCTCGAATTTCATCTTAAAGAGGTGATCCTGGGAAAATCTTCATAACTCTCTCTCTGAGCATCAGATTGGAATTTTGTAAAAATTGGATGCAAGAACACGAAATTTAGTTTCCTATATATCAATTTCAAAGCCGAAGGAGGAATAAGTGACACTTGGCAAGTCATACAAGTTCGCTCTACTGAACCAGTCCATAATTAGGTCATCGTAGGAGATTGGGCACAACTTTGTCTTAAAGAATCCAAATCAGGTCAAGATTGTGGCATTTGAAAGAGGATTCAGAGGGATACCTCAGTACCAAATTTTATATATTGAAGATTTGAAATCAAAGAGATAATTCAGTTTCAATATCACACTCCCCAAAAGCAAGAAAAGGGTGTGTATTTTTTTTCGAATTACATAAGTCTCGTTTGAAAAAAATTAGTTGGAATTTATTCCAAGGGCATATTGAAGAATAGATATTAGTATTGGGTTCTAAAATGGCCCCTAAAATTAATTCAACACCCATTAATCCTTCAGAGGGCTCTACTATGACTCATGAAGACAAAGAAACACAACATGAGATACCAAAATTACAAGAGCAAGTGCACCAAATTTCGCTATCGCAAAGAGCAACAAAAAATGAAATGGAAGTTTTGAAGAAAGGCATAGAAAATAAGATGGATGGTTTGAAGATAGGCATGAAAGCTAAGATGAATGGTTTGGAAGCTAATATGGAAGGCATGGAAGCTAATATGCATGGCATGGAAGCTAAGATCAATGAAATAATGGAAAACATAAAAGTAGACATTGAAGGTTTGACAAAATTGATATAAGAAATGTTTCCTAGTGGCGAAAAGATAGTAGAGGAAACGCATGATGAGAAGAAAATAAATGTTAATCATGATTTCATAAACTCTAATGTTGGACGGAAGAACCACCATATTCCAAAGATGGATATGAGGAAGTTTGATGGCAAGGATCCCGTAACATGGATACTACAGATGGAGCAATATTTTGATCTCAATAATGTGAAAAACACACAAAAGGTATGCATTGAAACTTTACATTTAGAAAAAAATACATTTGTATGGTATTGATGGCTTTGGCCCCGTAAAAAAATTGTCACTTGGTCAATTTTTTATGGAGGAAATGATAGCACATTATGAGGATACAAAGAGAAACACCTTCTTTAGCCAATTGATAAATCTTAAACAAAAGGGTTTAGTGGGGGACCACATTGAGGACTTCCAAAAATTGAATATAAGGGTAACTGATATTCTAGAGGAACACAGGATTGATCTCTTCATAGTTACTTTAAAGGATAACATCCAACATGAAGTTCGCGTTTTGGAACCTGATTCATTGGAGAAGGCATTCAAATTGGCAAGAAAAATTGAATAGAAAATTATGGCGACAAGGAAGCCTGCTACTCACTTCTATAAAGAGGGAAGTCTTGCTACTCATAGATTTCCACAACCTACAAGGTTGACACCACAACAATTGGAAGAAAAAATAGAAAAAGGGCTTTGCTACAGTTGTGATAGAAAATACACTAAAGGTCATAAGTGTGTTGAGAAGAAATTATTTTACATAGATTGTGAAGAGGAAGAAGAAAATGAACAAGAAGAGGATATACATGAGGAACCAACCCTAGAAGAGGAAGAAATGAGTCCTACCATATCGTGTAATGCATTGTCAGTGTTAGCCATCTATAATTTCTGTTATACCTAATGATGGCTAGAAACAGTTTGCAGCCTTCAAGAAACAATTTCAAGTTAATATGTTAGTTCTTAAAGCCTGGTTTTTCTCTTTCTCCAAAGAAACCTACCTTCACTGATGTTTTCAATTCAAAAATCCTCAAAGAATCCCTACTGTTATAACAAGGACTATTTCAAAAACCTCTTCTCCATCATTCCCTCCTAAAATTCCCTTTTTCCCTTTATTATTCCTTCACTTGCTTCAAAATTCATTTTAAAACCATATGAGTCCCCTTTATTTGATTTTAAATCCCTCTTTATACCTATCAGAACCTCTGAAAAACCTCAAAAAACCCCTCCCAACCTTAAAAACCAACTTTTTTCATTAATTCTGACTTAAGCCCTTGTGGGCTTAAGTTCTTTGCCCTTTCTCCATGTAACTGGGACCCACGACCGTCGACTCAGTCCTTAAGCCCCTTTCGTGCTATCGGACATCACTTCACCTTGTTTTCCTTTGTTTCTTCATATTTCCTTCACGCAATGGTTTCCTCGCTGATGGGATCTGAGCCATTGATCTCGCAGATCCAACGGTCTTCTCTTCATTGCGTCGCCAGTGTTCCTCCCGATCAGCACTTACCAAAGCCTCCCCACCGATGCATTTTGGATTTTTGATCTGGCTCCCCCAGATCCAATAGTCTACATTGTTTCATCATTCCGCTGTATTTTTCCCCAGTCATTCATTTCTACGAAGTCTCGATAAGATCTGGACCATCCATACCCAAGATCTGACGACTCCCGCACTTCCTTTATCTGCTTTACATCACATCAATGCATTGCATCGAGCTTCACCCTTTCCCTTCTACCTTCCTTTTCTCCACTGATGCGATTCCCCTGAGTAGATATCAACCATTGATTGCAACCATCCAACGGTCCGCGCTTCTTCGCATTTCGCTCGTTTCTTAAGTTCCCCCCCCTTGACCATCGCATTCCTCCAATGCGCGTCTACTGATTTGATCTCCGCCGTTGATCATTATCCCAATCCAACGGTCCTCCGTCCATCACACTGGCTTCTCCCATCGGCCATCGGCACATCGTGATTCCAAATTCCTCCTTCCCTAACCCCCTTCTCCGCCAATTGCCGATCCCTCGACTCAATCGTAGCTGTCCATCTCCCCGATCCAACGACTCGCATTGATTCCCCTCTTCTTCCACCTACGGGCACTTCCAACACACAGATTAACTCTATGAGTGCCCCTGTAGTTGACTCTTTTGACCACAAAAGATCTTCATCCAAAGGCTGAGATTTACTGTGGAGGCACATGGCCCGCAAACCTATCTGTACCCTCAAGTGTCCCTGCTATGTGTATTTCTTCCAATATCCCATATAATCCCACCGGTCCCACCCGACTGCGCTGGACCTTTTCATCGTGTTTTCTTTCAATATCCACCATTTATCCTCATGATCCAACGGTTTGCATTCATTCTCACGCCCATTTCACCCAACCCCTCCATAATGCATTTTAAACGTGAAATGGGTGGTTTTAAGGTGGACAAATGTTAATGCCTGGACCATATCGCGTTCCCCAAGCTCAATACCACAAACCGCTCTGACCTTGCATGAAGACAACTTTTGCTTTTGCAAAACCACTCTCCCTCATTCCGTGCCATAATTCAAATTTTTCCCTTGTTTCTTCATGGTTCCGTCCATAGAACCCCTTCTGTGCATCTTCCTCCTTTGAAATCTCTCCGTCGCCTTCTCCTCGAGCCTATGAATGCAATCTACCCAAGCCCGCAAGATTTATTTAATATTTTGTTTGTTTTGCAGGTTTTTATGGTGGCTAAGGTGTTAAAAGGTTTCCCACAGCCAAGGAAATAGTGGCAAAAGGCCGAGGGTGACGATCCTCAACGGCCTGATCAATGCAAAAAAGGGACATAAAGGGTTAAATTTCTACGTTTAGCCAATTTTTTCATGAGCAACGGTTGCACAAAAAAACCCTCCAGCGCACAAAAAAAAGTACCTGTCAGCAAATAGTGAAGATTAAATGAAGAAACAATGAAGAGTATCAGAGTTCAAGATAAAGGTTAAAGGATATAGTCAAATCCTGAGGATCCAAAGACTTAACTTGAAGTTCAAAGAATGAATTTGAAGATGATTAAAGGACAGATCAAAAAGGCATGGAGCCCCGAGCACATCAGGATAGAGTAGTTAATTCATCAAAATATCTGAAGCCACCTGTAGCGTGCGTTTCACCTACAATTACACCTTGACAATTATCACACTGACATAACATCTTTTGACTATCATAGCAGTTATTTTAAGACATGGGAAAGCATTAAAACCCATTCTTTCCACCTACTTTATCCTCAAGAAGTAAAGACAGAGTTATTAAAAAGAGAAGTAGTGCAACTCATTCCTACCTTAGGCCTTGCATGGTTTTAAAGGCTAGGAATGCATTTACTCTATAATTAATAATATTTTGAACCCTAAAAAGAAGTTCCACCTCCTCATTCACCTAAAAGTACTCATTGAAGACTCGTTGTAAGGGGTTGGTTGCTGGAATTTGAACTCTTTGAAGTTTTACATAGTTTGGCTAAAGATTGAGAAGAAATTGAAGTATTGAAAGATTGATGATGTTTGGACATGTTTTGTTAATGAGAAGGCTCTATCATTGGATCCCTGAGCATGGTTTTTGGTGATGTATTCTAATCTGTTAATTGTTATTTCTTGTTTTCTATTTTGTTCCATTATTCTATACTTACAATAGAGTAAAAATTTTAGGCTAAAAAATGTCTCCCAGAAGCACCTTAGACCTATTTTCTCTTCATTGTCTTTATGTTTTCATCTGCTGAAGGTTTTATTGAGTAGTTTGACTGCTTTTCAACCCTTAAGCTTGTTCCTTTAAGAAATAGTTGAAACAGTTGGTCTCAAGAATGATTTATGGTTTTCCTTGCTTACATTCTACCACTTGAAAACTGTTTCTGAAGTCTCCCTTTAAAGTACCATTGTTTATAGTCTGCCAAAGAGGTCTGTTTTGATCATACCCTTTGTTCTTACTGAGATAATTGTTTTGAAGGTATTTATAGCTATAATCAGATATGTCTCAGAGTTTCCTCTTCTATGAATGCAGTTATTTGTGAATCTTTTATGTTTTCTAAATTCCTTGAAGGTGAAATATTTGGATGAAATAGAGCATTCCTCGAATCCTAGATTTTATTTGAAAAGTTTGTCTTGGAATTGTTATTTGCTGAGGTGTGATTTCTAGAATTTATGGTTAGCCCTGTCTATGGAATGGCTCTTCATGTTCAAATAATTTTTTAAGTCCCTTTGTTTAGAAGTACATACAATTAAGGATTCTTAACTTCCCTTAGTTCTACTTCTCCTTCTAAATCCTTAATGTCCATTTCATTTCATCCACCAAACACAAGATCCACTGGCCAAGTTAGATTTGCCCTTTGATGTCCCATATCCATTGATTCAGCTTGTTATAACTTCTTCTTGACTCCATTTCCCAATGGCTCTGGTTTTTCCCCTTTCTATCTATGCTTCCTAGATCATTCATGTCCAACCAACCAAACCCAAAACAAACAAACTTGCACTTCATAACTAGCCTAAAATCAACCCTTTTACAAGCAAACAAGTCATATATTTGAAAACAATTGAGAGATCCCTCTTTGAGACTAGGAGGGATAGATCTTAGATCTCTAAAGCTTAGTTTGAATGTTGCCTTGTCATTTGGTTTTCCAATTAGCCAAATCACAAGACACCAACATAGTGGCGATCACGGTGGGACTTATGAGTAAATAATAGTCTATCAAACTCTTGTAGACTCACTAAGTCCTTCAATAACCATAGAAACTCAGAAAACCCCAAAAAATTTTTAGATTGGTTTCATAATAAACATTGGTGGTGGACCATAGAATATTTTACCTCCAAAAGAGCTAAAAATTTCCACTTGGCGACTCCATTGGCCTCCAGTAGGCATATTACTTTACCAGTCCTTGTAAACTCCCCTGGGAATGCATTGAGAAAACCCAATCATACTGTTGGTGGACAGAAAAGTTCAAATATTCCACCTGGCAACTCCACAACCTCCAAAATACCTAATGAATCCACTGGAAGAAGAATCTGGAATGGTTGAAAAAAATGTAGTGACCTATTTATAATTAAAAAATATGGAATCAGGTATAGACAAAGAAGAAAAACTAGATACATTATTGGACATAATGGAAAAATTATGTACATACTTGATAGAAGATTCGATAGGCATGAGGCTGATACAGATATTGATTATCCAGAACAGCCCATGCTTTCTCCTAGTCAAACACAAACTCAACCACTACAAGACATATACAGTAAGAAAAATATGTATGATGAGCAAGATTATAGAGAAAAAAATGAAGAAGGCTATCAAGAAAATTTTGATAGCCTACCTTTATCTTGTATTATGCTGTTAAGGGAACTTTACGACCAAAATGCAAAGACAGAAAGTGAGCAGTGCGTTGAGGAAACAATAAGCCTCCTAGGAAACACAGAACCTGAAATAGAAGAAAAATCAACACCTATAGGGACTCCCCCTTCCTGTTGTAACTCATTTCAGATTTTAAAAGGAGAGTGGCATCCTCACAATATAATAGAAACAAAACATGAGCCTCAAATTGACTATCACATAGATCAAGAAGAGTTGTTTAAGAGCGAGAAAGATTAGGAAAAAGAAGAAAGTCCTCAAGGTCTTCCTACAAACACAAGTAAAGATTCACTACGAGAGGCTGAAGAAGATATCTAGCCTCAAAGTTAATCAACACAAGAGAAAGAGGATTGTTGTACTTCTATCCAAAGCAAAACAAAAATTCCTCCTCTTTTGATAGAAGAAGAGATTGATCAAATATTAAACAAACAACCAACCCTCAAAACTTCATTTGAACAGAACACTTCTGCTCATCTACCTACTGAACTTTGTTGTCTTGAACCAAAAAATGAACTTGTAGATCAACTTAAAGGAAAACAAACTGATAACCCGATATGTTTGATTGGTGAGATTGTTTATATTGATGATTTTCCAATTTTTTATCATTCTGATGATGATGATGAGCTTCAAGCAGAAACCAATCATGTAGGGAAACCAATAGTTGATTGGTGTCATGAAGTTCACTATCATCAGCTTGAAAGTATCAATCAACCAATCCAATCCATCAGAAATAACTTTCACATAATTGGGAGTCAGCAATCTATCAGTTGTAATGATGAGGTTGAGAAGAGAGAGGATTTTCTTGAGCAGGATGAATATAAGGAACCTTCTCCTGAGAGGGTTGAGGTAATAAAATATACCCCTGCTCAATAATATGATGATCTCTTCACAGAGTATAGTCCACTAAATCAGAGCATACCAAGACTACAAGAGGACAGCACCACAATATATGATGAGTCCTCTAGTTCAGATGATAATGAAGATGAGGAAGAAGTTCTTTCTCAAAAGAATCTTAAGCTTAATCCAGTGGAGAAAAAAGTAAGCTTGGTCGAGACCTATCTTCCAAATATTTATAACCAGGCACTATTTCAAGATCCCTATGCTCATTTCTTGAATATATTTGAAGAAGGGATAAAGGTTGATAGGAGTAGTGTATTACCAAAAGAAATAAGATGTTTTAGCACTGCTGCTAAAGAACAAGTGAAATGGGAGTGGCTCTATTTTTCCAGCATGCTGAAGGAGATGAGCAAGGACCAATCATGGAACCATTTACTTGATTGGCTATATTGGAAAAGGGAGATCATCAACTAAATATGTAAATTTTCCAGGTTAGATTAGGTTAGATATGAAATCAAATAAGCTCAGCCTTTGAGCATTTAGTGAGTTTTTGTTTTTTGTTTAAAAAAGAAAAATAAAAAAAAAATACAAAAAGAAAAGAAAAGAAAAAGAGGGTAGATTAAAAGAAGAGAGGTACAACCCCATACTAAAAAAAAAAGGAAAAGAAGAATCTGAAAGTGTGCAAGCTTAAATGCCACTACTTAAAAGAAAACACTGCTATTTAGTCATACAGCCTAATCATGATTAGATAGATTTCAATTTACTGCTGATAGGTTAGTAAAGAAGATTTTCAAAACTGTTTAATCTTGGCTTATCAGTAGAATAGATTAGGATGGAAGGAAGAATGGTTCAAACATGCTCAAAATCTGAACTAAAGAATAGAAAGAAAAATATGGCTCTAAATAGATCAAAACTCAAGCCAATAAGAAAGAAGGATGTCTTTAATTTTCAGATCTTAAGCCTTCACAATTTTGTTTTAAATTTCTGCAAATAAAGTCTATGAGCAGTTTGTACATACATCCATAGATACTATAGCAAATCAGACTGTTTAATCCTGGTTTGTATGTGTTTAAATTTCTGTTTTAGAATGTAGATAATGCAGATCTGTCAAACAACTTAATCTTGATAGATAGTAGATTAGGTAGAGGAATTTTTCAGTCAAACTATTTAATCTGGACTCTTGGAAGAAATAAGGGTAGCCTTAGATAGTTTTATCTTTCTGTTTAAAAAAAAAAATTGTAAAAGAGATGCCAGTCCAAGTGCACTCAAGAGAAGAAAAAATTCTAGGACAAGTAGTTTTAGTTTTGGGTAGGTAGAGGTGTTGTCTTAAAGAGTTTTCATGCTGCAGGTCACTAAAGAATTATCAAAATGCAAAGAAATTCAGTAATAAAACAAATAAATTCTGCCCAATGGATAAGGCACTGGTCTACTAAAATCTAGAGATTGATAAACTGAGGTTCTGGACACCTAAAGGGAAAGTTGTCCTCCCCAAGTGGAGCCACTGTTAGCCATATATAATTTCTGTTATACCTAATGATGGCTAGAAATAGTTTGCAGCCTTCAAGAAACAATTTCAAGTTAATATGTTAGTTCTTGAGGCCTAGTTTTTCTCTCTGTCCAAAGAAACCTACCTTCATTGATGTTTTCAATTCAAAGAAGCCCTATTTTTATAACAAGGATTGTTTCAAAAACCTCTTCTCCATCATTTCCATCCTAAAATTCCCTTTTTCCCTTTATTATTCCTTCACTTCCTTCAAAATTCCCTTTAAAACCATATGAGTCCCCTTTATTTGGTTTTAACTCCCTCTTTATACCTATTGGAACCTCTGGAAAACCTCAAAAAACCCCTTTCAGCCTTAAAAACCAACTTTTTTCATTAAGTCTGACCTAAGCCCCTGCGAACTTAAATTCTCCGCCCTTCCTCGATGTAACCGGGACCCGCGATTGTCAGCTCAGTCCTTAAGCCCCTTTCACGCTATCAGACATTGCTCCGCCCTGTTTTCCTTTATTTCTTCATATTTCCTCCACGTGATGGTTTCCTTGCTGATGGGATCTGAGCTGATGATCTCATAGATCTAACATTCTTTACTTCATCGCGCTTCTAGTGTTCCTCCCTATCGGTACTTACCAAAGCCTCCCCGCCGATGCATTTTGGACCGTTGATCCAACTCCCCCAGATCTAACGGTTTGTGATGTTTCGCCATTTTGTTGTCTTCTTCCCCAGTCATTCATTTC
The DNA here is from genome assembly GCA_034641835.2 of Pinus albicaulis. NCBI lineage: Eukaryota > Viridiplantae > Streptophyta > Pinopsida > Pinales > Pinaceae > Pinus > Pinus albicaulis. Next base: position 463,261,151 of record CM076579.1, on the reverse strand, counting down.
TGCAAAGTCCCGATAAGATCTGGACTGTCTGTACCCAAGATCTGACGGCTCTCACACTTCCTTTCTCTGCTTTCCATCACATCGGTGCATCGCATCGGGCTTCGCCCTTTCCCTTCCGCCTTCCTTTTCTCCGCTGACGCGATTCCCCCGAGCAGATTTCAGCCGTTGATCACAACCATCCAATGGTCTGCGCTTCTTCGCATTTTTCTCTTCTCTTCAATCCCCCCCCCACCTTGACCATCGTGTTCCTCCGATGTGCATCTCCCGATTTGATCTCCACCATTGATCATTATCCCGATCTAACGGTCCTCCATCCATCGCACTGGCTCCTCCTATCGGCCATCGGCACATCGCGATTCCAAATTTCTCCTTCCCTGACCCCCTTCTCTGCCGATTACCGATCCCCTAACTCAATCACAGCTGTCCATCTCCTGGATCCAACGACTCACATTGATTCCCATATTCTTCTACCCACAGGCACTTTCAACACACGGATTAACTCTATGAGTGCCCCCGCAGTTGACTCTTTTGACCACAGAAGATCTTCATCCAATGGCTGAGATTTATTGTGGAGGAACCTGGCCCACAAACCTTTCTGTACCCTCAAGTTCCCCCACTATGCGTATTTATTCCAATATCCCATATAATCCCACCAGTCCCACCCGACCATGCTGGGCATTTTCATCATGTTTTCTTTCAATCTCCACCGTTGATCCTCACGATCCAACGGCCTGCATTCATTCTCGCGCCCATTTCACCCAACCCCTCCATCGTGCATTTTCAACATGAAATGGGCGATTTTAAGGTGGACAGGTGTTAACGCCTGAACCGTATCGCGTTCCCCCAACTCAATACCACAAACCACTTTGACCTTGCGCGAAGACCACTTCTAGTTTTGCAAAACCACTCTCCCTCATTCCGTGCCATAATTCAAACTTTTCCCTTGTTTCTTCATGGTTCCATCCATAGAACCCCTTTTGTGCATCTTCCTCCTCTAAAATTTCTCCATCGCCTTCTCCCTGAGCCTCTGAATGCAGTCTACCCAAGCCGACATGATTTATTTAATATTTTTTTTGTTTTGCAGGTTTTTATGGTGGCTAAGGTGTTAAAAGGTTTCCCACAGTCAAGGAAACAGTGGCAAAAGGTCGAGGGTGACGATCCTCAAAGGCCTGATCAATGCAAAAAAGGGACATAAAGGGTTAAGTTTCTACATTTAGCCAATTGTTTCATGAGCAACAGTTGCATAGCAAAACCCTCTAGCGCACAAAAAAAAGTACTTGTTAGCAAACAGTGAAGATTAAATGAAGAAATAGTGAAGAGTATCAGAGTTCAAGATAAAGGTTAAAGGATACAGTCAAATCTTGAGCATCCAAATACTTAACCTGCAGTTCAAAGAATGAAGCTAAAGATGATTAAAGGACAGATCAACAAGGCATGGAGCCCCGAGGACAACAATATAGAGCAGTTAATTCATCAAAATATCTGAAGCCACCTGTATTCTGTGTTTCACCTACAAAGACACTTTAACAGTTATCACACTGACAAAACATCTTTTAACTGTCAAAGAAGTGATTTTAAGACATGGGAAAGCCTTAAAACCCATTATTTCCACCTACATTATCCTCAGGAAGTAAAGACAAAGTTATTAAATAGAGAAGTAGTGCAACTCATTCCTACCTTAGGCCTTGCATGGTTTTCAAGGCTAGGAATGCATTTACTCTGTAATTAATAACATTTTGAACCCTAAAAAGAAGTTCCACCTCCTCATTCACCTATAAGTACTCATTGAAGACTCATTGTAAGGGATTGGTTTCTAGCATTCGAACTCCTTGAAGTTGTACAAAGTCTGGCTGAATATTAAGAAGAAATTGAAGTATTAAAAGATTGATGATGTTTGGACATGTTTTGTTAATGAGAAGGATCTATCATTGGATCCCTTAGCATGGCTGTTGGTGATGTATTCTAATTTGTTAATTTTTATTTCCTGTTTTCCATTCTATTCCATCATTCTATACTTACAGTAGAGTAAAATGTTTAGGCTAAGACATGTCTCCCAGAAGCACCTTAGACCTGTTTTCTCTTCACTGTCTTTATGTTTTCATCTACTAAAGATTTTATTGAGTAGTTTGAATGCTTTTCAACCCTTAAGCTTGTTTATTTCAGAGATAGTTCAAATAGTTGGTCTCAAGAATGCTTTATGGTTTTCCTTGCTTACTTGCTGCCACTTGAAAACTATTTCTGAAGTCTCCCTTTAAAGTACCATTATTTACAGTCTGCCAAAGAGGTCTGTTTTGATCATACCCTTTTTTCTTGTTGAGATAATTGTTTTGAAGGTATTTATAGCTGTAATCAAAGATGTCTAGGAGTTCCCTCTTCTATGAATGCAGTTATTTGTGAATATTTTATGTTTTCTAAATTCCATGAAGGTGAAATCTTTGGATGAAATAGAGCATTCCTCGACTCCTAGATTTTATTTCAAAAGTTTTTCTTGGAATTGCTATTTGCTGAAGTGTGATTTCTAGAATTTATGGTTAGCCCTGTCTATGGAATACCTATTCATGTTCAAATAATGTTTCAAGTCCCTTTTTGAGAAGTACATACAATTAAGGATTCTTAACTGCCCTTAGTTCTACTTCTCCTTCTAAATCCTTAATGTCCATTTCATTTCATCCACCAAACCCAAGATACACTGGCCAAGTTATATTTGCCCTTTGATATCCCATATCCATTGATTCAACTTGTTATATAACTTCTTCTTGACTCCATTTCCCAATGGCTCTGGTTTTTCCCCTTTCTATCTATGCTTCCTAGATCATTCATGTCCAACCAACCAAACCCAAAACAAACAAAATTTCACTTCATAACTAGCCTAAAATCAACCCTTTTACAAGCAAACAAGGCATATCTTTGCAAACAATTGAGAGATCCCTCTCTCAGACTAGGAGGGCTAAATCCTAGAGCTCTAAAGCTTGGTTTGAATGTTGCCTTGTCATTTGGTTTTCCAATCAGCCAAATCACAGGACCCCAATAGGCAGGAATTACCACTCCTCAAACTCTCAAGATAGAAGGACATATCAAGAAGAAAAAGGTAATAGTGTTCATTGATTCAGGTAGTACCCATAATTTTATCATTGTAAGGTATCCAAATAATTGAATTGTTTCCTATACCCAGCACCAGAATGTCAAGTGATGGTTGCAAATGGAGGAACTATAAATTTCTCTTGAAAATTCCATAATATCAAGATAACCATGGGGGAATATGTATTTAATAGTCCAATTCTTTCCATTCCTATGGGAGGTTCTGATGTTGTACTAGGAGTACAATGGTTATAATCTCTGGGAACGGTAGCTTTTAATTTTCAAGAAATTTTCTTGAATTTTTTTTTAGAAGGAAAGGAAGTCGAATTACGGGTTATCACAGGGAATCTGAGAAAGATAATAATCTCTAATGTCATGATAAAGCTTTTAAAGAAATAAAAATGAGGTGTGATTGCACAATTATGCTCACTAAAAGTTCCAACATCAAAATCATCTATTTTTGCAGATCTCCAAAAAGTCTTGGGCAATCATTGCAAGGTGTTTGAAACTCCCAAAGGACTCCCAAATATTCGTGATCATGATCATGCTATTCATTTGATTCTAGGAAGTGTTCCTCCAAACATCAGGCCTTATAGATATCCTTATGTCTAAAAGAGCGAAATTGAACGTATGATTCCAGAAATGTTAGAGGCTGGTATAATTCAACCTAATCAAAGTTCCTTCTTTTCTCTAGTAGTATTGGTGCACAAGAAGGATGGATCATGGCACATGTGTCTGGATTATAGGGAGCTCAATAAGCTCACCATTAAAGATAAATTTCCCATTCCTGTGATTGATGGATTATTGGATGAATTACATGGAAAAAAGTATTTTACCAAGTTGGATCTTCATTCAGGATATCATCAAATTCGAATGAAGACTGAAGATATTCCGAAAACAAAATTTCAAACTCATGAGGGTCACTATGAATTTTTGGTCATGACTTTTGGCCTTACCAATGCACCATCTACATTTCAAGGGTTAATGAATTCCATTATCAAACCCTTCCTTATAAAATTTGTGCTAGTATTTTTTGATGATATACTAATCTACAACAAGTCTTGGAAGGATCATGATCAACATGTTGACAGGGTGCTCAAACTATTGCAAGAGAAACAAATATATGCGAAATCATCCAAATGTTTTTTTGGAATACAAGAGGTGGAATATCTGGGTCATATTGTATCTCACGAGGGTGTTAAGGTGGACCCTAACAAAATTAAAGCCATTAAGGAATGGAAAGTCCCCACAACTATAAATCAGTTGAGAGGATTTCTCGGTTTAACAGGGTATTATTGCAATTTTATTAAGAATTATGGGAGAATAGTAGCACCTCTAACAACATTATTGAAGAAATATGCATTTTCATGGACTCCTGAAGCAACTAAGGCCTTTGAACATCTTAAAGAGGTAGTGTGCCTAGTACCAGTCTTAGCTATGCCAGACTTCAAAAAAAACTTTGTTGTGGAATGTGATGCCTCAGGAAATGGAATTGGTGTTGTTTTAATGCAAGAAGGAAGACCCATTGCTTTTGAATGCCTTCCAATCAAAGGAAAGTATTTACAGAAAGCTATTTATGAGAAGGAAATGTTAGCAATACTACATGCACTAAAGAAATGTCGACCTTTCCTAAAGGGAAGACACTTCAAGGTAAAAACTGATCATGATAGTCTTGAACACTTTTTGGAAAAAAAATTATCTGTTGGAGAGGTAAATCCCCTCTGTGGACAGAGGCGATTCGTACTAGCCCAGATCAGGTCTACCAATAATTAGGCCGCAAGTCTCTAGTTACAAAACGAAAAAAACATAACGAATTTCCTACGTCATATCCTACATAGTAGTCGTTGAAGAAAGGATGACACTTCTCATCCTCCACTTTGGCAGATCACGATCCTTCCACTTGACACGTTTGAACACCTACACACATGCAAAGGATACAACAATATAAAACATAAAATCTAGAGCCTGTAACCATAATCAGTCAAAGAGGATGTAATTTATTGCATCAAGAAAAAGACACATGACTGAAACCATAATCAAAGTCGCTTATCATTAAAAAAACAAAGGAAAGATACAACCCAAATATCCAACGCTAGATCTTCCTTTGATGGGGTTGAAAGAGGATCACGTCTCAATGAAGCTTGTCAGAAACAGGATGAAGCTCTCTCTCTTTGGCTTGGCTCTCAAAGGCTGTCTGGCTATAGTCTCCTTGCTACAAGTTCAGCTCTTCAGCCCTTCAACTATTCAGCTAGTTCAACCCAGCTATGTTCAACCAGCACATCAATGGAAGATGGCTATATTTATAGAGGAGATGAGGAGGTTGGGATCCCTACAATAGTGGAAGGGAGGCCTTATCCCTTGGGATGTTTACCCATAAGGTGGAAACAAGAGGCCAAAGGAGGAAGGCAGTGGTTATTCAGTCAAACCACCCCCTGTGACTCATCCACGAAGTTGTTGTAATTGAAACTTCACCTCTTTTTTTAAAAATATTTCCATAAGAAGATTGGCGCAGGTTCTTAACTAGGACAGAGCGCCAGCTGGCGTGGGCTCAATGTTAATTTTCCTCATTGGTGCGAGGGCATAATGGACTACCAATGCCAAGGAAAAAACAGGTGTTTTTAGTGGTCTGCTCAGGAAATGGTCAGCAGAAGGATTGTTTTCCTCATGGCAAGGGATGCAATGATGGTATTTTCAAGGCATGACACTGCTTATTGGTCACAGAAATGACCCTCTAATGTGTGAGATGGGGATTGCAGGGACGGTGAAAAATTACTATGTAACATATGCCCCCTAAAGCATGAGGTCCGAGAGAGAGGGAGGGGTGAAATGCTTTATGAGAACGCACCCAACTGAAAACACTGCCGTCGGAAGACCTGCAAATACAACTGATATCTCTGATACATGATATATGGTATGGGCGCAGCCATCCATAATAGAGTGTACAATAACCAGGATCCAAGGTATGGACACATTCGTCCATTAAAGAAGTATCAACAAGTAGACTCAGGTATGGTCGTAGCCATCCAGTTAAATGAGTCATGTAACCAATCATGATAATCCCAAAAAAATCCACAGCCTAGATTTCATCAGATAAAATCCAAGGTCTTACGCTCCATCTCGACTCGAACAGAGTACAAGTCCGAGCATGTGAATAAGTGAGCTGAAGTCGAACATGCAAGAACATCATCTGATTACCAGCCAATAATGAAATTCGTTAACAGATGCAAGAGGAACCACCAATAATGAGGATGGCCCTCAAGGTACTATAGGTACAATCCATAGAGTGTGAATAGTGAGCTAGCATCGAACACCCACAGAATCATCTGATCGAAGGACAATAATGAAAACTTTGCGTCAAATGTGAAGAACTTGCCATTGAGGCATGCAGGCTCCAAGGTACCTAAAGGGAGTCTCTAGATCAACTTCCTGGATAATGAGCTGAATTCGACAGGAAGTGACCTTGATCGAAGGTGGGCCATAGTGTTTCCCACATCATCGATGCGAGACAGAGGAACATGATGTTTGCGAATCAAGATCAGTAGAGAATCAGAGGGAGGTTGAAAACTGTAAAGGCCAACTTCTCTTGAACATATCGGTGGCACGACAGTGGATTTGGCAGTATTTGACATCAAAGGAACTGAGGTCATGATGACGTGGCAAAGAGTAGATGAGCAGTCAAAAAAGATTACCCAAACCCATGGAGGCAAGAAGAAAACGAGATGAGATGTCCCAACCCGACACAAATGCAGACAAGTTCCATGTTCAAGAGTGACATATTGCTGACACAACGGTGATACTGGTTCCATTTCCCCCCACCAATTCTGACGAGTACGCCAATTATTTTTGGAAACAAGCTTGAAGGGGATAGCATATTCTTGCGATATATTTTTGTCCTTCAGACAAATCCAACCTAGTACATTTAACGAGCCCTAGGAAGGAGAAACTTGAGTATCGTCATTATGACAGAGTCCGATGTCATCAGGTTTTAACGAGTCTAAAAAAGGATGAACTCATCGCCTTTTCATGTTTAGAGAGTTTGAAAAGACAGCAAAAAAGTAAACTCCAACAGTCCCTTTTCGTAAATAGTTCCTCAAATCCAAAAAGGTAGAAAAATGTGTCTGAGAAAACCTCCTATTCGCGATAGGCTAGGGTATTATTTTTTCGTAAATAATCTATCCTAGCCCAAAAAAGGGTTAAACGTATACTGGGTAGATGTCGTTTCGCAGCCAATTTAATGAGATCAAAATGAAAAGCGACTCAGCAATCTTTTCATTTTTAGAGAGTCAAAAAAGAGTTGAAAGTTGACTCGTTGAGGAGGAACGAGTGGTATAAAGGGTAGCTACTGGTTTCGGTAATGGTGGAACTACTCAGAACAAGTAAAGGTTAAGAGGTTGGCTAACAAGACCACTCATTGTAGTGGTTCCTCAGGAATGGGTAAAACAACCAAGTGAGGGCATATGATCAGCCAAGTAGATAGTGATGATGGAGTGAGAAAACCAAGACTCATCTAGAAAAAATAGGATGATAAAATGGCGATCACAAGAGGTAAAATAGGAAAGGTTTCATTTTTACACAAGCTTGAACCAAAGATAAACTATGCTTGTAAATGTAAGCATGCCCCCAGCATGGTGACTCAATTTGGGGTACATGCCCCCAAGCTTCAATCCATATGATAGGCAGATGGAGTGAAGGTTCAAGTTACGAGATCAATAAAGAGACTCAACTGGGATTGTACGAGATCTTATCAAAGACTTGAATTGAAAAGGAACATGTTTCATTGTTTTAACGAGGTTGACACATTAAAAGAACTATCCTCAGATGACCTTGTTTCAATTTTTAATGAGGTTGATATAGAAGAAAAACTATTCTTGGACCACCTTGTTTCATTTTTTAAGGAGCTTGACACAAGAAAATGAACTCTGCTCCAAAATAATTCATCATAATGAATAAGAAGTCATAGCTTCCAAGAGTTCCACACCGAATGGGAGAAAAAAATCTTGGAAATCAGGACCCAATGCCCCCAGCACCTGATGCACAACGGCACTATCACTGAATGCGGGCACGGGACATGTAGCCACATAATTGACATGCGACGGGGATGATACAACCGGCGGATAAAGATCTGGCAGAGATGATGGTGGACTAGCTACCATATTGGGACCAAAGAATGCAAGATGATCGATGGTCACGATCCAACCTAGGTGTGGAAAACACATCACACAAAAGAGGGAGGATACAAGTGCTCCCATGGCATAAGTATAATCACGGCCCAGGAGTAAATTAAATTCCAAGGGGATAGGAACAACCATCACGTCCATATGGATAGTTTTCCCTCCCAAAGTAACAAGCAACTTCGGAAGGATCCCTAACAGTTTGCTGGTTCCTCTGTTAAAAGCCAACAGATTCTGCGTAACAGGCATAAGCGGTGGTGAACCAGAAGCTTGCCAAGTAGTTGAGGATAAAATACTAACAGAAGCGCCTTCATCTATAATGGTGCTGGGTACGACCATATCAAAGGTCTGTAGCGTTATATCAAAAGGCACATAAGACAGAAGGCGGTATCCTATGAATCGATTCCAATCAAAGGAAGTGACTAAACTACTCGGAGGGGCTACCATTAAACCAAGATGGTCTTCCCCTAGTGTTACGAAAAAAGAAGGAGCATCCTCCACAACCTCCATCTCGAAGGCGGGAGGGGTATCCTCTGGCACCTCCATCACGAGAGGTGGAGGAGTAGCTTCTTGAAGTATAGGGATAGGAGAATCTTTCTCCAAGTCTGAATAATCTGAAGAAAAAAGAAGAACATGAGGGGTGTGAGATCCACTCTCAACGGAAAAGACCTGGTGCACTGTAGACGGGGACAACTTAATCGATCCCACGACCAATGGTTGGTCGGGAAAGGATTCCTGAATTTGAATTTCTGACAGAGAGGAATCGACCAAGGATGACTCTTGACCAATCGTTGAATCAACTAGTGAAGGACTTGTTGTGACCAGCAACAACCCCCCTTTTTATTTAATATTAGTAATAATACTAAATAAGTGGGGACCCTTAGTTAAAAAATCCAAAAAAATCAATTAGGATTTGTTTTCCTTTTCAAATAAAAATTTCTATCATAAACTTAGAGAAATCCCTTAGAAATAACCTTAAGAAACACTTAAGTTTATGATAGATTACAATAAAATTGTTCTTTAAATATGTACAGAAGTATACGCCGGTTTATATGGTCGAAGGCGCGTATATACGCAGGATCAGTGAAAGGAAAGCGCGTATGAAAAACTAGGGTTTGCTATATTTCATGGTAAGAAATGTTTGGATCCGTTCGTCAAGCCATCGTACATCCGTTGAGTTATATGTATCCTGTTTAAGGAAGACTGCAAATGGCGAAAAGTATGGAAAGGGTCCAACAAAATATGATGAAACGTGGCCCATGGTGTCCTAAAGGGAAGCTGATCCGTATGAAAATTGATGAAACGTGGTCTATAGAGGTGTCGAGGGTTGTAGCCTTCATTGTGGGTTGTATCCTCTTCCAGTGAGGGGCCGGGTAACCCAGACTGGGTCGTCTCTCTTCCAGGAGAGGTCGGTGTAAATGAGCCGTTGTGGAGCCTGTAGAGGTCAAACAGAGCGAGGTAGTGCTCCTCGTCGGTAGGAATTCAGACCAAAGACATATGTTGTAAGATGTTTTCTCTATAATAAAATATTGAAGGCTGAGCAACTGCAGCAGTGGTTTTCTCCCGACTTGGGTTTCCACCTAAAAATCGTGGTGTTCATGTGTGATGCTTTGTGTGATGGTTTATTCTGTTTTTACTGCACATGTTTACTGATAACTTAACATCAGATGAATGAATATTGCAAAGAACTAAGTTAATAAATATATGCATATTTAGATCTCTGCTAATACGCGAGTTGTATGAAGGATATCCGCGTGTATACGCGAGTTTACTAAAGGAAAGTAGCGTATGGGTTTTAGAGAGTGAAAAAGTAAAAATTTTTGAATATGCAGTAAATACTGATTCACCCCCCCCTCTCAGTATTTTTCCCAACAATTGGTATCAGAGCAGGTCCTTCTGCAGAAGCTTGATCGCTTGAAGGAGATCCGTCACAATGGGAAGTCAAGAAGGAGTAATGTCTATAAAGCCACCTCTATTCAATGGAAGCAATCTGATATTCTGGAAGGTACGAACAAAAGCATATCTGCAAAGTCTTGGTGCAGATGTATGGGCAATCGTGGAAGAAGGTTATCAATACCCAGCAAGTATTCCTATCGATGCAGCAGAAAGGAAGAAGTATGAAATCAATGCCAAAGCAGTGAATGTCTTGTTAGGAAGCATGTCTGAATCAGAATTTGCTAAAGTGATGCAGCTACATTCAACAAAAGAAATATGGGACAAAATCATTCTGAGCTATGAAGGAGACACAAAGGTAAAAAGTGAAAAACTCCAAACTCTTAGAATTGAATATGAAAATTTGAAGATGCATAGTGATGAGAGTGTTGCCAGTTTCTTTCTTCGTCTAGATGATATTGTAAATCGGATGAGAAATTTGGGTGAAACCATAATCGATACTACTCTGGTGGAAAAAGTATTAAGATCCTTGACTTCAAAATTTGACTCTAAAGTTTCAGCTATTGAAGAAAGGCAAGATCTGCAAACTCTTACTATTGTTCAATTACATGGTATTCTGACTGCTTTTGAAATGAGACAAGGAGGTCCATCTCAAATCAAAGAAGCTGCTTTTAAGGTATTTTCAAGAGGAAAAGAAAAGGAAGTTGTCAAAGAATCCAGCTATATATCTGAAGAAGAAGAAGTGAATTTTGTGAGAAAGCTCCAACTAGGTACTGGAAGATTCAAAGGTAAGCTTCCCTTCAAATGTTTTGAGTGTGGAAAAGTTGGTCATTATGCTGCAAAATGTCCTTATAAAGAAACATCTGCTAAAGGAAAATAAGTATCAAGAAGGAATAAGAATCGATCTAGCATAAGAAAAAGTTATTATATTAATGAAGACAGTGATGGGTTATCTGATAGTGAGGAAGAATGTGAACAAGATATTAGACTGCTCATGGAAAAAGAATCTAGAGAAGAAAAGGATACTTTTGTGGATGCTCTAGAAGACAATGATTTTCTTGAAGAAAACAATCAAATCAAAGTAAGCCTAGAAGAAAAGAGCATAATCATAGAGACTCTTGAAAATCAGCTAGAAGCAAAGGAAAAACGCATTGAGGAATTGGAGTGTGAAGTAGTAAGTCTAAGGAAAGATAATGAGAAAGCAAAAACTCTCAATCTTAGATTTGCTAAAGGTTCAGAAACCTTAGATGAGATTATCAAGATACAACGGTCTCCTCTTATAAAAATAGGTCTTGGATATACTGGGGAATCTTCCCAGACTTCAGCACCAAATTATCTGAAAGCAGCCACAGCTGGTGCACTTCATTCAGCCACTCAGCAAGGGAACAAAGGATCTTTCCAGGTAAAGCATGATCATCTCAATTCAAAGAACACTAACAAGGAGATCTTTCAAAGAAGCTACAACCAACAGGTAAACTCAAATAGAAGATTTCATGATCACAGAAATTTCTACTTCAATGGACAATGTTTCTCATGTCACAATTTTGGTCATAAAGCTGTTCAATGTGTTGCATATAAAACCATCATGACAAGAGAAGCAAGAAAGAAAAGGATGAATATTGAACCAAAGAGGAACACCTATAACAACTTTTCTCCTCTGTAAAACGAAGTTGAATGTACTTATTGCAATAACTTTGGTCATGAAGAATCTGAATGCAGGAGCAAGGTCCAGCCAAAAGAACATGTTCCCTCAAGCTCTAAAGTGTTGAAAAAGAAAGAAATACCAATGAAAATCAGATAAGTTTATTTCAGTGTATAGAAGAAAATCAATGGTACATTGATAATGGTGCCCATGACATGACAGACAAAAGAAAACTTTCTAGATATAATGCTCTAGAAAAGGAAAAGAAAGTTGTTTTTGGAAATGATACCTCATAGTAATTAAAGGAAAAGGGTTCGTGTTTCTAAAAGAAAAGGTGAAGGCTAATGATGTCATGTATGTGGATGGATTAAGGCATAACCTGTTAAGTGTAAGTCAAATGTGTGATCAAGGAACAGAAGTTGTCTTTAGTTCAAAACAATGTGTGGTTCGTGATCTTGATACAGGTAAAACTATTATAGAAGGGAAAAAAACTTCAAGAAACCTGTATGTATTAAAGAACTGCAAAGATCAATGTTACTTGAGCAAATCTTCAGAAAATTGGCTATGGCATAGAAGGCTGGGGCATCTGAGCTTCTCTCAAATCAACAAAGCAAGTAGACTTCAAGTTGTTCGTGGTCTTCCCAATATTACTCTACCAGAGAGTATCATATGAAAATCTTGCCAATTCGGTAAGCAGACCAGAGTACAATTTAATGCCAAAGAAGGATCATCAAGTAAGCCTCTTGAACTCATTCATACTGACATATGTGGACCTATGAAGAAAAATTCACCACGTGGGGAAGAATACTATATCTTATTTATTGATGATTACTCTAGAATGTGTTGGATCGGGCTCATTAAACACAAAGATGAAGCATTTGAAAAATTTCAGATCTTCAAAGCATTAGTTGAAAATGAATTAGATCTAAAAATCAAGTGTCTTAGATCCGATCGAGGAGGAGAATATACATCAAATGAATTCTTTGAATTTTGTGAACAACATGGCATAAAAAGACAATTCTCTGTAGCAGGTACTCCACAACAAAATGGCGTAGCAGAAAGAATGAATAGAACAATTCAACAAATGGCTAGAGCTATGCTCGATGATTCTAGAACTCCTGACATGTTCTGGGGTGAAGCAGCACATACAGCAGCTAACATTCTCAACAAGGCTCATGTTCGGGTAAATAGTGACAAAACTCCATATGAACTCGGGTATGGTAATTCTCCATCTGTGAAGCATTTTAGAGTTTTTGGAAGTAAATGCTTTATCAAAAATAATGATGAAAAGCTTGGCAAGTTTGAACCTAGATCAGATGAAGGGATATTTCTTGGTTACTCATCTACAAGCAAAGCATACAAATGTTACAATAAAAGGCTTTGAAAGATTGTTGAATGTATTGATGTTGTTATTGATGAGTCTCCTACAGCTCCTAAAGAAGAAAAACAAACAACAAAAGAAGATGATGGTGACTTATGTCCTTCTACATCAAATAGAAATGATATAGACAATGGATCCAATGAAGAACCTGAAGATGATCTATCTGAAAAAGCTCCATCTAGATATGTTCAAAAGAATCATCCTGAATCTCAAATTTTGGGTGACAAGGAATTAGGTGTACGAACAAGGAGAACTCTTGTGGGATCTTCTAATCATCTGGCACTTCTATCCACAATTGAACCACACAATGTCAATCAAGCTAGCAAAGATGAATGTTGGAAGCAAGCCATGAATGAAGAGCTTGATCAAATTGAAAAGAACGACACTTGGGAATTGGTACCAAGACCACATGATAAAAATGTCATTGGAACTAAATGGATTTTCAAGAACAAGTTAAAATGAGAATGGGATGTTGTAAGAAACAAAGCTAGATTGGTTTGCAAAGGGTATACCAACAAGTAAAGGTATAGATTTCTTTGAAGAAATTTTGTTCTCAGAATGATCAGTTTACAAGAATGTTTCTTGCTTTTTCAAGTTATCAACAACCGTTTATCAAAATGGATGCAACTGCTTTTCTTTAATGTATGATCCAGAAGAAGAAGTGTATAGTAGAACTCAGAGAATAACCGGAAGGATTCATTTTGGGAAATGATGAAAATCTTGTTTGTAGACTTAAAAAGGCTCTATATGGTCTCAAACAAGCTCCAAGGGCATGGTATTATCGTCTTGACAAATATATTCATCAACAAGGATTTTCAAAGGGGTCTGCTGATAGCAACTTATACACAAAAGTTGAAAATGATAAACTATTGATTGTGGTTGTATATGTTGATGATATCATTTTTGGGAGTAACGAAGAATATATGAGTCAAAAATTTGCTTCTGTCATGCAGCAAGAATTTGAAATGTCCTTACTTGGGGAACTAACATTCTTTCTTGGCTTGCAAGTGCATCAAACTGCAGATGGTATATTCCTATCACAAGAAAAATATCTTAAGCAAATTCTGAAGAAGTATGGCATGGAAGAATGCAAACTTGTAAGTACACCAATGATAATTGGATGCAATCTCAGTTCTCGTGATGATTCTCCCACGGTGAATCAACCAAAATACAGATCGATGATAGGAAGTCTACTTTATCTCACCGGGACTAGACCGGACATTATGCATGCAAGCTGATTGTTGAGAATGCAGCAAGATGATGGAGCTTAGTGAAATGAAGTCGCCTTCACTAAGTGGGCCCGCAGGCAAATTCTGGCGCAAAGTCTATTTTTAGACTATGTCTATTTTTAGACATACGGAGCATAATTTGGGAATTCTACTTGGAGATTTTTGATGGATGCGACATGTCGGTAAAAATAGATGAGACCCTATTTTTTAGGACCCAGGCTATTTTTAGACTGATCTCCTAAAAATATGGAAGTCAAATATTATTTACCCTTAATAATATTTAGACTATAAACAGCAGTTTACTCTCTTGGCGCACTTCAGTTTGAGTCATGGAGGTGGCTCATGCAACTGACACAAGGAATCACATGGTTCCTAGGGTTTGATGGCATCTTGCATGGTTGGCTTCAGTTAGACTTCAGTGGCAGGAGTTTTGGAGGAGTTAACGGGACAGATAGTGGAGTTGTGTTCTGTTTGTTTTAGTTGAACTAGTTGGGATTAGTTAACTAACTAATCAACTAGATATGAGTGGAGTAAATTAAATAATATTTAATTTACTAAATATTAACTCATTAGTCAACTCAAGAATACTTCAGTTCACTACAGTGCATGATCAGTTCAGTGGAGACCAGTGAAAGAGATAGATGAAAGGGTAGAGTTAGCTATCAGTTGTAACTATACTGTTGCTATTTGCAACACATAGATAGGTGGAGTAAGCTATGAGTATTGCAAAGTTTAGGCCGGTGGTTTATCTATATAAGGAGGCCATCACCTAGCATTAAAATACGCAATCAAGGTTGGCTATCAAGTGGCTAAGGATTGGAGCAAGTGATTTGCTAGATCCAGCTTGATAGTGTGTAGCATGGGAGGTAGTGCATGAGAGCTTGTGAAGAGTTTTTGTACTATGATTGTTACATGATTTCTCCATTATAATATACACAATAGCTGGGGGGTTTTCAGCTATAGGCTTTCCCCATACATACTGAGTTAATGTGTGATTGATTTGATGTGCGATTGCTTCTATATATTTTCCGCATGTGACAATTAATTGTAGAAGAGGGTTATGTGTTATGCATGCAATTCGAAATTGATGTATGATCGGGTTAATCTTCATTGAATAAGTGATTTATTCTAATGCACTTTCACATGGTATCAGCATGGGTTAATCTATCAAGTCAATTACAAGGATTGCAAACTTTATTCCTGACGTCAGCAGTCTCGTATGCGGCTGTGTAGCCTCCTAATATTCATCCTTTCTTTAAAAGGGTGAAAGACTGTGAATGCCCCTTATGTGTCAATCGTATTTGGAAATAATTCCTTTTCAAGTATAGACCCGGTTACAGAGCTTTGAGTGTCGGGAATTCGACCTCGCGGTAAGGTTGTTCTTTCTTTGTGTCGCGTGTTGAAAGATGAAGCGTAACTGGTTTGGCACCGCCAACATTGAATCGTTGCGCTTCGACTATGTTGCATAAAGACGATGGAAGCAAAGAAAGGAGAGGTCGGTCTTCAAGGAGTTCGTGGATGCGGATGTCCCAAAGCCCACTGATGCAGCACTGGTCGATGCATGGCAAAAGAAGATCGCGAAATGTCGAAGGATCCTGTTGGAGGGCGTCAAGGATCATATTGTATCCAGCCTGCATGGAAAGGCTACTCCATATTTAATGTGGAAAGCTTTGACGGATCTATTGCAGAGTAAGAGTGACCAAAGGAAGCTGGCGCTCAAAGATAAGCTCAGGAACATCAAGATGGAGAAGGGCGACAGTATCGCCAAATACCTCACGAAGTTCACTCAGTGCAGAGATGAGCTGGGAAGTGTGGGGGTGGTTGTCAAAGTTTCACTGATTGCATGCTTAGTTTCAAGTATGCTGGGATCGGTGTGGTTCTTGGACAGCGGTGCGTCATTTCATATGACGGGAGATCGGGAGTTGTTCTCAGATCCGGAGGACAAGGATTTGGGTATGCACATCGAGATGGGCGATGACGGTAGATACAGTGCGACTGGTATCGGTACCGTATCCTTTCAGAGGGAGTCTGGTAAACCCTTTGTCTTAAAGTATGTCATGCATGTACCTGGATTGAAGAAGAACCCGATTTCAGTAGCGATGTTGGAGGATAAGGGTTATGATGTGGTCTTCAGCGAAGGAAAAGCTTTCCTGCGCAGTAAGACTACTGGAGAGACCCGGAAGATAGGGGTTCGAACTCAGAACCTTTATCAGTTGCAGGTAGATGACTGCGCAGCTATGGCATGCAAGGCTGGAGATGTGGTGAGTCGGGATGATGAGGGCGAACTATGGCACAGGAGATTGGGCCATCTTCACCATGGAGCTTTGAAGATTCTATAGCAGATTTCTACTCGACTTCCTAAGGGCACCCTTGCGCAGTCAGATCAGTGCAAGGGGTGTACTTTAGGGAAGTATGTGAAAGCCACCTTTCACGAGAAGGATAGTCGCGCCACGACGATCCTTGAGAGAGTTCACACAGACGTGTGTGGTCCTTTCGCAGTTGCTTCGACAGCAAAGCACAGGTATTATGTGATCTTTGTTGATGATTTCTCTCGAAAGTGCTGGATCTTCTTCATGCAGAAGAAGAGCGATACATTCGCGAAGTTCTGTGAGTTTAAAGCACTGGTCGAGAAGGAGTCGGGGAAGAACGTGATTGCTCTAAGGAGTGATAACGGTGGTGAATTCATCTCGGCTGAATTCAAGGAGTTCTGCAGCGCAGAAGGGATTCGGAGAGAGCTCATCGCACCCCATAACCCACAGCAGAACGGGGTGGCTGAGCGGAAGAACAGAACGATCGTGGGTGCCGCACGGGCGATGTTGCATGATCAGGGCCTACCCCTTCACTTGTGGGCTGAGGCATGCAATACAGCAGTGTATGTGCAGAACCGTTGTCCTCACAAGGTTCTTGGCATGAGTACACCAGAGGAGGCTTATTCTGGCAAGAGGCCTGATATTTCCCATTTGCGGATTTTTGGTTCTCCTGTCTACATGCATATGACGAAGGATGCAAGAAGGAAGCTGGATCCAACCGTCGAGGTTGGAATATTTTGTGGGTACATCGA
The DNA here is from genome assembly GCA_034641835.2 of Pinus albicaulis. Taxonomy (NCBI): domain Eukaryota; kingdom Viridiplantae; phylum Streptophyta; class Pinopsida; order Pinales; family Pinaceae; genus Pinus; species Pinus albicaulis. The sequence goes on along the minus strand of CM076579.1, from coordinate 463,243,696 downwards.
CACCTCGTCAACTATCGGCATAGCGATACGTAAGATCGTTGTGCGACGGATATGTACCCAGAGAGAAAGCCATGCGTGTTCGTCGAGAGGAGCCACACTCGCATGCGTATGAGGAGTCGTTAGTTCCTAAGGAGGGAGCTTCCGATGTGGATCAGCCACAAGAGGAGGTTCGTGAGGTGGAAGAACTACACCTGTGGCCGCCAACCATCGAGGCGATGCGCACTGCGAGCCGAGCGACCGGTTTTGGATGCAGAGAAGCAGTTGTAGGATCACCCATAAAGACAGACAGAGACAACACTCTGACCTAAGACACCGGATACATGGCTCTTGTGAGTCAATGTGTCGTGACGGAGCCATCCTCTTTTGAGGAAGCTGTGGAGGAACCCGCATGGGTAGATGCCATGATCGAAGAATATGATTCGATCGTCAGAAAAAGTGCATGGGAGATTGTCCCAAGACCGAAGGGAAATTAGTGGTGGGTTCGCGATGGATCTACAAAGTGAAGCAGGCGGCTGACGGGAGTGTGGAGAAGTACAAGGCGAGATTTGTCGCCCGTTGCTTCTCACAGATCGAGGGGATCGATTATGAGGAGACCTTTGCACCTTGCCGCAAGGTACTCTTCCATACGACGATCTCGTTTTCCCCGGGGCCGTTGTGATGTGGGGGTGGCACATTCATCGTATGGATGAAGACTCGTTCCTCAATGGAGTTATTGAGGAAGAAGTGTACATAGAGCACCAAGGGTTTTGAGGATCTTAAGAAGTGAGTCGCATGTGCCGACCAAGAGAGCACCTGACGGTCGACAGCACCGTGCTTGGTACACCCTGACAGACAATACTTGCACGGCTTGATTCTCCAAGAGTGGGAAAGTGATCCAAACCCCATCAGACTGTGATGGAGTGGAAGCCGCCGATCATCGTACCCAGAGGTAGATGATCTGATTTTGGATCGGGCGATTTAGCAACATATTTTCTTAGGCAAGGATGATCTTTGTACGAGAGTTTGAGATGAAGGACCAAACTTATTTACCGGGATTGGAGATTTGGGTCACAATGAGATCGATGAGTCAGCAAGTATGCCCGGGAGATTCTGGAGAGGTTCAACATGCAAGGCTGCAAGCCTGTTGATACCCCTCTTCCTGGAGGTTGGAGGAAGGGAGATGCTACTTCGGGGGAGGTAGTGGATGCCACTGTCTATCGACAGTTGGTGGGGTCGTTGATGTATCTGGTCAATACTCGACCCGATATATGCTATGCAGTTAACCAGCTTTCACAAGCTATGGTTAAGCCTACCAAGCTCTTTTGGAAGGTGGGCAAGCATGTATTGCGCTATATCAGAGGCACATCGGGATATGGTCTATGGTACAGACAGGAGGATGGAGTGAAGCTTTCTGGCTTCACTGATGCAGATTGGGCAGGGAGCCCAACGGACCGGAAGAGCACTTCTGGAGGAGTTTTCAGCATTGGGTCGACAGCAGTTTCCTGGTACAGCAGGAAGAAGAGATCCGTGGCACTCAGTTCAGCAGAGGCCGAGTACATGGCAGCAAGCTTGGCTGCATGTGAGGCTATTTGGATGAGGAAGATCCTCGCAGGTTTGTTCAGGTTGCATTTGGAGCCTACAGTGATCTACTGTGATAACCAGAGCTGCATCAAGCTCTCGACTAATCCAGTTTTTCATGATAGGTCCAAACATATCGACATCAGGTACCATCACATCAGAGATTGTGTTCAGCGGAGAATCATGATGCTTTCATATGTTCCCACGGAGGATCAGGATGCCGACATCCTGACGAAGGCGCTCACCAGGAGCAAGTTCGAATTCCACAGAGGCAGGATAGGGGTTGCAGACAATCCATATCTTGCTGAGAGGGAGTGTTGAGAATGCAGCAAGATGATGGAGCTTAGTGAAATGAAGTCGCCTTCACTAAGTGGGCCCGCAGGCAAATTCTGGCGCAAAGTCTATTTTTAGACTATGTCTATTTTTAGACATACGGAGCATAATTTGGGAATTCTACTTGGAGATTCTCGATGGATGCGACATGTTGGTAAAAATAGATGAGACCCTAATTTTTAGGACCCAGGCTATTTTTAGACTGATCTCCTAAAAATATGGAAGTCAAATATTATTTACCCTTAATAATATTTTGACTATAAACAGCAGTTTACTCTCTTGGCGCACTTCAGTTTGAGTCATGGAGGTGGCTCATGTAACTGACACAAGGAATCACGTGGTTCCTAGGGTTTGATGGCATCTTGCATGGTTGGCTTCAGTTAGACTTCAGTGGCAGGAGTTTTGGAGGAGTTAACGGGACAAGTAGTGGAGTTGTGTTCTGCTTGTTTTAGTTGAACTAGTTGGGATTAGTTAACTAACTAATCAACTAGATATGAGTGGAGTAAATTAAATAATATTTAATTTACTAAATATTAACTCATTAGTCAACTCAAGAACACTTCAGTTCACTACAATGCATGATCAGTTCAGTGGAGACCAGTGAAAGAGATAGATGAAAGGGTAGAGTTAGCTATCAGTTGTAACTATACTGTTGCTATTTGCAACACATAGATAGGTGGAGTAAGCTATGAGTATTGCAAAGTTTAGGCTGGTGGTTTATCTATATAAGGAGGCTATCACCTAGCATTAAAATACGCAATCAAGGTTGGCTATCAAGTGGCTAAGGATTGGAGCAAGTGATTTGCTAGATCTAGCTTGATAGTGTGTAGCATGGGAGGTAGTGCATGAGAGCTTGTAAAGAGTTTTTGTACTATGATTGTTACATGATTTCTCCATTATAATATACACAATAGCTCGGGGTTTTCAGCTATAGGCTTTCCCCATACATACTGAGTTAATGTGTGATTGATTTGATGTGAGATTGCTTCTATATTATTTCCGCATGTGACAATTAATTGTGGAAGAAGGTTATGTGTTACGCATGCAATTCGAAATTGATGTACGATCGGGTTAATCATTGAATTAGTGATTTAGTTCAAATTAATTTCAAGGTGGATTGTCGGACGATTCCAAGCTAATCCAAAAGAGTCTCACCTTCAGGCTGTTAAAAGAATTTTCAAATATCTACAAGGAACTCAAGACTTTGGTCTATGGTATCCAAATAATGTTGATCTTACTCTTCATGCTTACACTGATGCAGATTGGGCTGGAAGTGTTGATGATCGGAAAAGCACTAGTGGTGGTGCATTCTATATGGGACCCCGGTTAGTATCTTGGTTTAGCAAGAAGCAAAATTCTATTGCCTTATCTACAGCAGAAGCAGAATATGTGGCTGCCGCATCTTGTTGCACTCAACTCCTTTGGATGATGCAAACTTTACAAGATTTTCAAATCAAATGTACACCTCCTGTCCCCATTAAGTGTGACAATACAAGTGCCATCAGTATTTCAAAGAATCCTGTTATGCATTCGAATACCAAGCACATTCCCATCAAGTATCACTTCTTACGTGAACAAGTGCTTGAGCAAAAGGTGAAGTTGGAGTATGTTCCCTCCAAAGAACAAGTTGCTGATATCTTTACCAAACCTTTGCCCAGGGAAGCGTTCGAGTATCTAAGACAGAAGCTGGGAGTGTTCTCTGCTAGTCAAAAGAACAAATCTACATAAATTTAGAAGA